>CM038231.1:90311477-90911477 GCA_021442155.1 Cymbidium sinense
TAGGACACGTACGCTGTATAACTCTTTATTTTAAATCCAATATTTTTTTTGTTCCGTTAAACTGCTCAGATATGATTATTCGATAGTATCTGTTATATTATAGAAGAACAAGATTTTATGGTGATTTTAATGGAGTTTAATGATGATTTTAACTACTGAAAATAGATAGAGAAATCAAATCACAGAGGGGTAGAATATCGTGGTTTTTACTGTTGTAATTCTGTATATTTTATACAGGTTTTAATCGCTGCAGCTTTATACTTCTACAAGGATTGAAACTTCTGTAAAGCACTATTTTTCTCATTATAAAGCCGCTGCAGACGTAAGTTACTAAATTGAATGAACTATAGAAGATCTTTAAAAGAAAACTTGAATAGTTAGCCGAAGACAAATTGTCAGCTTACGAGAATATCAAGTCAAGATTACCGAAACGTCCAAATCTACGTTCATATATGGCGATGGACTCGGAATTTCATAACTTAGAGGTCAGGGAGAGTAAGTGGTGGCAGCAGAATTAGAAAATTCAATTCGAATAAATCTATGCAAGTCATCTGAGCATTTAGTATGTATTTGGGACAGTTTTCTTACTGTTTTATTTTTTTAGAAAACAGTGAGAAAGAAGCATACGTTTAATAACACTTTTAATTTTCGAAAGTTGTGTGATGAAAAATTTTTTAAGAATCGAAGTTGTTAATGTGATATTTATTTTAAAAATTTTCAAAAAGAAAAATATTTATAACACACAACAGATTTTTGAAAAAGTTATTTTCTCCACAACAATTTTACAATCAATATTTTAAAAAATTACAGTTACCCCAAATAGATCTTTAATCTATTGATCAGGCTTCTAACCAATAGATCTTAAGTTTAAAATTTTGTATATGGGGAATGTGTGTATTTGTTATTAAATTTGCACAAAATAAGTAAAAAATATATCAATAAATCTTAATTTAGATGGTAACCATTTTGAGTCCTGAATAACCAATCCTAAAGAAAACCAAGAAAATAGGTGATAAAATATAGATACCACACTTACCATTCATTATTTTTTCAGCATTGGAACCTAAAATTCTTGAGAACAGTCCACAGACCACAGTGGGAATATTTTAAGACTGAGAAGAGCGAACACAAACAAGCAAATACTGACACTGACGAAAATATTTTCTGAAATTACAAAAAAGAAGAGATTTCAAACGTATTAGTACAGATCAAATATTGCAAAAACATAAAAATAAATTATAATATGAAGAGAAAATGATGAATCAAACTAAATAATATATTAACAAGATAATGACATTTTAATTATTTGGAATATATATTTATTATTAGCGTTTCGCTTTCAGTTTAACTAATTTTTTTTTTTTTTTTGTAAAATCAAACGAAAACCGCAATCCAAATAATACCTATTTTAAAACTAAAAATAGAACCTTCATTTAATAAGTCAATCAACTAAATATACTCGATTCAATTCTATTTTTCAGATTAAACTTTAGCATGCACTATTAATTAGTAAACAAATTCAGAAATTGTAAAATTTTAAAGTAGATGGATAAAAAATTATTACTTGTGAAGTTCAAATGTAGTTCTATGCATTTCCGATAACGTAATATCTTGAAGCATTTCGAAATATCTGATTCTTATGTATTAATTTTAAACTATTATATTTTGATATAATATTAATTGTACGATAATACACAATAATATATAGTCATTCATAAGGAATACATAGTACATATATATTGATGAGCATCATATGACGCTATGTTATTGAAGTTCAGATGTAAAAATTATATTCAAATTCTATACATAATAATTTTTCTTATATAAAATATACAACATTAAATCTCTAATGTGATCTTATCTCTCTCTCGATATATATATATATATATATATATATATATATATATATATATATATATATATATATATATATATATATATATATATATATATAATTTCTTGTCTTCCATCATCATTATAAAATTCATATTTTTCGGCTAAATTTTCATCTGTCATCACCGGAGGTAGGTCTGAAAACTGAACCAAAATTGTACTTTCTATAATTATTAATCAAAATGTAACATTAGTGTTGTTTAGCTACTTTTTCTACAATCAAGCTTTTGAATGTTACCATCATTTGCTGCATTCAAAATCTGTAGCACTGATCAGCGAGTCGAGTACGTTAGGCATGCATCAAGTGTACACTTTTTAATTTTGAAAAATAAATGTGACAATAAAATATACAATTAATGAGTGTTATTATAATCTCATATTAAAATATTTATTTATTTATTTATATATTTTCAAATGTAAATGTTTATATTGATGATGATTTATTTTCTTAATGAAATGGGAAGCTCTTTTTTAAAAATATTATAAATAATATAGATAATTACAAGAAGTTGAGCCTTTGAAAGTATTTTGAATCGATCAAATTAAATAAATAATATATATTTTAACCTTATAATATAATTTAAAAATAATAAATTATATAGGCACTTATTAAGCTTCAGAACCTTTGAGAAGTTATTATTTGGTAGAAGTAGCAATATATTATTTGTTGTGGAGTAACATAATTTGTAATTTTGAAAAGCTATTAACATCATAGGATGTATACATATATCATAATTAAGAAAAATAGAATTGACAATCAGTTGTAATCCGTGAAGAAGTTTAAATGAATGCAAATAAATTCTATGATATTTTTTATTTATGATTTATAATTTTCATGCATAAGAAAATGCTATATAAATATAAATATTAATTTTTAAATGTTAGATATCTAAATTCATAAGAATTATGTGATATATGTGTAAATCTTTATTATGATATTGCAATAAATAGAAAATTTTTTGTGATATGAGAATGAATTGAATTAGAGAATAATATCCACAGGTCGAGGAAACTGAAGGATTTTGAAAATGGCAAATGGGAAGAAGCCATTTGAGATCACTTTTAATTTTAGGTTTTCTATTTTTGTCTTTATTTTATTTTATTTATATTTAGCTTTGAGATAAAATATGTTCAATAGTGATAGTTATTTTTAAAAGCATTCAAAAAAACCTATAAATTAGCTTGAGTGTTTTAAAAATATATATATGATTTATTTTTAAAAATAAAAAAATAAAAGTTATAAGTATTGACACCAAGAACTGCATTAGTTAAACTCAATCTTATCAATCTGCAAGTGATGGAAGGTTGGTTCATAGTCTATTTTGACTATAATGGTCGAGATAATGATAGAGAAAACACTGTTAAATAAGTTTGCTAAATGAAGGGAACAGGAAGAAGTAGTGATCATCACTTCCACTGCGACAATCACAATTGACACTATTAATTTGCATGATTCTTACCTTTTGGTCAAGCCCATCTCCTTCAAGTTCTCTTCCCTTAGCTTCTAGTTCAAATCTTGTTTTCAATGATATTGTTGTTGTTGAGGAAGGTCTTTCGGGAAATAATTTCTATCCGTGTGCCTGTTCATGCTAGGACTTCTTGGTCGCAGCATCAAACTTTTTAAAGGATTTTCTTTAGCTCCTCTCGATCTCCATCTTTTATTGTAAAAAAATTGATCATCTTTAAAAGAAAAAAAATATGATGATATTTTTATATCAAGAAACAAATTTTGTTTGAGCTCCTTTAGTTCATTTGTTGGTGGACAAATTGTAATTTTTTAGGTCTTATTTTGGGTTATAGATAGGTCTTATTTTGTTGACCTCGCCGACCATAAAAGTATTTTGAATAGATTTAATGATTAAGATAATTATTCAAAAATATTTTCAAAGAAAATTCATAATATTAATTAGCCTCTTTTTTTCCCATCCAACTCCAACCCTAACCCGAGAGCTGTTCGAACACTCGTCACCTCCACCCAAATTTCTCACTATTTGGGTGAAATTTCATATAATTTTTTTTATGATTTCTGAGGTATATCTTCTTCCTCTTCCTTTTATAAGTTATTTTTTTGTTGAAATTTTATCATAAATTTTTGTCTTTTTATGCCCTAGGTGCCAGACAATCGTTCACCTCTGTGATATTTTTCTTCAATTTTGATTGAAATAATCTATAATATATATTAATATACATATATATATATATATATATATATATATATATATATATATATATATATATATATATATATATAATTTCCTTGCTCATACTAGATTTATTAGAAGTTTTTATTGCAATTTAATTTATACTGTTACTACCTTAGGTCCAAAATAATTTATCGAATAAGATTAGTTATTTGTGATTAATTAGATGTTCAACTTAGATGAATTATTTATTGAGTTCGAATATTTTGAGGAAAAGTAAGGTTGTAAATGAGTAAAGAATCTAGTGAGGCATGTGGATTGATCTTGGCTTTATAAGTGTTTTGTGTTGAGCTCGATGAGCTAACAAGCCAAACTCAACTTGAGTTGTTACCTTGTTAGATGGCTCGTTTTAGTACATAAATTAATACAATGTTATGAACCCAATTCCTCCAATAAAAAAAAGACAAAATGAATATCGGTAAAAGCTTTGATGAAGGATTACCAAATCATTCATAAACTCAATATACCCAACGATGATAAGATATTACAACCTCGGAATAAACAAATACGGTTATTACAACCCTTAAGTACACCATAATAACAAAGATTTAAATACGGCCAAAGCATCAGATTTCTTAGATATCAATGCTGTGAATTATCAAAACAACTAAGAAGCAAGAGTGGAAATAATAATAACGAGTTATAAAGTAAAACAACCTAATTTATAGGAAATAGAAGAACTCAAGAATCAAGCGACATTTCACCAACCGATATTCCCTAAAACAACAAACAGATAAAACGATCCGAAATCTTAGACTCTAGAGAAATTAGTTAGAGCATGAGAGACTAGATCCAAGCATTATCTGAAAACTATAAATAGGACTAGCCAAACAAAAAAAATCAAGATGTGAAAAGAACACTTATCTTCTTCTTGATCTCCCTTCGCTCTCTCCCTCTGTGCTTCCTCTCGGTTTACCTCAGAAACCAAGAAAGGTTGCTTCTCCTTGCCTCCATCATGATTCCTCTCGACTCGGTTAAAGGTCAAAAGCAAAAAAGCCAAATAAAGGTTACCTCTCAGATTAATCCCGGCTAAGCGGCCACCTAAAAGCAAGCTGTATTCCACAATCGGTCGCTAAGGAAGTTACATCAATCACTAAGTAATAGAAGAATCAAGAACCGCATGATCAAAGGGCAGATCCAATGGCAGAAATAATACAAAGCAATCAGCTCAATCTCAAACTCAAGAAGAACCAATCCGTGAGCCCATCCACAGATTAAAGGCGCTAGATTGGATAAAGCACCAGCTTTCCTTTCTATTAACTTATTGACTCAATAGGAAAGGGTTTAACTCCTTTTTTTATTTCAAACCAAACCCTCGATTCAATCGGGATTAATCACTCAAACTACCAGTTTATCAACAAATTACAGAGATTAAAGCTATATTACAGAAAATAGCTTCTTATCATACAAGCATTTCAAAATTATATCTCAAAATTATTTTATTTATTTCATATTAAATATGTTGGCTTATGAGCTAGCTTGAACTTCTAGATGTAATCAAGCTCAAGCTTAGTCAAACTAGATTAATCAATCATAAGAAAGTCAGATTAGAGGGGTGCAAGATGAAAGTCAAGGATTGAATGTGAATATTAGATTACTATGTATGTATTTGATTATTTGAATGTGATTATGATTGAGTTATTATAATAATGTTGTGATAATGATTTTTTTTTAGGTGTTCATAATTACGCATGCACGTCAATATATATGGATGTATTCAAGCCAAATTTATTGAATTTTACTACAACCTCTGCATGCATATCAATGATTGTGCTTTCTTAAGTATGTTATATATAGTAAATGAATATCAAGACACATAAATCATGGATGTATAATAGACTTCTTCTTGGATGAAAGATTAATTGAAGAATTGACTATATGAGTCGAATATTTTATATTTGTTCCTTGCTAGTAGCCATCTTTTATGGATGAGTGGAAGTCCAGATATTTGTGCATGAAACATAAAAATCAAACAATTCTAACACCAGTTGAAGTTTGAGTTGATTTACAATGAAGGGGGTTTTAGCCTAACTAATGAATTTAGACATCTTATGATGCACCACTTGTCGATAGTCATTATGATATCTCAACTAGTTATATACCTAGTGCAGGTGAAATAAGCAAATATGAGGAGATGATATTTGGTGTAGCTAGCCCATGATTTCATGAAAGTAGCCACAAAGAATCTCCTAATGCTGAAGTTCAAAACTTTAACACTTTATTCAGCTCAACACAATGATCATTATGGTGTGGATGTATCACCACTTTGAGTTATATGTGACAATATAATTACTAAGTATTAAGATATATTTTTAATATTTTATATAAATATTTTAATCAATTTGTAGGCTACTTAAGAAGATCAATCTGCCAAATAAATTAGTTTCTAAATTAAGATTATTTTCATAGGAAATAGATTACTACAATAATGGTTGTATGCTTTATTAATCATAAGAAAGATTCATTATAAATGGAGTGTAAATATTATGGTGATCCAAGATATAAATTACAAAGAAATAAACAATGTTAGTAGAAGGAAGTCCCACAAAAAAAAGGTTATTTTATTTTCCTGTCATTTCATGTCTACAAAAACTTAATGTGCCAATGAGTTCAACTAAGCATATAAGGTGACATCACAATAGAGTAACAAAACCAAGAATTTTCAGTCATCCATTAAATGCGAAGGCGTGAAAACACTTTGATAATGCATATATAGATTTTACTACTGAACCTAAAATGTGTTCTTGGGTCTATGTCTGATAGATTCATGTCTTATAGCCAAACCACCATACCTTACCTATGTTAGCCTATTATTATTACTCCATATAATCTTTCTCTGAAGATGTAGATAACAAGCCCTTTAGTTGTTTCAAATGCTTATTATTCTAAGGCCACATAATCCAAAAGCTAGAATCTATATATATATATATATATATATATATATTTGTAGCTCTTGATAAATAATCTCAAAATTTTGTGTGAAGATTGTGACTTGACATATGATGTCTAAACAAAAAAGAATTTTTAAATGAGAGCATCACTAAAGTGAATAATTGGTAATTTTACATATAAAAAGTTATCAGGTGGTGCACATGAGAGATGTTAGCTTGTCCATATTGTATGGACTAATTCTAAAGCACTCATATTGAGGTAAGGAGAGAAAAAATCATGATTTGATTATCATCAAATATACCATAGTATGGCATTGCTCATAATTGCATAAAGCACAATATTTTATAAAATTTATCGTACTAGAAGATAAATTTAATATGTCATAACTTAGATGTGATGCACATTGAGAATAATTCTTTGGTAATATTTTCAGCACTATAATGGACATAAGAGAGAAAAAAAAAAGATAATTTGAAAGCTAAAATAAACTTGCATGAGTATTCAGAAGAAGAGAGCTAAAACTAGTTAATGTAGGCAATAAGAAAATTTTGATGCCCAATGCAAAATATGTACTTCCACTATAGCAAAGAAGAACTATGTGAGTGGTTCCAATCTCTTAAAATATCAAATGGGTATACATCTAATTTATCCCACTATGTTGATGTCAAGTTAGGAAATTGTATGGGTTAAAAAGCCATGACTATCATATCTTCATGGAGTGTTTACTAGCAATTGCATTTATCGCATGACTAAAAGAAATTTAGAATCCATTAATTTAGTTGAGCATTTTTTTTTCAAAGATTTATGCTCTACTCAACTTAATTTGGATTTTCCAATACAATGTGGGAATAACACAACAGTGGTTTTATGCAAGTTAGAGTGAATCTTAGCACCTAAATTTTTTGACTTGATAGAGCACTTACCAATTCACTAGCCCTTTGAGGCAAGAGTTGAAGACCATGTTCAATATATTTGGATGTACCTATTTGAAAAGTAAAATATGTTACTATAAATTTCTCCTTATTTTTTATTATTTATGTAATCTTATTAATTTACAAACTACTTCATAGATTTTGATTAAACTTAAAAAGGATTATGAAGAATAAAGATACCTAAAAGGATTTATTTGAGAAGCACACCTCTTACAAAAAAGTTGCATATTTTATCTTGTACTACTTTGATCTTGATATACAATGTGGTCAAACAAGTGCACCACACAATGAAGATATTGATAGGGAGAACAATGCTCATTATTCATTGTTGACTTTCAAGGAAATGACAATGCTTCAAACAAGTGTATGCAAAAAGATTTTTTTAATAAAGAGGTTATTGCAACAACATTATTTGTGCTAGTTAACCTCATTTTTGGATGAGGTTAATATCATCATGAAATCAGTAATTAGGATGTCCTAATCTTAGATAGGAATTTCCTAATTCAATGCTTAGGACACTATACTTAGTGACCTAGTGCACCCTCCTTGGATTTGATCTAACCTAATGAGCTTAAGTAGACTTGACCTAATTTTCAAATTTTGATTAAAACAAATCAAATTCAAATAAATTAAAATGAAATCAAATTAAAACAAGGGAAGAAATTTAAAACTAAACCAAAGTCAAATCTAGTCAATCCATTTGGCATAAGTTTGACTTAGCTGGGTCCCACAAAGTCAAAGGTCAACCCACCAAGAATTTGACCAAATGAAATCATTCTAAATATCCCAAATGATTATATAAACATGATTAATCATGAATCTAAAAAAATTTAATTTATTTAGACCTTAATTGGGTTAATTAGACCACTTAGTCTAAATGAACCCGAATAGGTCCTATTGGGTTCAAACCCAAATCAAATTGAAATAAATTCAATTTGATTGCAAAAAATTATTTTGAAATGATAATTAAACACAATCTAACCCATCATTGGGTCTAATTTGGTCAAATTGGTTATTTGACCCAAATGAAACCCAAACTTAACCCATTAAGCCCACTATGGGTCAAATGGGTTCAAATTAAAATCTAATTGAAATTAAATGAAATTAAATGAAATCAATCACTCCAAATCATCCCACTCATGTGATCAAGTATGATTGGAGCTCAAACCAAATCTAATTGAGTCAAATTAGTCATTTGAACCCACTTAGAATTGAACTTAACCCATTTAGGTTTAAATGGGTTGAAATGAAATTCAAAATTTATTTAAATTTAAATGAATTAATTAAATCAAAACTCAATAAATCATCAATTAAGATGATTAAACTTAAAATTACAAGAATTGAATCAAAGACAAATACTTTGAATCTAAATCCTTGGATTGGATTCAAAATTCCAATCCAATCTAAATAAATTTGAACTTAACTTTAAACTCACATTGAGTTTGAATTGGGCAGCCACATATTAGCCTAAAGACTTTAACAATGTGATGCCAAAAGCAAATAAAAATAAAAATAAATAAATAAATAAAACTAAAGGAAAGGAGTGGAAATCTTTGACCAAGGAAGATTCCTCCCCTTTTCATCATGAAAATCACTTGGATTTTATCCAAGTAGCTTTGGACCTTTGACCACCTCTTAGGAGAATGGTTCCAAGGGTAGCAAAGGAGAGGATCAACCCTCAAGCCAAAAGGAATTTGGCTTCCTCCAAGGGAGAAGCCAAGGAAGAAGAGGAAGAAAGCCAAAGGAAGAAGAAGGCTCAGCCAAGCAAGAAAATGGGGGCAAAATGCCCACCTCCCTTATTATCCTTGATCCAAATTTGTTCACAAGGCCAAGGGGGATTGAATCCACCCCTTGGCTGACCCAACCGCCCCGGTGGTTGGAATATGGCCACCTAGAAGGCCATGGAAGAGGCTCTTAGCCAAGCATGGAAAGAGGGAGAGAGGGCCAATTCCCTCCCTCTTTTCATCTCAAATCATTCACCAAGAGAAGAGATGAATGAGGTGACCCTTCCCCCGGCTCCTCGAAGTAGGCACGCTAGAAAAAAATGAAATCTGATGACCACCGAGCCTCTTTAATGGTGAAATGCAAGGGAGACTCTTCCACATCAAATTGAACGTTCCAACACATTCTAGAGATCGAGGTGACCTCAAATGAATCGCCACCCCATCCCCTCGCCACTTGCGAGTCATAAAATGATAAAAGCCGATAAAATCTGATCTGATGTTGGTCTAGGAGGCAATCCACGAGGAGGCAAGCCACCAAATTCCATACATGATGTTGTCACATTGAGGCGAAGCTAATGGAGTCAATCCCACCGTCGATCACCAAAAATAAGGTACGCTCCACCACAGACCCTTTAGACATTCGATTTTGTACTTCTCAAAAGAGATTTGATCTCCATCTGTATGGATTGATTATAAATTGGTCATTGACCATTTTGCAATAGAAATCAAGTTGAAATTCTCTGCGATCTCCAAAAATTTGGCAAAAATAATGGACGGCATCCGTCTCTCGATATATAATCTCCACCATCCGATCCTTCTATTTAAAATGTACAATTGAGATCAAGCCGGATGAGATTTTATCCCTTAAGGATACTGCGGAATGAATCGGGACTATCTGATTTTCGATCGGACGGTAGAGATTCGTCCTCTGTGGCACCACTTTTGACGTAGATGCCACGCAGAATCCACGTGGCCTAATCTCGCAACCCCACATAGTTTGCCACGTTGGCCCGTAGCTTTAAAATGAGAAATCTCCTTTTAATTAATTTAAAATTAATTAAAAATCACAAAAAATCCAATAATTAATAGAAAATAAAATATAAATCCAAAAACTGCAAAAAATTCATCTTTATGAGGGAAATCCATTAAAATTATAATCCCCAATTAATTTTGAGCATTTTGGCCTTAATTTTGCTTTGAATGAGATGAATTAAACCTTAATTAATCACAAACCATTAATCCAATTCAAATGAAACTTTGAGGAATTGAAACTGAGGTTAAATAACACATTAAGAAAAATATAAAATTTCAAATCCTAATCCTCATTTCTAATTAAATAAATTAATATAAAATGAAATAAATCATGAAAATGGATTAAATAACCTCAAGTCAACTTAATAAACATCAATGAAACTCATTGAAACTAAATAAATCACAAAATGACTTAATTAAGTAGTTAATTGAATTAAATAATTTAAATAATTAACTAGAAATTAATTAAATCACAATAAATCAACCAAATTTCTAAAAGTTATGAATGTGCTCTCTTTGGAAATATCTTTCAGAAAGTAATCAATGAAAATGAAATCTCTAAATGATTTGCATTAAATTAGGCATAATTTGGGTTTTAATAAAATAATTAAAGAGTTAATTGCATCCTAATTATGAATCTAATCAAGATGAAACTTTGAAAACATGAAAGTAGCAAGAAACCCCACTTACCATAAAATTTCAAACCCAATTGACCTTTAGATTGGGAATACTTGAATTTCCAAATTTCTAGGTCAATGTAAATCAAATAATTAATAAAGTAAATTTATGAATTCATAAAATCATGAAACAACTTGAAATAATCTACATCAACATCAGAAACTCTTAGGATAGTTCTCCAACATCCTAAATCAAAGAACTTAATCATATCCATACTTAGGGATTAATGAAATTAATAATGCATATTAAGAGTAATTAAACTCTAAGCTAATAAATTCATAATCAACAAATTATTGAAGTTTAAATGTACAATCAATTTAACCTAAAAATGATTTCAAACATTGACCTAAGTGCCTTAGGATAATACAAATCAAACTAAATGAATGAACATAAATTCAATAAACCTAAACATTACTCAAACCAAACTCAATTTAAACTAAATCAAATGAACCAATTCAAATCAAATCAATTGAAATCATTCAAACCAAACCAAACTAAATTGAAAACTAAACCAAGAATAAAAATAAAACCAATAATAAAGAAATAAATAAATAACTAAATTCCAAAGATAAGAAAAGAATTAATCTAAAAATCCAACCTAAATTCAAACTCAAATTATCTAAATGAAACTAAAATAATTAATTAAGATACTTAAGGATCTTGGTTAGACCTTTGGGATGGATCTTCATCTTAGGATGAAGGTTTCATTCCATTAAGGGTTAGGATGTTGAATAGAATGGGTTCCACCCAAAAGTGGAATCTATTCTACTATTCATTCTTGAAAACCTAAACTTCACTTTAACAAAATAAAAGTGAAAATAAAATGAAAAAATCATTTAATCATTTAAACCCAAAGGTAAAATTCAAATAAACTTAAATCTCAAATTGAAACTTAAACTAAAGAGGCCTAGTAAAGTCTTGCTACACTTGTTTGTTTCACATGCATTAGATCATTAGGCTACAGACCGTAGACTTTGGTTAGGCCATTCTATGATTCATTTTATGATTTTGTGTTATGATGTGATGTGTTTCATATGTCTTTGTGGAGTACTATTTTAGACTACATGTCTAGAATTATTTGCCCGTTAGACTGGATGATAGGACATTCTTTTAGATCTAACATTATTTTCTATAGGGGGCTATGCTAAAAAGGACTGCTATTATAAATAAATAAAAAATTTTATTTTTCTTGCAGGTATGCTTAAGTCCTTAAGCATAGCACATAAAATAGGTGGGCTCTAAGCCCATATGTTTATGAAATATAACTATTGTGTGATATTTGTATTTGCTGATATTTATTTTGCAGAGCTTAGGAATTAATTTTGAATTTAAAATATAAATTGAGCTTAGAATTAGGTTAGTATCTATGTGGTCTAGGAATAGTAGGAGTTGACCCTACCAAAAGATAGGTGTATGGACCCCTGTGAAGCCCGATGGATGTCCCTAAAGAAGGAGGTGATCTTAGGAAGAAGACCTATAGATTTAGACTTGTAGTTCTAGGCTGGGCTATATAAGGGCAGAGATTGGCTACCCATTTACTCTTTCTTTAGGGGTGTACATTGGTACCTGGCTGCATTGGCCTTTTTCTTAAATTACATTGGTTTGATTTATTTTGGGTCATAATAGAATCAAGCTACTTTTTTAGATTTTTTTCTCTGTGTTATGCTTTCCTGTGATTGAATGCATGGATGATTAAGCTCATAGAGAAAATTAAATTTTATACCCAACTTAAATCTAAATAATTGAAACAAAAAATTAAAATAAAATTGAAACTTCACATAAACTAAAGCCTTAGGAAAAACTTAAAATTAATTAGAAATCAATTAGGTCTTGAAACCATGAAATCATAATGATATAATCTATGAATGAGTACTTCTCCCATTGCACATAAGGGACATCTAACCTGTGAGGATAACCACCTTCTTGGGGAAGCCTGCCTTCTATTATCAATTTGGCCTATAACCATTTCTAATTGCATGACATGTAGGAAAAAATGCATACCCAAGACCACAAATAAATCTTGAGTCAAAATATTTAAAATCTAAAAAATGTGCATTAGTTAATACATTTTTTATCCTATATTATCTTAGGGATTAAGAAGTGAGTCTAGGTTCATAGATTCCTTTCCTAACGATACAACAACCCAGCCATATTTCATTCATGAGACTTAGAATCATGAAATTAAAATACGCTTAGGTGGTGTTAGCTGGCAGCGCTTCTAAGTGGGTTATAAGTCCAAAAGCATCAAGAATAGGTTAGTTCCCTCAAGTGAGAGGAATGGCCAATAATTCCCAAAACAAAATTAGATCGAGCATCTAACATGTGTTAGAAGAACTTGTAGACTAGGTTTTGAAGCATCCTTCTTGGAATAAATTTTCAATCCTAGGCATTTCTATAGTCTTGTACTACTAGAATCTAAGTCCTATACATCAAAGAAAATATCAATACAAAGTCTAAACTTAATTCCAAAATTTAAAGCTTAATTAAAGGATAGTTGAAATGCCTACTAGGCATCCCAAAATCAATGGCATTTCCTACTTCATCTCGTTTGGCTTCCAAAAATAACTCTCTCCAATTTGAATAAATCCCAATTGAAAATCCCAAATATCAATCCTTTGAAAACTAACTTAGAATTCCTTAGAAATAGTAACTTATTTCTTTATTCGAGAGTATTCTTAGAAGGGACTTCTAAGATGTAATTAACTATAAAGGATTGCCTCTATAGGGAACCATTGAACCCAATTTAAAATAAACCATGTTCCACTCTCCATATAGCTAGGGGAAAAAATCTCTGGTATACGAAAGACTCATCAGTCTGAAGAGTCTTTTATTAAATGATCGAATCCATTATAGGAAAATATGTTTATCTTTTAAGATAATATGTTTATTCTTAATGACACATTTGATCATCCAAATAAAAAATTCCTAAACTCTATGTGGTGTCATAAATTTTCTCCATAGAGATATTTTCTGGCGACTTCACTGGGGAATGGTTCCTGTCTCCATCTTTAGAAATAAATTATTATTTTTATATATTGGCAATGAACTAGTTACCACAGGTCAAGATTGCCTTTTTTTTTTGTTGGATACCTCTCCATTTCATTCTTGGTTGCTACCCAACATCCTGAACTAAGGTTCTAGAACTCTTCATTTGTCATAGTTAAATGACTAAGTCCTAGAACCCAAACCCAAAAAAGGGGAGAAAAATAAATGAAAATCAAGTCATTTCTATTAGACCAAAGTCTGGTCAAGATTGATTTGATACCATTCAAATGAGAAAAAGAAATGTTAACTTCAAAAAGTTTGAAAATTATCTTAAAATTTTAAAAAATAAATCTCAAAAATAAAACTCAAAGTTATATTTGTCTTTGATCCTACTTTGGCTATGTACTAAAGTTAAAGAGAATGGGGACAGGATCCTAAGTTGGTACCCTTTGTTCTACTACATTCAAAGGTGGCAAACACCTAAGGATGTATATTGAAATGAAAGAATTCCTTCAAATCCTAAAAGTCCAAATCAAAGGATGGAGGCATAGTTGTACTTATTGCCTCTTACCACCATGATTAAAGCTTGAATTACATTTAAAGAAATAATCAACTCAAAAGAAAAAAAGGAGGATGGATAAAAAAATCCTCCCAAAAGAATACTTTATTAACCTTGGGCAGAGGTTGATTAAAGAATTAAATGTGAATCTTCTATCCTTATAGAAGAAAATTTATATAAATGCAAATAAGCTTTAATCTTGATTCATCTCCACATGTCCATTAGGATTTTGAGAAATTAGTTGTTCAAGATGATTGACCAATTCTAGGGAGTGACTTGGAGGTAAGCCTCTTTTAGACCTTCCAAAATCTTGAATTCTTAAGAGTTTAGGAGAGAGTCAAAAGAGAAAAATGACATGATGAAATGATTCACTTTTGCTCCTAATCAATAAAAGGAAAGAGAGTAGCGAAAGAGAATTTTGATTCTCCTGATAAAGTTGAAATGAATGAAATTTAAATCTAATAAATTTAATCAATTTTCTTAATGGAGTCTTCTCCCATTGAATGATTGATATTTCATAAATGGCGTTATTTAATTTTAAAGACAAATCTAAAAAGAAACTAAATGAAGATTTTAATCCTTCTAAAGAAATCATGACCTTAGGATTGGGTCCTGAAGGTGATATTTCTATCTCAAAGTGAAAGTATGAAACTTCTATCTTTGGTAAGTTGATTGATAAATCGCTTAGGGCTTTGCTAATCCAAATAAATGAAGAAAGCCTTAATTCTTTTTGCTTAAAACTAAGGCATTATATGCTTTCATACAAAGTAAACCAAAGTGAATCCATTGTAATGAATTATGACCCACTTGACATTGTCTTAATGTCTAACATGGTGATCGATTTTATTGCAGGTTGAGATTACCTTTAATCTTATTTATGCTATAAAAAGTACAAGTCATACTTAACTTTCTAATAGCACATCATCTACCCTAGAGGGTCCTCTTTTAAATAATGATCTTCCAAATGAATAGATCATGAGGTCTATTGATCTATTAAGGATAGAGTTAGACCTACCTTCCCTCCATATCAAAAGAGAAATATTGAAATCAAATTTAAAATGGTAGAGTCATATCGCCTCAAATGGCATTAAAAAAAATGAAATGGCAAATAAGTCATCTTCAAAATATGATGTTTTGCCCATCTTAAAGAAGTTGCTTATAAAATCAAGAATCATAATGCTTTATTAAAAAAAGAAATAAAATGAAATGAAATACAACAACAACAACAAGCCTTTATCCCACTACGTGGGGTCGGCTACATGAATCCTTCTTTTCCATTGTATCCTATTATGTGTCAAATTCTCATTTAATTCAAGTATACTAAGGACATTTTTATATGTCTTAACCAAGTCTTTTTAGGTCTACCTCTACCTTTTTTTTTAAGGCAAAATGCATTTACTCTCCTAAATGGGTCATCATGTGGATGTAAACCATCTAAGGCAACTCTCTCTAATCTTATCTGTAACTAGAGCTACTCCAACTTTTTCCTGAACATACACATTTCACATTTTATCTCTAAAAGTAAACCCACTCATCCACTTAAGCATCCTCATCTCTACAACACTTAACTTAGTCTTATGCTTCTTTTTTATTGGCTAACATTCTGCACCATAAATCATTGCAGGTCTTACCACCATCTTATAAAATTTTTCTTAAGTTTAAGCAGTACTTTCTATTACACAACATGCCAATGCATTCCTCCACTTCAACCATCCAACTTGAATTCTACTAATAACATCTCCATCTATTTCACCATCATTTTAAATAATAGAGTCTAGATATTTGAATCATTCACTCTTTTAATGACTTGTTCACCTAATGTCACAACACTACCCCTATAACTTCTACAACTAAAATTACACTCCATATATTCAATTTTGGATCTACTTAAATAAAATCCTTTAGAATCTAAGGTTGAACTCGATAATTTAAGTTTCTCTTGGACTTCCTCTCTAGTCTTATCAACAACAAGAATGTCATCAGCAAAAGCATACACCAAGGTACATCTTCATGTAAATGCCTAGTAAGAACATCCAAAACTAAAGTGAAAAAGTTAAGGGCTTAAAGTTGATCCTTGATGTAATCCAACTCAAAAAGAAAAATATTTTGTTAATCCTTCTTGTGTTTGGACACAAGTAATAGCTCTAGTATACATATCCTTAATGACTTCAATATAACCAATATTAATTCTTTCTTTTCTAGAACTCATCAAAGAACATCTCTTGAAACTTTATCATAAGCTTTCTCTAAATCAATAAATATCATATGTAGATCCTCCTTACTTTCTCTATACTTCTCCATCAAACCTTTAACAAATGTATAGCATCCAGTAGATCTACGCATGAAACCAAATTGATTATGAAAACTTTGTGTCACATCGTAACCTATGCTCAATTAATCTCTCCCATAATTTTAATGTATGACACATTAACTTAATTCCTCTATAATTTAGACACTCTTATGCTTCACCTTTATTTTTTAATATATGAACCAACAAACTCTTTCTTTACTCATCTGACATCTTTTTAGTCTTTAAAATAACATTAAAAAGATTTGTAAGCCAGGAAATTCCTTGATCTCTTAAACATTTCCACACCTCTTTTGGAATATTATCAGATCTTACTATTTTTCCACATTTCATTTTCTTTAAAGCTTCTCTAACTTCAAATTTACTAATACGAGATAAAACAAAATTCTCTTTATTTTTGTTTAGGTTATTAAGGTTGCTATAATCAATCATATTTTCAGATCCTTAAGTTTATCAAAATACCTCATCCACCTATTTTTAATATACTTTTCAAAGAAAATCACTATATGATTTTCATCCTTAATACACATTACTTGAACTATATCTTGACTTCTCCTATCTCTTTGGTTGGCTAATTTATACATACATCTTTCACCTTCTTTGGTATCAAACTATCATATAAATTACTAAAAGAAATATGATGAAAAGAAATGACCATTAAGCAAAGCACTATATATTTATATAACTTGCCTTCTTTAATTATAAGCAACTTTCTGAAGTGGAATTCCACTAGAAAAAGGTTCTAGGATTATCTTCTATGACGAAGATATACAACTAAGAATTTATTAACATCTTAGTTGATGTGAAAAAAAAATTTTAAAAAAGAAAATCTCTAATATACTTATTGATCCGGTTCATTGATCAAAATCAATTCTAAACATAAAAGTGAATATATATAGGCCCAATTCTAATCAAGCTTTGATAAGATGGTGCCATGTAAATTCAATCAAGTAAAGAAAGGAGTTTTTAGTTTTCTAATAAATTAATCTAAAACTCAATTTAAAAGAAGAACTTAATCTTAATTACATAGTTGATTGAAGATACAAATTCAAATATTAAAAAATAATGTTAGAAATTTAGGAACATCTTTAACACTCTTGGATGGTCCTATCCATCCCACAAAAAAAAAATGAAATGAATGAAATGAAATAAATAAATAAAAAGAAAAATAGTAATTGAGAAAGAATGTTTGCATCCATTCTGTAAGCATAAGTGTAGAGTCTTTAGAAATGTCATTTTTCCAGTCCTAAATGACCTCACTAAGTCATGTATTCAAATAAAGAATTATATAGGATCATATCTTGCAATATGATTAATCAATCAAAATAAAGAATTGAATCACCATTCAAACAAGCAGTCGAATGCATCCAATCTCTTAGTAAATCTTGTATTTAGAGAAATGTTAAATGTAACATTTCACAAAGAATTGAAATGTATTAAAATGTTAACAAAAGAAAGAAAGAATAAAAGAACAAAAAAAGAAGAAAATAAAAGGGATGGAAGGACTATATCCAAGAGCAAAAGAATGAAGTCTGAAATTTCTAAGTATGTGGGAATTTTAACTTTAAACTCCACCACATCAAAATATGGTGGAAGGGTTAGAGGTCAAGAATTTCCCCTATAAAAAAAAAGAAAAAATGGTTGATACTTTGTCATCATAGCCTTTCGATGTTGGGTGAGCTCACATGGCAGGCCAAAGAAATAATGGATTTTCTTCTCCAAGAATCCACATCCTTTGTATGTCAAAGATTCAATTGAGTATAATCTGATTCCATTATAAGTGGCCTATTGATAAGATTCATAAGCAAGAGAAGATATGAACCATTCAAGAAATTAAAACCATGAGTTGGTTTGAAATTTAATACTATAGAGCCATTGCAAGATTTTTTTTTTTTTGTTAAATAGTCAAGGTCTTGACTTTCTCTTTAAAGACACTCTAACATATTGAATGAATATTATTTAGATGTGTCTAAAGATCTATAGACTTCAAGTTAAGGATGGACCTAGAATTTGGAGAGCAATTTAAATCCATAGTTTCCAAACTAAAAGAAATAAGTCTACAAATAGAGGTTGATCTACAACTAATATCAATAATCTAGCTCATTGATGAGTTAAATATTGATGATTTAACCAAGCTAATGTTAAATTTTAAAGACTACTTTATCTAGAAATAAATTGAAATGATCTCTAGAGTTAGCATTCTATAAGCTAAGGCTTGATGTCATTTCAAACAAGCTAAGTCCCTTGACAAATATGGTCAAAACTTCAAAAGAAAAGCAAGATATTGTTAAACTAAAAGTTAGTCAATGATGACCTTTCATAAGAAGAAAATATTTTTCTTGGTTGGCTAACATCATTAGAAAAAGAGAGAAAAAAAAAGAAAAAAAAAAATAGATCAAATCCACATGTACCATATCTTGGGACTATGATAAAGTCTTTACATTGAAGATGGGTTCTTATTACCCATACTTCATTTCAAAACCAAAAGGTTTTCATGTATAAGATTATATTTATTAAGGATAGCATATCTAAAAATTATCAAATAAAATAACTCTAGAAAAGAAATTTGAAAGCATATGATATAACACTTATAATCCTTACAAAAATATTTTGTTACATAGTCATATCATTCAATCTCACAAAAATTGGGACAATTTATCAAAGGGTCATGATCAAGATTTTGATAAGTGAGTAATGAATGAAAAAAAGAAAAGAAAAGAAAAGAAACTTCAATGTGATTTTAAAATAATCATATCACTACATATGGAGTCCATAATTATACCTTTGAAGTAATTTCAAGGACTTTGTTGTAAAATTTAGAAGGATCAAAATTACATAAACTAGAATTAATCAACCATTTATGAAATATCATTTCATAAAACCTTTAAAGAATAATAGATGAACTTAAGAAATTTAATTTCAAACATATAAGGAGAATCTTAACTTCTCCAATAAGTTAATCCGTTCAATTCCTTTATTGATTAGGGACAAAAGAATAAAATAAAAATATCTCCATAAGAATCCAAGAGTTTGCTTACATTGATTCTCATTCACTTTGAAAGCTTTAAAAGAATTTCTTGACCTTTAAGTTGTTGATTCATGTAAACAAAATCAAAATGAAATACATATCCAAACAAAAAGAAACAAAATTTATTTGAGAAGCACTAATTGACTTTGGTTTTTGCTACCTATGAACTATAAAGTCACATTGTATGCTCAAAAAGCTAAAATTCTCAAGTTAGTACCCTATGATGTCTTGCCTAAAGTTGATTAGAAATCTAGCATGGTTATATGTAACTTTGAGATTAAAAAAAAAAGAGAATAAAAGAGAAGAAAAAAAATGTTGAAATTCTATGCTTATGGCATAGTAAAGCATTGGGCCCAAAATATACTCAAATCCTCCTTCAAAAATATACTTTAACTCTTTGAAATAATCTTCATTAAACTTCTTCATGTGTAAGAAGTATTAATGAAAACAATAAATGGAATCAAACCTTCCAATACCTCTCGTTAAACTAATCAAGTAAGGATCAAGTCCATGTGACTCTTGCTTATTAGTCAAAAAACTTGAGGATTAGGAATTAAGTCGCTATGACCCATTTTCCTCACTCATATCATCTATAAGTTAGGAGAAAGCCCTTTGTGGCTCCTTTCCTATACATACCTTGAGTTGAGAGCAAGCCCTTTGAGGCACCTTTCTCATGTTTTCTCTATGAGTTTGGAGTAAGCCATGGTGCACCAGTCTCATAAACTTGGAGTAATCTTTTTTATGGCATAACTCTTTCTTTCCTTAAGTTGGGAGTAAGCCCATTTGTTGCACCCTTCTTATAATTTCTCATTGGTTTAGAGCAAGCCTTTTTTGGCACCATTCCTATTATTCACATGATATGATTAAGTCATTAAGACCCCTTTCATGTCAGATAGGCTGATTAGGATATGATAAACTCATTAAGACCCCTATCCTATATGTCAAAATAAAAATGTGAGGTTTAGGATCAAGACATCAAAGACCCCTTTCCTCCATCTAGGCTACTTAAGTTGGATTAAGCCATTGAAGGCCCTGTCTTAATAGCTAATCACATTGGATAAGTCCCACAATAGACATCCTTTTAAAATGGCTTAGGTTAGGATAAAGTCAACAAGATCATTATCCTATTAGTCAAAATAAAAATATGAGGTTTAGGATCAAGTCATCAAAAACCCCTTTGCTCTACCCAAGTTATTAAGGTTAGAGTTAAACCATTGAAGTCCCCTTTAGCTAGAAAGAAATAAGTCTCTTAGTAGGCATTTATTTTAAAAGATAATGATAGAATTAAGTCATTAAGACCCCTTTAATTTTAAATAGGGTACTTAGGTTAAGACCAAGTCATGAAGACCCCTTTCCTATTAGCTAGAATTTGAGGCCTAAGAATAAGTCATTAAGACCCCTCTTCCTCATTATGGTTACTCAAGTTGGATTAAGCCATTGAAGGCTCCTTCTTAATAGCTAATCATAATGGAGTGAGTCCTTCAGTAGGCATCCTTATAAGAATAGGATAAAGTCATTAAGACCCCTTTCCTTTTCAAGCTACTCAGGTTGGAATTAAGCCATTAAAGGCCCATTCCTGCTAGTTGAATTTATTAGAGTAGGATCCAAGTCTTTGTGACTCCTTTCCTAATTAAAATAGAAGAATCTAAGGAAAAAAATAAGCTATTGAAGGCCCCATTCCTATGGACTACTCAAACCAAGAATTAAGTCCAAGTGACCCTGCTTAGTCAAAATGTTGAGGATTAGGATTAAGCTATTCAAGCTTTCCCCATCTTAGCTATTTAGGTTAGAATCAAATCTTCAAAGACCCTTCCTAATAGCTAACCAGATAAGGTAAATACCCTAGTGGTATCTTTCCCTGGTTAAAATATTATGTAGCATGGAATAGGAGTAAGTATCTATTGACCTCACTTTTAGAGTGAGGATTCAATCTCTTCTTCTTAGATTTAGGAGTCGTCTAGATACTAAGACTTCTTTAGTCATAAGACACTTCTAGCAATTAGGTGAACACTCAACCTAAGCCTAGAGACTTCAAAGGGTTAATCATAGGATTAGGCTCTACCTTAGGACTTAGGGAGATTTACCTACCCTATAGCCTAAACCCAATCTATGCTTACCTTTTTTGCCAAAACTAAACCAAATTCAAACCTATCATAAGCCATATGATTTGATGTTATAGACTTAGCCAAAATCCTCTTCAATTCAAATCGATTTCAATTGTTTTCTCATGAATCAATTATTTCTTCAATCATCTTCCTAAATATAAATGAAACCTACATTCACATGTCCAAAATCCTAAACCAAAATCCAAACCAAATTCAAACCTATCCTAAGCCATATGATTTGATCCTATGGACTTAGCCAAAATCCTCTTCAATTCAAATTGATTTCAATTGATTTTCTCATGAATCAATTATTTCTTCAATCATCTTCCCAAATATAAATGAAACATACATTCACATGTCCAAAATCCTAAACCAAAGTCCAAACCAAGCTAGACCTATCCTAAGCCATATAATTCAATCCCATGGACTTAGCCAAAATCCCATTCAAACCAAATCAAATTCAATTGATTTTCTCATGAATCAACTATTCCCTCAATCATCATCCCAAGTATAAATGAAATCTACAATCATCAAATCAAAATCAATTCAATCAAATTAAACATAATCTAACCCATTTGACTTGAAATATCCAAATGAACCAAAACCCATTTGAACCTAAATAAATTACAATCAAAGCTATAAATCAATCCTAAATCCATACATAAACTCAAAATCTACTCAACTAAACCCAATTGGTCCACTTGACCCAAAGTTGCCAAATTGACCTATTTGAACCAAGTTCCAATCGTACCTAAATTAGATTGAACCAAGCCTACCAAAATCTCTTATCATGATTATTGATCACCCTAAGTTGATCAATTATCATCAATTGGGTCAAACTAAGTTAATTGGTCAGTTGAACAAGTCAACCCACTTAACCTACATAAATCAAACTAGCCAAATTTCATCCTAAGCCAAATTAATTGAAACCAATGATCCACACCAACCTATGATCAATGATTGAGCATGACTTGTCCATCAATTGAGCCAAACCTAACCCAATTGGCCCTTTGGCCCAAGTTGACCCAATTTGACCTAAAAGACCAAATTAGTCCAAATCAACATCTAACCCAAATTAATTGCAACCAATGGCTCAAGTTCATTCCAAATTGATTGTTGAACTTGACCAAATCCATAATTGAATCCAATTGACCCATTTAGCCCAAATTGACCTAAAGGGACAAATTGGCCTAAATCCAAATCAAATTCAAATTAATTCAAACTAAAGCCTACAATCATCTTCAATTAACCAATTGAACATGAATCAACCCCTAACCCAAGGCAATTTAGCCAATTTGGTCAAATTGGTTAACTTGGCCCATTTGACCCATATGACTTCAAATGAACCAAAATCAAATCCAAGCCAAATTGACTCAAATCAATTGAACAAAAACATCCCAAATTCTCATTTGAACATGGCTCAACCCTTAGTTTGATCCAATTTGACCAATTGGTCAACCTAACCCAACCTAGCCCAACCTATATGGGTCAAATTGAGCCAAATCCACTTAAACCAAGCCCAAATCCAATGAGACCTGACCCAACCCATCATAAACTCACCTTGGGTACAGCCCTAAACCAAGACAACCAAAATTGGATCCAATCCAAAGCCTTACCCATTATATTTTCATCCCCACACGGGATCAAACCCAAAATTAGCAAATCAACTCTCAACTTTTTCCCTTGGCATCCATCAAACACCCAAATGAGGACTTGACCTGCCTTCCTAGCCCAACCCAAGTGGGTTAGGTTGGCCATGGACCAAGGGGAGGTGAGTTAGCTCACCTCCCCACATCTAGCCCAACCCAATGGATCCAAGGAAGGATTAGCTACCTTGAGCCACCCACCAAAGCATCTGGCCAACCAAGTCGAGTCACCTAGCATTAGACATGACCACTCCAATGCTCTGACGGTGGCTGATCGGCCAAAAATATGGATTAATTCTTGCCCGTCTGATCTAATGGAGGGGGATATACCCCCATCATTTTGAGCCAATTTGACCCCTTGAACCCTCAGAGAGCTTCTAGGAGTGTTTTCAAAATCCCCAGAGCTCTCCCTAAGTCTCCTAAGTCGTCCCAACATCAGACTTCACTGTTCTCAATTTGGGCAACCTTATTTCTGATCCAACTCCCTCAAATCTCCATCGAACTCAAATTAATTTCACCTACACCTTCCCCTGCCTCCATCGAGCACGAAAAAATCATCTCCCAGGCTCCCCAATCACCAGAGGTATGACTTCAATCAACGTTTGCTTACATTTTTTTAGTTCATGGTGCACTAAGCAAAGGATAAGGAATCCTCATGCATACTGATAAGTAGGACCTCATCTCTACTAGATGAAGCTACCTCAAGCATTGTGCCACCAGTCTTGAGCTCTAATTCACTTTAAACTGTGATTTTGTGAAAATTTTCTAGGCCTTTTCAATGAAAATTTATATGTCACACAAATCCGACCAGTAGATCCCTTTAGATCTACCTCGTGATGGTGTGGATTGAATGCCAAATCGATCCCAGCTCAGGTGACCTTGAATCGAGCTATGGAAGGCAGATGATGTCTATCTCTCATAATTTGAGAGATGATGGATCACACACCATCCATTCTATGTGATCGAAATAGACGATCGTGATTATCCACTAGATTAAATCCAATTTAATCCTATTAAAACCATAAGGATAATCCTGGACGTCTGATCTTAGATCGGATGGCGGATAAGAAAGCACGTCTGCCGCTACCACGTAGGCGCTGCATTGGATGGCTTTAAGTAACTAATACCATGATGCCACATGGAAATCACACCATATCAGCAGTTCACGTGGCGTCGATGGGATTAGGCTTAATTAATAGATTTAATGACTGAATCTTTGGAAATTCATAACAAATTATAGAAAAATTAAATAAAAATATTATTTTGAAGGTATTTCAGAGGAGAATCATTTAAAATGAATTTTAATTAATTTTGAATAGTAATTAAGGCTTAATTAGAGTTTAATTGCAAACTTAATTAGCTTAATTACAACATAATTACTTGAGTAATTGATCACATACTTTGTATGTTAGTTTAATGGGATGACCTCTGCCTCCCATAATTTTCTTGGGATTTTTTGCTTGGTTAATTAGGAGAATTGACTATTTATGCCCTAATCACTCTCTTAATTAATTTAATTTATTAATTAACCTCCTAAATAGTAAAAATTAATTAATTAAGTGCACTAATCACTATTGAATAATGAATGGGTAAGAGGGATGGGGTTAGGACCTCCATCATAATCTCTTTTCCTAAGTCCATTTCTCTTTAAAGAAAAATTAATTAAAATGATATTAATTGAGGGACTAATTAGTTAATTAAGTGGCTTAATTAATAAAATCAAAATCATAATCACATTAGATAATTAACAATGGAATTAAGGGTTCCTCTTTATGTGTTTAATAGCATAACAACCCCTTAAGGAAATTATGATTAGCCCATAAGTGTGTGAAAATCATAAAAGTACTTAATTAGGTTCTTTAATTTAATTAACTCTTAATCATAAGCCATTTGCATTAGGTCCTTGTAGGAGCATTGCAATTTTATTTTCTCACATATTCATATCATTTGTGGCTCATAATTAAGTGATTAATCAAATTGAAGAAGCATAGGTAAGGGTAATTAATTGATTTAATTAAAGATCCAACTGAATTACCTTTTATTATACCAATTAAGAGTACCAACATGGTAATGGGATTAAAACATCAAGTAATTCTTCTCCTCTTTAAAATTAAACAAAATCCCAAATCAAAAACAATAATGAACTTTAGTTTTCCTTAAGTAGTTTTATTTCATATGATTGTCCTGAGGGCTTAATGTAATTGAATGGAACCATGTGGTTATGCTTAGTCATTTCTTTCCAAGAACATTAAATGTTGTATTCCATTTAAATTCATGTACTCATGTTTTCAAATTTAAATAAATCAAATGAATTTTCTTTATATAATCTTGCTTGTGTTGGATTAATTTAAATATATGTGCGACTATTATCATTAATAAATTCAAAACTATTTTCCAAATTTTATGAATCAATTATAATACTTAGAGTGTTGATAGTTATGAATATACATAGGATTTGCATGTGTTTAAAACTCAAGCATATTAAATAAAGCTCTCTTTCTTATAATTCATATATATTTATTTACATGAGTTTGAACAATAATGGATATATAGTCTGGACATTCCGAGAATACGAGGTTTTAAGTAGCCCCAAGGAGGTCATTTGATTACCTCACTTTCCTGGTTTAGCAATGGAACATACTCATTTAGTTTCATTCTTATGTATTTTGGTTTTAGAATTTAGATAGAGCTTTAATTCATATACTTAAATAATTCAATCAAATAAAAATACAACTTTGCATGATTCTTTTTTCCTTTAGTCATTTATACATCTATATGTAACTAAGAAAGCAAGTATATAGTCTGGACATCCCAAGAATATGAGGCTTTAGCTAGCCCCATGGAGGTCATTTGATTATCTCACTTCCCTGGTTTAATAATGACATGTACTTGTTTATATCTTAAATACATATGTGTGTGTACTTAGTTAAGGAATTAAAATCCTCCTTCTCTACTAAAAATGCATGCATTCATATTCACCTAAGTCATTAGCACATGTTACATATAAATTAGTGCTCTCTTTTCCATATTCATGGATAGATTTACATAGGTTTGAAATGTAAGTATATAGTCAGACAACTCGGGAATAAAAGCTTTTTAGCTAGGAGATCATTTGATTACCTCACTTTCCTGGTTAACAACGACATGTACTTATGTGATTCCATCCTTATGCATTTTGGTATCATAATTTGGATAGAGCTTTAAGTTATATGTTCACATAATTTAATCAAAATGAAAACATAAACTTCAAACACACATTCATTATCATCATTTTAAGTGCACTAAAATATATTACATGTATAGATATGCTAAGTATTAAAGCATATACATGTTACATGTGATGGAAAGGGATAACTTAGTATACTTCATGTGATAGTAATTCAATTAAATTAATTTTAAGAAGCCTTTTATATTGGATAAGATCATTTAAAGTCAACCTAAACTTAGGATTAATTAAAAATCACTTAATAAGCCATTTACTAAAGAGAACTATACCAAATCAATATGCTTTAGAAAGTGGATTAAGGTAGGGATGAAAGAGGGTAATCCTCTTCCTTCTCTTTATAACACTTAGTTGCTAAGTGTAAATCAAATGAAACAAAATAAAAATATAAATTAAAATTCACAAATCAATTAACCAACTTCAAGTGAAATCAACCCTTATGTGAAATTAAATGTTCCCAAACTTAGAAAAGTATAACTCTAATGCTTAGTTAAGACATACCACATAAGACCTAAACACACACATTAGAGTTAAGTCCCCACTTATAGCTCTATGTTAGGACGGTGTATGATGTGATGCATATTTTGTTTTATGATGTATTATTTCAGATTAGATGTTAGGACACTCTTAGCCTAATCATATTTTCTGCAGAGGATTATGCTTAAGGGGATGCTTAAAAATAAATATAAATGCTCTCTTTGCAGGTTGCTTAAACTCCTAAGCATAATCTAAGTTAAGATAGGTGAGCTTGGTTTCCCATGTGTAGGGTGCTAAATTAATATATATAACTTGGGATTGTATGTATGTTTAACTAACATCTATTTTGCAGGTGTAGTTAGATTTACTTTTTCCTATATGAATGTAATTTTGAAATAGGAATTAGGATTATGGAGGACTAGGGTACCCTATGATGCCTTTGAAGCAAGTACATCCAAATTGAAGAAGGAGCAAAACAAATCATGAGAAAGAAGGAGGAAGATGGAAGAGTGAAGAATGAAGACCCCCATAGCATGTATTCATTCTAATTATTCTTTCATATTCTGGGTTGTATAAGGGTAGGTCGGCTACCCATCTTTTCTTCTTTGGGTTGTACGGTGGAACCCGATCCCACCAGGCTCTTATTCTTTTATGGTAGTTTATAAAATTTATTGATGATTTATTTAAATTGCACATCATAAATGGCATGCTTTTCATACTTTCTTATGATTGACATCTTAATGTGTGGCCTAGATATGGTAGGCCCTTAGGATAAAATAAATTTTCTATCCAACTAATAACTCATAACTAAATTTTAAAGCAACACATAATCTTATCATAAAGCCTAGGACATAAATAAGATAATTAAAATATTTAGCAACTCCTTAGTTGTATGGTTGCATGTCTCACATCATCCATATCATCTTGAGTCACTTTTACAAAAAGAGGGCCTCCGCCCTTACACAATATGGACCACTTGACCTATGAGAGCAACCCTTGATGACGAAGCTTCACCATCTCTATTTTGATTTGGCCAACAATGATTTTTCATCATGCATTTAGGCATATAAAAAATCCCAAAGCCTTTGTATAAATGATGTGTCAAAATTTTTTTTGAAAAGATTTTGCATTTATAGATTAAGTCATATGCTCATACTACTCATGCTCTAGTCTCTTATGGAGTGAGTTTAAGACTTTAGTATTTTTCTAATTAAATATCTATCCTAGCTATCTTGCAATTCATAAGTCTGGACTACATGATTTTAAAATCATATGAGGAGTTAGCTGGCGGCCACTCCAAGCAGTTGTAAGTACATATGTTAGACGATTTATTCTCCCTTGTGGAGGTAAACCCTTATGTCCACCTGTCGCTTAGATTTAGGTTGTACTTTAGCTCATACTAAGGCTCCCTAGATTTAGGATCTGAGGTATTTGTTTCCTTTGGGCTGCAAGCATAAATCCTTACCTCTTAGACATTTTCATAATCTTGTATTGGCGGATTATAAGCCCTACCAATCTAATAAAATTCAACTCAAATAAATAAATCTCTTCACTTTTAAATATATAAAGCCCAATCATAGGACAGATTAGAATATTCACTAGGCCTCCTAATATCATGAGCATTTCATACTTCCTCCATTTGGATTCTAAAAATTAGTCTTCTCCTTGAACTTTCCAAATTTATTTTTCAAACATAACCAATCCTTTGATAGTCTGACCTTGAAATCTTTGGAGATGATAATTTTTCTACTTTAATCGAGAGTATTCTTAGAGAATTTCATTCCCTAGAATGTAATTAACTATGGAGGCTTATCTTCATAGGGAACTTAAGAACCTGATTTAATATAAACCTTGATTTATTCATCCATGTAAAGCAGAGGTAATATCTTTAATATATTTGAAGACCCATCGTGCCTTAGGTGTCCTTATTAGGTGATTAGGTCCATTGTAGGGTGATGCCTCTATCTTTTAAGATAGTACTTCATACCTCAATATCGTACCCGATCACCTCAATAAGTACCCCCTACGATCTATGTGGTGTCCCCCCTTACATCTAAAAATAAACACCATAGTGTCCATATTGGCATCATCTCCAACTACTATTCTCATATAAGAGTAAGTCCCTTAAAAGCATCTTCTTTGAGCACAGTGATTGCATTAGGACTACACCATCCTTTGGGTCCACTCTTACTGACATCCCTATTTATCTTAGAACTTAATGAATTTAAGTTCTTAAGAGTGAATCAAATTGAAACAAGTATAGGCATACATATGCCTATCTTTCACAATCAAATCCAAAACATAAATTGAAATCAAAATCAAAACCAAAAATCAAAATTCTGAATTTGAACCCCAAGCTTATGATTGTAATGTTGATCAATTCGATCAACACCATATGTACAATATCTGGTGATCCACTACACATATTGGGGGTCCATTTGTTGACCATATTTTTGGATGTGGTTAATATCTTTTTGAAATCAATAATTAGGATGTCCTAATCTTCAGTAGGAATCTCTTAATTCAATGCTTAGGACACAATACTCAGTGACCTAGTGCACCCTCCTCGAGTTTGATCTAACCTAATGACCTTAGGTATACTTAACCCAATTTTCAAATTTAGATTAAATCAAATCAAATTAAAAAAAAGGAACAAATCTAAAACTAAATCAAAGTCAAATTTAGTCAATCCATTTAGCATAGGTTTGACTTTAGGTGGGTCCCACCGAGTCTAAGGTCAACCCACCAAGAATTTGCCCAAATGACATCATTCTAATTTTCCTAAATGATTAAATAAATATGTTTAATCATGAATCAAAAGAAATTTAAATTTATTTAGACCTTAATTAGGTTAATTAGACCACTTAGTTTGAATGAACCTGGATTGGTCCTATTGAGTTCAAACACAAATCAAATTGAAATCAATTCAATTTGATTGCACAAAATAATTTTGAAATGATAATTAAACACAATCTAACCCATCATTGGGTCTATTTTGGTCAAATTGGTCATTTGACCCAAATGAAACCCAAACTTAAACCATTAAGCCCATTTTGGGTCAAATGGGTTCAAATTGAAATCTAATTGAAATTAAATGAAATCAATCACTCCAAATCATCTCACGCATGTGATCAAGCATGATTAGAGCTCAAATTAAATCCAATTCAGTAAAATTGGTCATTTGAACCCAATTGGAATCAAACTTAACCCATTTAGGTTTAAATCGGTTGAAATAAAATGAAATCCAAAATTAATTCAAATTTAAATGAATTAATTAAATCAAAACTCAATTTATCAATTAAAGATGATTTTAAACTCAAAATTAAAAGAATTGAATCAAAACCAAATACTTTGAATCCAAATCCTTGGGTTAGATTCAGAATTCAAATCTAATCCAAATAAATTAGAACTTGACATCAAACTCACGTAGAGTTTGAGTTGAGAAGCTAGATATTAGCCTAAAGGCTTTAATTGTGATGCCAAAAGAAAAAAAGAAAATAAAACCAAAGGAGTGGAGTGGAGATCTTTGACCAAGGGAAGATTCCTCCTATTTTCATCATGAAAATCACTTGGATTTTATCCAGTAGCCTTAAACCTTTGACCACCTCTTTGGAGAATGGTTCCAAGGGCAGAGAAGGAGGTGATCATCCCTCAAGCCAAAAGGAATTTGGTTTCCTCCAAGGGAGAAGCCATGGCAGAAGAAGAACAAAGCCAAAGAAAGAAGAGGGCTCAGCCAAGAAAGAAAAGGGGGAAAAATGCCCACCTCCCTTCTTATCCTTGATCCAAACTTGTTCATAAGGCCAAGGGGGATTGAATCCACCCGTTATTACTAGTGGGTCGGCCACCTAGAAGGCCAAGTAGAGCTCTGGCATGGAAAAGGGGAGGGGAAATTTCTCCCTATTTTCATCTCAAATCATTTACCAAGAGAGGAGATGAAGAAGGTGACCCTTCCCCCAGCTCCTCGCCCTTGGCAAGCTACAAAATGATCAAAATACGGTGACCACTGAGTCCCTTTAATGGTGAAATGGAAGGGAGACTCTCCCACATCAAATTGAACATTCCAACATGTTCTAAGGTCGAGGTGATCCATGGGGAGGTAAGCCATCAAATTGCATACACGGCTTCATCACATCGAGATGAAGCTAATGGCATCGATCCTACTACCGGTGATTGTCAAAAATAAGGTACGCTCACCATTGACCCTTTAGGCATTTAGTTTTGGAACTTTGGAAAAGAGATTTGATCCCCATGAAGATCAAATTGTATGGATTGGTTGTAAATCGATCACTAATCTTTTTGCAATTGAAATTTAGTTGAAATTCATCAACGATCCCCAAAATTTGGCAAAAATGATGAACGACATCCATCTCTCACCAGAGACTCTCGAGATATGATCTTTGTCGAATGATCCGTCTATTTGGAATGAACAGTTGAGATCTAGCTTGATGATTTGGTTCTATCCTTAAGGATACCACAAAATAAATCAAGACCATCCAATCTTCGATCGAACAGTCGAGATTCATCCTGCTTGGTACAGGTTTTGATGTAGATGCTATGCAGGATCCGCATAGCCTAATACCGCGTGCCTTGAGAGGCGGCCACCGCCACAACGGCTAAACGAAATCTCCTTTTACTTAATTAAAAAAATAATTAAAAATCATAAAAAATTCAAAAAATCATAGAAAATGAAACATAAATCCAAAAATGCAAACTTTTGCTCTATAGGAATCCATTAAAATTAGAATTCCTACTTAATTTTGGGTATTTTGGCATTAATTTGACTTTTAATGATATTAATTAAACCTTAATTAATCACAAACCATTAATCCAATTCAAATGAAACTTTAGGAAAATGAAATTGAGGTTAAAACACACCTTAAGAAAAAAATTTTTGAATTATTTCAATGTAATTCATGAAATGTGCAATTTTAAATCCTAAAATGTAATAAATCATGGAAATGGATTAAATAACCTTAAGTCAACTTAATAAACATTAATGATCTTATAATTATCAATGAAACTCATTGAAACTAAATAAATCATAAAATAACTTAATTAAGTAATTAATTGAATTAAATAATTCAATTAATTAACTAGAAATTAATTAAATCATAATAAATCAACCAAAAATTCAAATTATGAATGAACCCTCTTCAGAAAAAAACTGTTTAGAAAGGAATCAACGAAAAATAAATCTCTAAATGATTTGCATCAAATTAGGCCTAATTTGGGTTTTAATAAAATAATTAAAACCTTAATTACACCATAATTATGAATCTAATCAAGATGAAACTTTTGAAACATAAAATTGGCATGAAACCCTACTTGCCTTCAAATTTTCAAATCCAATTAACCTTTAGATTTGGGATTATTTGAATTTCCAAATCTCTAGGTCATTGTAAATCAAATAATTAATAAAGAAAATTCATGAATTCATAAAATCATGAAACAACTTGAAATAATCTACATCAACATGAGAAATTCTTAGTATAGTTCTCCAACATCCTAAATCAAAGAACATCATTTCCATACTTAAGGATTAATAAAATTAATAATGCATATTAAGAGTAATTAAACTCTAAGCTAATAAATTAATAATCAAACAAACCAATGAAACTTAAATATACAATCAATTTAACCTAAAAATGAATTCAAACATTGACCTAAGTGCGTTAGGTTAATATAAATCAAACTAAATGAATGAACACAGATTCAATAAACCTAAACATAACTCAAACCAAAATCAATTCAAACTAAATCAAATGAAATAATTCAAACCAAACCAAATTAAATTAAAAACTAAACCAAGAATGAAAATCAAACCAATAATAAAGAAATGAAATAAATAACTAAATTCGAAAGATAAGAAAAGAATTAATCCAAAAATTCTAACCAAATTCAAACTCAAATTATCTAAATGAAACTAAAATAATTAGATCTTAATTAGACCTTTGGGATGGATCTTCATGTTAGGATGAAGGTTTCATTCCATTAGGGGTTAGGATGTTGAAATGAATGGGTTCCATACAAAAGTGGATTCTATTTTACTATTCATTCTTGAAAATCTAAACTTCACTTTAACAAAATAAAAGTAGAAATAAAAATAAAAATAAATCATTAAATCATTTGAATTGTAACCACCCAAAGATAAAATTCAAACAAACTTAAAACTCAAATTGAAACTTGAACTAAAGAGGCCTAGTAAAGTCTTGTTACACAAGCATGTTTCCTTCACACACTAGATCATTAGGCCATGGGCCGTAGAATTTGGTTAGGCCATTCTGTGATTCATTTTATGATTTTTCTATATTGTGATGTGATGTGTTTCATGTCTTTATAGTATACTATTTTAGACTACATGTCTAGAATTATTTGCCTGTTAGACTAGATGATAAGATCTAATATTATCTTCTATAGGGGGCTATGCTAGAAAGGATTGCTATCATAAATAAATTAAAATTTTATTTTCTTGTAGGTATGCTTAAGTCCTTAAGCATAGCTCATTGAACAGGTGGGCTTGTCAAGCTGCTAATGCTAAGCCCATATATTTGTGATATGTAATTATCTTGTGCTTATTATATTTTGCTGAAATTTGTTTTGTAGAGCTTAGGAATTAATTTTAAATTCAAAATATAAATTTAAGCTTAGAATTAGGTTAGTATTTATGGGGTCTAGGAATAGTAAGAGCTTACCCAACCAGAAGTTGGGTGCAGTGGTCTCCTGTGAAGTCCAATGGATGTCCCTCAAGAAGGAAACGATCCTAAAAAGAAGACCCATAGACCTAGACTTACAGTTCTAGGTCAGGCTGTATAAGGGAAGAGCTCGGCAGCCCATTTTCTCTTTCTTCCGGGGTGTACATTGGTACCCGACTGCATTGGCCTTTTTCTTAAGTTAAATTAGCTTGATTTATTTTGGGTGCGTAATAGAATTGACGTACTTTTCTAGTTTTTTTGTGTTGTGGTTTCCTATGATTAAATGTTTGGACAATTAGGCTCATAAGAAAAATTAAATTTTATGCCCAACTTAAATCAAAATAATTGAAATAAAAATAAAATAAAATTGAAACTTCACATAAACTAAAGCTGTAAGCAAAACTTAAAATCAATTAAAAACCAATTAGGACTTGAAACCATGAAATCATATTTCTATAATCCTTAAATGGGAACTTTTCCTATTGCACATAAGGGGCATCTGACCTGTGAGGATAACCACCTTCTTTGGGAAGCCTGCCTTCTATTATTGATTTGGCCCATAATCATTTCTAATTGCATGGCATGTAGGCCAAAAAAATGCATACCCAAGACCTCAAGTAAATCTTGAGTTAAAACATTTAAAATCTGATAAATGTGCATTAGTTAGATGCATTTCATACCCTATAATATCTTAAGGATTCAGAAGTGAGTCTAGGTTCATAAATTTTTTTCTTAAAGATACAACATCCTAGCTATTTTGCATTCATGAGACTTTGTATCGTTAATTTAAAATGAGCTTAGGTAGTGTTAGCTGGCAGCCCTTCCAAGCGGGTTATAAGTCCAAAAGAATCAAGAATAGGTTAGTTCCCTCAAGTGAGAGGAATGGCCAATAATTCCCAAAACAAACTAGGTCGAGCATCTGACATGTGTGAGAAACACTTATAGACAAGGTTTTGAAGCATCCTTTTTAGAATAAGTATTCAACCCTAGACATTTCTACAGTCTTGTGTTGTTAGAATCTAGGTCCTAGACATCTAAGAAAATACAACTCAAAGTCTAAACTAAATTCCAAAATTTAAAGCTCAATTATAGAATATGTGAAATGCCTATTAGGCATCCTAGTATCAATAAATATTTCCTACTTCAACTCTTTTAGCTTCCAAAAATAACTCTCTCTAATTTGACTTAATCATAATTAAAAATCTCAAATATCAATCCTTTGAAAACCAACATAGAATTCTTTAGAAATAACAACTTATTTCTTTAATCAAAAGTATTCATAAGAAGAGACCCTTCTTAAGATGTAATTAACTATAAGGTCTTGCCTTTATAGGAAACCATGAACCCAGTTTAAAATAAACTCTATTCTACTCTCCATGTAGTTCACGAGAAAAATCTCTGTTATATGAAAGACCCATTAATCTTAAGAGTCCTTTATTAAATGATTGAATCCATTATTGGAAAACATGTTTATCTTTCAAGATAATATGTTTATTCCTTAATGATGCATTTGATCATCCAAATAAGAAATTCCTAAACACTATGTGGTGTCATAAATTTCCCCCACAGTGCTACTTAATTATAAAGATGGACAATTCTTCTTAGAATAAGCTTCTACACTCCATACATTATTCAAATGATAATACTAAATTCTGAGATCATTACAAATATTCAATACATAATTATAGGTTATTTATTAGTTCAATTGGAACTTCAATAGTAGAACGATCAATGAGATGACCAAATTTTTTTTCAAAATTTGTTTAGGGCATATGCAAGTTTGATTGACTAAATTAAGCTTTCTTATAAATGATTTATCAAGTTTTTTAATGTGATAATGCATTTTTTTAGGTCCATGATCACTTAATGGAGTTAAAAATTATGATTTACATGACTTAACATGGAAATTAATGAGATTTGTCAAGACATGGCCTATATTTCTACTTAATAGTTTTAGATTTCACATTAATTTATAGGTTAAAGAGAGAAAAATAGATAGTAGTGGAGTGTGTACTAAAAAATTACTTATGTAAAAAAATTTAAGGGGACTATAATTGTGTATTCTAAGAGATAGTCTAGTTGTAATATCTTGAGAAGCATAAAAGAATTTTATTTTATTTTATTATGATTTGTTTGACCTAACACCTAATAAAAGGATTAGAATACAAAAATTGTAAGGAATATCTAAAGGAAAATGGAATTGGAAGTATGAAAATTATAATCCATTCATCCTAACCCAATAAGCACTTTAGGTTTATTATTCGAGATATAAAGGTAGAATAAAAGAGAATATGAAATAGTCTATTGTGATCAAAAAATAAACTAAGAGCTAGAGTTGAACTAAAAAATGTTATTAAAATTGCTCATTAGAAGTAGTAAATTTTTGGCTATTTCTGATATTGATCAGATGACAAGTGTTGACCTCACTTTTGGAGTGAGGATTGGTCACTCCCATCCTAGGTCTAGGATTCTTTTAGACACTTAGGTTTTCTTAGTTCTAGGACACTTTTAGTAATTAAGGGGGCTCTAAACCCAGACTTAAAGCCTTATATGGCATGACTATAGGTCTAGAGCTTACCTTAGGACAAGTGAGCTTCACCTACCCTTAGCCTTAAATCGAGACTCATACCCATCAATTCATTTACAAATAAATCAAATGATTGAAACCTCAACCCAAAGCCAATCAATTAACCTTGATTGAATTTGGTTTCCAATCCAATCTCCAAGATAAATTAATTTGAATCCTAACCCAAGTTAACCCACTTCAATCCTATAGCTCCATTCAAACCAATTCAACCAAACCAAACTTAATTCAATTCTCTCAATCAATCTAATTATCCATTGGATCATTTCAAACTATTCCAACAGTTACAATCAAGTCAATTAAATCAATTAGACTTAATTAGCCCAAGTTAGCTCATTCGACATAAAAGGTTCAAATGAGCCAAAACTCAATTGATCCTAAATTAATTGCAGTCAAAGCTACCAATCAACTTCAAATTGATCAGTGAATATATTCCAACCATCCACAGCTTTAATTAGTCCAAATTAACTTAACTAAACCACTTAACCCAAAGTGACCTAAAAGGTCCAATTAGACCAAACTTCAATCAAACTCCCATTGGATCAAATCAAGCTATCCAATCTCTTCATTGATGATTGTAGGTCACTGTTGAACACTCCACTATAATCAATTGGACCTAACTAAGCCAATTTGGCCCCTTAACCCAAGTTGACCCGAAGTGACCAAAAGGGTTAGATTGGACAAAATCATGTTCTAAGCCAAACTAATTACAATCAATGACTCTCATCAATCATAAGTTGAATATTGAACATGACTCAACCACAAACTGAAGCCAGTTGAACCTAACCATGCTAATTTGGCCTCTTGATATAAGTTGACATAATTTGACCTAAAGGGCCAAATTAGGGTAACTTAAATCCTAAATCAAATCGGTTAAAACCAATGCTTCTAATCAATCACCAATTGGATGTTTGACATGATCCAACCTTTAATTGGACCCAATTTGGTCAATCCAACTGAATTACCCTAATTAGTCTAATTTGACCTAGAAGGTCAAATTGAACCAAATCAATTCAAATCAACTCTTCTAATCAATCACTAATGATTAATTGAACATGGACCTAACCCATGCTCAAGCCAATTTGACCAATTTGAAAAAATTGGTCAACATGATCCATTTGACCCAAATTGAACTATATGAACCAAATCCAAATCTAATCCAAATTGAATCAACCAATTGCACTAACTCATTCAAAATGACCAATTAAACTTAACTAAACTCCTACTTTGACCCAATTTGGTCAAAATGGTCAACTTAGCCCAATTGAACCTATTTGGCCAACTTGAATCAAATTGAGCCAAACCCAACCAAATCAAGTCCTAAAAAAACTTGGAATAACTCATTCTTGGGTCACCATGGGCATACCAGGTGGGCCCAACCCATGGTGAACCTGAGTTGGGTCAAACCCATTGAACAAAACCCTCCAAATGGGATAAAATCCCTATTTTGAAGGGTTCTCCATCTCCCCACTCCTTGGCAACCATCTTGGGCCCTTTTGGGACAAAGGACCACTGACCCAACCTAACCCAAGGCTATTGAGTTCAGCCTGTGGCCAAGATAGGGTGAGTTCACACATGGGCAATCATTGGTCCACCTAAGGAGGAGTGTGCACACCATGGCAGCCCACTGCACTCCCTCAACCTCTCACACACATCAACCGCTAGCCCCACACCTCACCACCTACTTGGACAATTGCCAAAGGATGAGCCAATCTCAGCCTTGGTTCAGTTGGGGAGAAGAACATACTCCTCTCATTCCTTTAAAATTACCACACATCTTCTCAAAAGTATTCTGAGCAGTCCCCAAGCATTCCGTAAACTACTTGTGCACCTCATCACTGACGAAACCAAGCTCCACCCAAACCCGAGAGCTCTGTTCATCAAACCTCATCAAAACTCCATGAAATCCAAATTAACTCTTCCCACTTATTCCCCAAGCATCGATAAACAAAAACAAATCAATTCTCGATCAATTTGACCACCAGAAAGCATCCTAGAGTAACTCCAGTGATGTTCACATCAGCACTTGGTCCACAGACAAATCGGCAAGGAGGTAGCTCAAGATCTTCTCAATAGGGCTTTGTCTCTTCATAATGAAGCTACCACTTTCGATGGACCACCAGTCTCTATCTCCGGTGAGGATCTCCTTATAAACAAAATGAGCTCTGACATCAAATGAGCTCTAGCTAGTCAGATCAAGCGACGATAGGTGGACAAGTGTCTATCATTCGGTGCTCGTAATATGTCAAATCAGTCGCGATCTATTCTGCATGATTAGAAAAGACTGTTATGATTCATCATGTCAAAAAATATTGATTTAATCCCTTCATAATCATGGGATTAATCTGAACCATCTGATCCAAGATTAGACGATAAAGACGAAACCACATCTGCCGCCACTGAGTTAACAACCGAGTCGAATGTTTTAAATAACCAATATCATAGTGCCACATGGAAACCACTGTTGCATCAGTGTCCATGTGGAACCAACATTTTAAAATGATTTAATTATAATTTAAAATTGTAATTAAATAGCCAGAACTTCAAAAAAATTATAACTAATTATAGAAATTTCAAAAAAAATGCAAATAAACCCATTTTAGAAAGCCTAAATAGAGAAAAATTTAATAAAAATAAAATTCTTAATTAATATTTAATGAATAGTGCTTAATTAAAATTTGAAGCTTAGGGTAATTACTTTAATTAAGGCCAAGTAACTTGGCTAATTAATTCTAAATTTGGCATGTTGATTTTAGGACATGTCCTCTACTACCCATATTTTTCTTATAATTATTTATCATGTGGTTTGAGAAATCCCAAATTTTCAATCTTAATTACCCTCTTAATAAAAAAAATCATAAAATTCATCTCTTAGATTCAACATAAGGTTAGAGATTGAGGTGGATTTCATTCTTCCTTATTCTCTTTAAAATTCTAAATCAAAAGTGATATCCAAAAAAGATCAAAAATCTAAGTTTAAAATTGATCTCAAATCATTAATCATATAAAGTATAATCATCTTTAATAAGTGACTTAAATATTCATCATTAGATAATTTCAAACATGAGAATCAAATTATGGCATACCACACTAGGCCATAGCATACACATTAGAATACCAAGTCACTGATCCTACTCTTAAGTTAAGCTGGCATTTGTTGTGATGATGTAATGTTTTATTTGTGATGTAATATTTTAAACTAGATGGTAGGATTATTTTTGTGTAGTGTAGGGCTACATTAAAATAATGATATTTTTTACAGGGGATTGTACTTAAAGGACCACTGTAATAATAAAAATTATAAATATCTTTACTTGCAAGTGTTTCTTAAGTCCAAAAGCATAATACATTAGAACAGGTGAGCTTAGTGACTCAATGTAGGGTCCTAAGCCCCAATGTATGAATTATACTTGCTTCCTGTGAATGTATGTTAAGCTAACCTTTATTTTACAGATGTAGTTAAATTTGTATTTCATAAAAATCTATATTTTATAATAGGATTAGGATTAGAGCTATGGGGTTTATGATTACCAGTGGTAAGAAAGCTTAGACCTAGGAGGCCCTATGACGTTTGGAGTGCTTGAATCTATAAAGTGAAGATGAAGATGAAGATTAAAGACCTCCATTGCTTTATTTTCATTATAAATTAATTATAATCCAAGTTGTATAAGGGTAAAGCTCAGATACCCAATCTTTTTCATTTTTGGGGTGTACTGTAGTACCCTATTACACTAGCTTCTTATTCTTTCAATCAATGATGCTTGCTTGATTTGTTTACATTGATTGTGCAATAGAGATGGCATATTTTTCATAAGTTTCTTAAAATTTGACTGCTTGCTGTATGGCTTGGATGTGGCAGTCTCTTTAGAAACTAAAAATTTTCTACTATAATTAATCAACTTTAATTAAAATTTAATAACTCATAACCTCATCTTAAAGCCTAGAAATTTATTGAAAGAAATAAAAAATTTAGTAAACCCTTAGCTATATGTTATATGTTATAACATCATGCATAGATCTTACTTTCTTCCTTCCAAATAGGGGATCTCCATTCTTGCATGATAAGGGGCAAGGCTTAACCTGTGAGAGCAATCCCATATAATGGAAGAACACCCCTTCTCCCTGATTTAGCCCACTATCTAATTTCATCATATATATAGTCATAAAATTTCCCAAGCTGAACTCCAAAATAATGAGTTGAAATGAAAAATTTTTTATAAATTTTATTGCATTAGCCTATTACATGAATTGCACACTAATCATGATTTAGTCTCTTAGAGAGTGAGTTTAGGACTATTGATTCTTTCCTAATAAATAATAGCCTAGACATCTTACATTTACATGAGACCAGATTATATGATTTTTAATCATAGAAGTTGTTAGCTAAAAGCCACTTCTAGCAGTTGTAAATTAAGAAGAGTCGAGATCAGCTCACTCTCTCTAGTGAATGTGAACCAATATGTCCATCTTCCCTGAATAGAATTAAGTCGAGCTAATAGCTTATACTAGAGCACTTTATATATATATATGTTCAAAGGTAGCCTACTTCTCCTTGTTATTGGTGTAAATACTCACCTTTTAGGCATTTATATAATCTTTTATTGTTGGAATATAAGTCCTTACTTTATAATAAAATGTCAACTTAAACTATCATAATTCTCTACTTCAAAATTATGAAGCCCACTAATTGGATAGTTGGAATGCTTACTAGGTATTCCAGTATCTAAATGCATTTTTGACTTATTTTCGATTAGATTCTGCTAAGAACTCTTCCTAATTTTGTCTTCCTAGTTGATTTTCAATATTTACTCATCCTTTGATATCGAACTTTGAAATCCATAGAGTTATTAGCCAATCTCTTTAATCGAGAGTATTCTTAAAAGATTCGTATCTCCTAAGATGTAATTAATTATGATATCTTACTCTTATAAGGAACTTAAAAACATAGCTTAAATTAAACCATGATTTACTTCATTCATATAAAGTAGGGAAATTTTTTTGGTTTATGTAGACCTATTAGCCTTAAGATTTCTTATTAGATGATTAAGTCCAATATATCGTGATATCATTACCTCTTGAGGTAGTATATCATTCCTTGGTTTTTTTTTGGTGACTTATCATTCCCTCTCACATAAATTTAAACACCACGGATTTTTCTTGTGACTTAATTAGGAAATGTTCCTCTCTCCATCTTTAGAGATTGGCTAATATCTTTATATATCGGTAGCAATTTTATGACACTCATAAGCTTAAACTTCCATTTATTTTATTGATGTCTTGTTCAATTCTTCCTTGGGCATGTATTTTCAACATCTTTTCCTTATTCTAGAACCTCTTATTTATCACTAACTAATGAGTAGGTTCTACAACCTCCCATTGGATTCCCCAATGGGTCAATTAAATAAAATTTTTATTAACCACTAAAGTCAATAAAATATTTGACCATCTCTTTAAACCAGTTTCCATGCTCAAGCATGGTGAGTTAGGTTTATAGAATCTTTAATTCTCAAATTCATAAAATTCTCAAACTCACTTTATGGTGTGGTTTGAAGTTCAAATAAAAATCTCTCAAAATCTTTGTAAACCCCACCCATCATAGCTCCTTCTAATGAGTGTGGGCTTAAAACATCAAATTAATAAATTTTATATAGATAATTAATACTACTCTTTCAACATAATCGAACAACCTTACAATAATAACCAACTTAGTAAGCTTATTTTCTCTTTTGCCACCAGTGTAGACTTGGTTGTGGATTAGGTCTTCCTCACAAACTCCCCTATCATCAAATTTGGGCTGGCCTTTGATAATTTTAAGGTCACTTATGATGGCCCAACTCTCACTATAGTTAATCATAATGAAGTCGTGGATAAGAAATTGCTTTTGCTATTTGATGTGAGATTAGAGGCAGAGTTTCCCTTATTAAAGAGAATGCTTGTTGAGGTTCCAAAGTTAACAATAACCTCTGCTATTTCAACTACTAGTAGAATGGTTAAGATTGAGGAGACACCCAAGGTAGCCTCGGCCTCCAAATGAAAGTGAAGATTGAGATGGTTATCCCATCTATCTTTGAGGTAGGTTCTTCCTCCTATCACCTTCCCCCCACCAATGCTCAAAGAATAAAAAAGAATAAAAAGTTGAATAAGTAATATGAGAGGATGTTCTAGGAGGTAGATACTTCATCTCAAATGGCTGAGGGTGGGTCCTCTTACGAGACCTCTCCCTTCTTTGGGAAAGTAGGTTTTAGCCACTCTCTACTTCTAAGGGAGAAGAAGGCATTCAACATATCACCGTAACACCCCCCACATCCATTTAAGCATGATACACCAGCTTGGGAGATGAGAGGAACATCTTATGTTGGTCTAAGGTCAATTTTTTGACAAATGGGAATGAAGCATAAATGGTTTGAGTCTGAAGTAGTTAATTGTTTGAGAATAATCATCTTGAAGAGTGTGTAGAATTATATGAGGAAAGGGAGGGCCATAGAGGACAAGATAGCAATTCAGACTACTAGGAGAAACAGGACGAGGTTTACCAGAAGTGGCCTCAGATTAATAGATGAACACCATGGCTGGCTCATCAAAAGGTTCGTTGTTAAGCATTTCGTGTTTAGCTTGTTTGTTAACTAAATGAGCCGAACACGAACATACATTACAAGCTTGACATATAAAAGAGCCGAACATGAACAATCATTTATTCGATCATGTTCAGCTCGATTTAGCTCGAAATAAAAAATTATATTATATTATATTATATTATATTATTATTATTATTATTTATTATTATTATTATTATTATTATTATTATTATTTTATTACTATTATTTGTATTTATTACTATTATTTATTACTATTATTATTATTATTATTTATTATTATTATTATTATTTTTTTTACTATTATTCATTACTATTATTATTATTATTATTATTACTATTATTATTATTATTATTATTATTATTATTATTATATATACATATGAACACATATATATATCACAAATACAAGCATGGTTTAGTGGTTAAAGCTTTTGTTATGCAAAAGATTGGCCCAGGTTTGAATCCTCTCTCATACAGATTTTTTTGATTATTGCATTTCAAGCCAATTTTGAACATGAGCCGAACACGAACAAAGTAATTTTCAAATGAGCCGAACACGAATAGTAAAATTTTGAGCCATTTTGAACACGAGCCGAACATGAATAAAATAATTTTTAAATGAGCCGAACATGAACAAGGGTTCGACTCGCTCAAGCTTGGCTCATTACACCCCTAACCATGGCTAATAATAGTCTGACCAAGCAAGTGAGTCCAACTTGATTGTACTATAGGGTCTGACCTAGAGAGACTAGGATCTAAAGAACTACAGTGGGATCACCACCACATCGCCTGACTCATAAATTCCCCTCCCCAATCCAAGTAATAGCATTTGATGTCTCAACAAAGTATTAAAAGTAGTTCAAAGGAAGGTAAGCCCCACTTCTAGTGATCAAACTATCACCTGAGGATCAACCTTCCTCTTCTCATCTTCGGAAGTGTGAGGTCGAGCTCTCCAATTTGACCTTCTACTTTATCAGCAAGGAAGATGATGTGGCAGCCCAATAGTGTGGTCATGACTCCACTACGATGACTTGATGGAGGGGAGAAAATAAAGCAAGAATATCTAGTTTGCACATAGCCTTAACTAGTAAGCGGCAGTTCATGAGAAAGATCCAATGCAAGTATATGATCTAGGCAGAGTAAATGATTGATCCTTGGATAACATATTAGAGAGCTATCATGTTGTAAGGAAGATAATTAGGTATGATCACTCTAATCAAGATAGTAGCATGGTAGACTTGAATGCTGGTGAGGATGACTTCCTAGATAATACAGTCGAGATATATATGGTTGATACTTGAGAGCCCATACATAGAGAATAGCAACACCCCCAAGATGTACAAGATGTTGTAGTCAAGGAAGGCGAGATGCCAGACTTGACTTAGCTATTGTTGCATCATTGATATAGAAAGATGAGCAATTAGGTCATAAAGAGTGAAGAGTAGAAAAGTTGATGTCAGTGGTCCTATCCCCTCAAGGATAAACTCCAACCCCCTAAGCCACACATTTGGAGGTAGATAAGTCTAAATTAGTGCATTCAATGGATATGAACAAAAGCACTACTCTTTTAGATGAAGAAGCAAACAATCTACATAGGAAGGGTACATAGAGTGCAGCTCTCCAAGAGTGAGATGTCAAGCAATTATTGGAGCAACAAGTGAAGGAGGCATTGACACAAACACAAAGGGCTTCATCAGTTCTAATGGGAAGACCTTACTTGAAAGAATTTGGTGTAGTGCAATATTCTAAGGGGTTTGTGCCACCATCCTTCAAGATTTTCAATGGTAGTGGGAACCCATGATAGCACATTACCCATTTCAGGGCTAGTTGTTGCAATGTTAGAGGCAAGTGATGCTCTTTTGTTTTGATAGTTTGTTAATAGCTTAGCAGGTGTAGCATTTGATTGGTGTTGAACTATCCAACAATTCAGTGAAGGCTTTCATTGAGTTATTTATTAAGAGGTTTGCAAGAGTTCTATAGAAGGTGACTATAGGGAACTTAGTAGTTGAAAAATAGAAACCCAGGTGGTTGATTATATTCTTAGATGGAGGAACCTTGGTATGAAGTGTGAACCTCAATTTTAAGAGCAGCATGCCATTAAGATTCTACAAATATCTAAGGCCCAGTAGCATTCATGCTTAAAGGCTTCAATTTCAAAACCTTTGAAAAGCTAATCAATAAAGTAGCCAACCTTTAGGAGGAAGCCAAGCAGTTATCATTTTAGACCATTCTTGCTAGCTAAAGTCACAAAATAAGTTAGAGAAAAGACTTGGGATGGTCTTTGTAGTTGAAAAAAAGAAATAATCCATGTTGGTTCAGCCCGAGAGACCAAAGTCCTAGCCACCTATGCTTCCACCTCCATGCCCACAGCAACCTCACAATACCAGTACCCTTACCAATAGTTGGGTAGCTACATTCCACCTACTCTTATTGAAAAGTTAAATCGAGACTTATTCTTTTAAGAGGGAGAAAATCAATAAACTTTTAAGAATCTAATCAGGAAGCCTGATTTCCAGTAACCTGAACCCAAAAGGCTATATGAAGTGGGTAAAAGTGACCACCACATGCTTGGACATGTCTTAAAGAATTGTATTACCTTTAAGGATTGGCTCGAGTGAAGTTACAAGTCTAGAGCAATAATAACACCCAAAGAATACTTAGTAGAACATGCCATTGTTTTATTAAAGAAATCTTTGGATAGTCATTTGATCCTCTTAAAATTGAAGAAGCTTAGGATATTCTCTTATCTCGAGTCTCTTGTGAAATCATTTTTAAAGTGACAAAATTTTCTCTACAGGTACCTAAACTAGCTTAGACCTCCATACCACTGGTAGGTCGACGATTTGTAAAGGCTAACTTAGAGAAGAGGGATACTGAGTATAAGAAGCTAGTGTACACCAGGGATACATCAATCGCATCATTTCTTATCACTTCGACCACCTCTACTTTAAGGAGTATAGTATTTGTAGGAGAGTCAAGCCACTCATGCTGCTTACTTTGTATGACTTTTACTTTGTACCGATAGAGACAAATAAACTAATAAAGAAGAATTATGCTCACATCTTGTCTCTTCATGATGAAAATGATTATTATGATCTCAATCCTAATAATAACTCTCCAAATTATAATTATCAAAATGATCATGATCAAATATTTTCTTTTGATGACTTCGACTTTGATAGTGACATTCATATACTAAATCTTTAGGGAGCCCCTATTGAGATAGAGTTAGAGTCATCTAACTTTGAAAATCCATTAAGAGAAGCTTTGGGTGCCCCTGATGAGTAGGTAGATGCTATTATGATTCCCCTAGTAGAAGAGATCATAGAAGTTAGTCTTCATAGTGGCAAAGTCCTACCTCCTAAGATGTCACCTCAAATAAAGGAAAATAGCCCATTGGTTTCAGTGAATAAATAGGCCTTTCATAAGACACTCCAGTACATGATATGCTTGTGGATAATTAGCTCAACATTGACTATAACATCCTATTTCATCTTAGAAAGTTGTCAGCTAAGCTAAGCATATATGATTCCCTTATCTTATCTAAAGAGATGAGAGAGTCTTTGATCAAGGCTCTTCTAGATCCTAAAATATTCTTAGCTTAGCTGACCACTACTTCTACAGTTGAAGAAGGGGCTTGCTACTCCAAAGAGATCTCAAGAGTTACCTTTTTAGATGAAGATATGCTCTTAAGAACTACCGATCATAACCACCTACTTTACATTTCAGTGAACATAGACAACTTCATATTATCTAGAGTACTTGTTGACCCATGGTGCATCAGTCAACATCATGATTTAAGAACCCTTGCCTACTTGAGGATCGATATCACTAGGCTTAGTTCTGATAAGATGATGTTAAAAGGATTCAACAAACATGAAAATAGGGCCTTAAGCTCAACTACATTACTACTATAGATTTGTGAGTGAAGATTTAGGCAAAATTTACACATTATAGATTTAGATGCATCTTTCAATGCTTTGCTAGAAAGACCTCGCATACAACATGGTACCATTATGGTCCTTTTGTTTAGATTTGTAGGGACACCATGTACATCTTGGGAGGGGGGGTGTTACTTATTAAAATGATTAAGTACGATGTTAAGGGATGATGTACCATTTTGAAAAATAGAAACACCACCCTACAATGGATTCAATCACCTAAGAAGAACTCCTAAGATAGATGGGTCTACATATATACAATAATTTTTCTCCCACTTACATAGATAAGTAAAGTATGGTTTATTTTAAGTTGGGTTCTTTAGTTCCCTTTAAAAGCAAGCTTCTATAGTTAATTGCATCCTAAGAAATAGAAATTTCCTAGGAACACTCTATGGTGTTTTTAATTTGGAGTCATAAGGACACCATGTAGATCTTAAAGGGCACTTATTGAAGTGATCGGGTGAGACATTGAGATATGATGTACTACCTTGAAAGATAAAGACATCACTATATGATGGACTCAATCACCTAATAAGGACTCCTTAGGTAGATGGGTCTTCATATATACTAGAGATCTTTCCCCCACTTTACATGGATAAAGTAAAGTGGGGTTTATTTTAAGTTGTAGTCAATAAATATCTTCAAAGATTTTAAGGCTAGATTATCAAAGAATTGATTATTTTTAAAAATCTAATAGGATTATTCAAATATAAAGGCTTCTTCATGGATTCCAAAGAAGAATAAGTAGTAAGCATTCAAGATATTAGGAAGCCTTGTAGATGCTTCAGTCTACCTTATAGTGAGGCTTTACATTTTTGAAAGGGAGAATTTATTTTTATTTGAGTTAAAATTTTATTAGAAGCTAGGACTCACATTCCAACCACATAACCTTTGTTGAAATGCCTTAGAGGTGAGGACTTATACTCGTAGCAAGAGTAAAACAAGCTTCCACATAACCTAGATCTAGAGTGCTCTTGCACAAGATAAGAGCTTGACATAATTCTACTCAGGGGAATGGGATATATTGGTTCACCTCCACAAGAGAGAATGAATACATCTCGACTCTTTGGACTTACAATCGCCTGGAGTGGCTGCCAGCTAATACCTCCAATGATTTCAAGATCATGTAGGCTAATCATATGTAAATGTAAGATAGCTAGGTTATTATTTACTAGAAAAGAAGCTATAATCCTAGACTTACCCCATAAGAGAGTATATAATGTTCGGTATGTAAACATGAATTAGACTAATGCTAAATTTATAAATTTTAAAATCCTTTTGACACATTAATTTGGATCAAAGCTTGGGATAATTATGCCTACATACATGATGAAATTCAATTATGGGCAAAATTAGTGATAAGAGGTGTTCTCCACTACAAGGGATTTCTCTCACAGGTCAAGTCTGACCCTATAATGTAAGAGTGGGCATCCTCCATTTTCAAGAGTGAACTAATATGATATGCATGGTGTGATAAAATACACCATTCAACTAAGGGGTTACTAAATCTTTTATTTATCTTAATTATGAACTTAGGCTTTAAGATGAGATTATGAGTTGATTTGATTTTAATTATGAGTTATTTAGTGAGGATAGAAAATTTATTTTTATTCCAAAGAGCCTACCTCATCCAGGCCACACATCAAATATACACTTTAAGAAACCTATGAAAAGCATGTCATTCTATTGTATAATCTAAACATAATAATCAAGCATTTAGATTTTGTAAAATAATAAAAGGTGTTTATCATACACCTTAAGTTGCTTATTATAATTATAATTAAATATTAAATATTGAAATTGGGGTCTTAAATTCTTGTTCTTCTTTCTTTCTTTGGATTAGTTTGCTCTCACAGCCCAAGTCTTTGCCTTCCAAATCTCTTCCTTCACCTACAAATCTTGCACATTCAAACCAAGCTTATATTTTATTTATTAAGCACCCTACAATTGGGTAACCCACCTATCTGGACTATGCTTGGGGCAAGTAGCATTTAAGAACATTTACTATGATGGCCCCTCAAGCACAATCCTACCATCCATTCTAAGACATTATACCACAAAACAAAATATCACCACAACATACAACATCCTAACCTAATACTAAGGTCGATGACTTAGTATTCTAATGTGTGTGAAGGCTTAGTGTGGTATGTCTTGATCAAACTTTAGAATTTTGATTGTCTAAAGTCTTAGGATTGTTTAAATCACTCATTAAGGATGATTTCACTTTAACTTTTTTTAATAGCTTGATTGGGTTTTAACTTATGTGTTTTTATTTTTGTTCACTATTTACATAAGATCTAATCATTATAAAGAGAAGAAAGTAGCTTAACTCTTTCATCCCTAGCCTTAAGTTATTTTCTAAAGATATAATATTATTAATTTAATTCACTCAATGAACTACTTGAATTCTATTTAGCCTAAGTTTAGATTAGCCTTAATGAATTTCATTCAAACATGAAAGGAATCTTAAGATTAATGAAATTAAGTCACCATCATTCTCATTCATTATCAATATTGTCCACACTCTTTCATTTTTAATTTCTTTAATATTTAATTTAGTATATACATGTAATGCAATATACCCATATTTTTTCATACTTAATAAATATTGATGCATTAATTTAATAGAAAAAGGAGATTTCATCTCATAACTAAGCATATGCAAGTATGTATTAAGAAATTAAGCAAGTATGTGCCATTGTTAAACTAGGAAAATGAGATTATCTTAAGACCTCCTTGGGGCTACTTAAAGCCTCGTGTTCCCGGGATGTCCAAATTATATACTTGCTAATTCAAATACACACAAGCATTATGGTGTTTTTTATATGTATATCAGGGACACCACGCAGATCTGAGAGTGTGCTTTTTGAAGTGATCGGGTATGACATTGAGGTATGATGTTCTATCTTGAAAGATAAAGGCATCACCCTTCAATGGACCTAATCACCTAATAAGGACTCCTAAGGCATGATGGGTCTTTGAATATACCAGATATTTTTTTATACTTTATATAGAGGAATAAAGTAGGGTTTATATTAAATCAAGTTCTAAAGTGCCCTATGGGGGCAAACCCCCATAGTTAATTACACCCTAAGGAAGGTGAGTCATTTAGGAATACTCTTGATTAAAGTAAGCAAATTTATCTCCAAAGATTTCAAGGCTAGACTATCAATAAATTAGTTATGTTTTGAAAAATCAAGTGGAAAAACTAAAGGAGAAGACTTATTATTGAAGCTAAAGAGAATGAGTAGGAAATGCTCATGATACTAGAAAGTCTAGTGAGCATTCCAATCTATCTTATGGTTAAGCTTTATATATTTGAAAGTGAGGAGAATTATTTATTTTAATTGAAATTTTAGATTACTAAAGATAATCCACCAATATAAGGTATGGGAATATCTAAGAGGTGAGGATTTATGCTTGTAGCCTAAAGAAAACAACAACCTCAAATCCTAAATCTAGGGAGCTTTAGCAAGAGCTAGAGAACGACCTAAATCTAAGCAAAATGGGCATATGGTCTACCTCCACAAGAGAGGATAAATCACCCAACTGCTGGACTTATAACTGCCTAGAGTGGCTAGATAACTCCTCTTATACTGTAAAACCATGTAGGCAAGTCATATGATTTTGCAAGATAGTTAGGTTATTATTACTTAAAAAGAAACTAAAGTCTTTAAACCCACTTACTAAGAGACTAGAGCATGAGTGGTATGAGTAATGACTTAGTCTAATGCAAATCTTTTAATTTTTATTTGATTTTGATATTTTTGACAAAGGCCATAGGATTTTCACATGTCTAAATGCATGATGAAATGAGATTATGGGCTAAATCAGAAAGAAAGAGGTGTTTTCCACCACAGAGGCCAAGTCTTCTCCTATCGTGCAAAGATGGAAACCCTCTCTTAGCAAGAGTGAAATAATATGCATGCATGATATTAAGCATTTTAGTTAAGGGGTTGCTAAATCTTTTAATTATCCTAATTTAATGCGTAGACTTTATGTGAGGTTCTGAGTTGTAGAAATTTTAGTTCTGAGTTATAGTTGGGGTAAAAAAATTATTTTTCTCTAAAAGCCTAATCGTATCCATGCCACATATTAAATCATCATTCATAAAGAAACTATATAAAGGCATGCCATTTCTACTGCACAATTTAAACATAACATTAAACATTTTATAAATCTAATGCAAAAGAATAAAAGATTGGTGCGGTTATGTATCGCTGTACAACCCGAAAAGAGAAACTGGGTAGCTGAGCTCTACCCTTATACAACCCATAATATAAAAGAATAATTACAATTTATAAATGAATGAGTGTTATGTCTTCATGTCTTCTTCGATTTGGATATGCTTGCTTCAAAAGCATCACAGGGCCTCCGAGGATAAAGCCTTTTAGCCACTGCTCATCCTAATCCCCGATATCATTATTCCTAATTCTTAATACAAAATTACATTAAAAATAGGAAAAATAAATCTAACTACACCTGCAAAATAGGTGTTAGCTAAACACACCATTTAATCCCAAGTAGTTATATTTATAATTTAGACTTAGCACCCTGCACATGGGTAACCAAACCCACCTATCCTAATTCAGATTATTCTTAGGGGCTTAAGCAACCTAAAAAGAGAGCATTTATATTTATTTTTAAGTGACCCCTTAAGCACAATTCTCTGCAGAAAACATGATTAAGGTAATAGCGGCTTAACATCCTGTCTATAAAATATACACCTTAACATCCAGTCTAAAATAATACATCATAAAATAAAATATACATCATACCATGCACCACCCTAATATAAAGCTAGAAATGGTAGCTTAGTTCTAATGTGTGTGTTTAAGCTTTATGTGGCATGTCTTAACTAAGCATTAGAGTTATATTTTCTAAGTGTGAAAGGGCATTTAATCATAAGAAATTAATTTTACTTTAAGTGGTCTAAATGATTTGAAAATTATACTTAGTATTTTCTTTTATTTTATTTTATTAGCACTTAGCAACTAAGTGTTATAAAGAGAAGAAAAAGAGAGGATTACTCTCTTTTATCCCTATCTTAATTCACTTCTAAAGCATGTTAGTTGAGTAATTATGTTCAATGAATGGCTTATTACATATTTTAAAATTAGTCCTAAGTTTAGGTTCACTTTAAATGATCCTATTTAATAAGAAAGGCATCTTAAGATTAATTGGAATGAATTTCTATCACATGACACATGTTCATTCATTTATTTCAATCATATGTAACATGTATATGATATTAAATCCTAAGTACAACTATACATGCAATATATATATATATATATATGTATTTCTTTTAGCACACTTTTAAATGAAAGATGCATACATATACTTTGTAGAAATATGAGATTTTCACTCATTAGCTAAATCCACATTCAAGTGTTCAAAAGTTTTAAGCAAGTACTTCACCATTGTTAACCAAGGGAGTGAAGTAAAGACCTCCTTGGGGCTACTTAAAGTCGTGCATCCTTAGAATATCCAAACTAGCTATACTCACTATTCTTAAATACACATGAATGTACAAATGACTACAAGAATGGAAATAATGCAAAAGTTGTGTTTTGATTTAGTTGAATTATTTATATATGTGAGGTCAAGTTGAAATGAGACTTTCATTCATTAGCTAAATGCATACAAGTGTATAAAAGTTATAAGCAAGTACTTCACCATTGTTAACCAAGGGAGTGAGGTAAAGACCTCCTTAGGGCTAATTAAAGTCATGCGTCCCCAGAATATCTAGACTTGATATACCCACTATTCTAAAGTACACCTAAATGTATAAATGTCTACAAGAATGTAAACCATGCAAAAGTTGTGTTTTTATTTAGTTGAATTATTTATATATGTGAGCTAAAGTTGAAAATGAGGCTTTCATTCATTAGCTAAATGCACATACAAGTGTATAAAAGTTCTAAGCAAGTACTTCGCCATTGTTAACCAGGGGAGTGAGGTAAAGACCTCCTTGGGGCTACTTAAAGTTGTGCATCCTCGGAATGTCCATACTAGATATACCAACTATTATTAAATACACATGAATGTACAAATGACTACAAGAATGGAAATCATGCAAAAGTTGTGTTTTGATTTAGTTGAATTCTTTATATAAGTGAGTTAAAGTTGAAAATGAGACTTTCATTCATTAGCTAAATGCACATACAAGTGTATAAAAGTTTTAAGCAAGTACTTCTCCATTGTTAACTAGGGGAGTGAGGTAAATACCTCCTTGGGGATACTTAAAGTCATCTATCCCCAGAATGTCCTGACTAGATATACTTACTATTCTTAAATATGCATGAATGTACAAATGACTACAAGAATGGAAATCATGCAAAAGTTGTGTTTCGGTTTAATTGAATTATTTATACATGTGAGCTAAAGTTCTATCTAAATTCTAACATGGAGATACATAAGAATGAATCCAAACAAATGTTGTGTCCTTTTTAAATGAACTATACACTTGTTAATATTTACATTTTGTGTACATCCATGAAGATTAAAGAAAGAGAACTCCACATCACATGTTCTAAGCTATAGGCACATGCAAGCTTATGAATATTTATAATTGCCATCACTCTATATTTTAAAATTGATTTATATACTTTTGAAAATAGATTTGATTTAGTAATGATAATAGCCACACATAATTTTTTAATTTAAATCAACACATGCAATCTCAGCATAAAGAAAATCATTTTATTTTTTAAAAAAAAAGATGTATGCATGTTTACAAGTGACATATAATATTTAATATGATAAGAAAGAAATAAAGGGACATAAGCATATAATTTTATTCAATCCAATTAATTCTTAAGGACACTCACACCAAATAAGCTCATTTAAAATAAACCAAAGCTTTTTAATGTCATTTTCAATTTCATGTTTGATTTGATTTAAGAAATATAATAGGAGGTTTGCTAATTTTACTCCCATTCCCCATGTGTGAGTTAATTTAGTTTAATGATAAGGTAATTAAATTGATTTTATGGATTGATTAGGTTAAGCCATGATTTAAATCAATTAATTAAACCCATTACCTATGTTATTTTAAGGTAATTGATCAAATGATTTTGAGCCAATGAAATCTAGTGAATCGAAAAGCAAATGGAAATGGTCCTATGAAATATAGGGGCCTAAAATAATTAGCTCACAATCATTAATTAATTAAACTTAAGGAATTCCATTAATTACTTTTATGGTTTCTCACACATGTAATCTAGCCATAATTTCATTAAACCTCTTTAGGCTATTAAACACCTAAATACCTACCCATAAATTAAGCAAGGAAAATCATATCCATTATAAAATTTAATTAAGCTAATTAATTAATTAATTAGTTAATTAATTTCTAATTAATCTCTCTTGAAAAGTAAAGAAAATTTAGGAAAAAAAGATTAGGAAAAATTCTCCAATCACATTTTCTAAACCTCCCCACTATTAATCGGTGCCAAATGAGTCCAATTAATTAGTTAATTTACTATTCTCATGCTTAATTATTACCATAATTAACTTAAGTGGGCAATTAGGGATTAATCAATCAATTTTCCCAATTAACCAACCAATAAATTCCAAGAAACATGAGCGAGGCAGAGGTCATCCCCCTAAACAACCTCAAAAAATTTGAAACCAATTGGATGATTAATTATGAAATAATTAGATTATTAATTTTTAATTAAACCCTAATTAAGCCAAAATCACTATTAAAAATTAATTAAAGATAGTTTAATTAGATTCCTCTATGAAATATCTTTAAAATGAGCCTAATTTTATATTTTAGATTTTTTTCTATAATTAGTTATGAATTATGGAAGTTTTAGCCATACAAACTATTAAATTAAGCCTAATTAAGCCTAATCGGCATGGCGTCTTGCGACGATGCACTTTTCGTGTGCGTGGATTGGCTATTTAAGTTGTCACATTTGTGGCTGACTCAGATGGCGGCAGGATTTTTTATTGATCTCCACCTTCCAATCTCAGATCGGATGGCACAGATCAAACCCACAGTTAATAACATCTCGAATCAATAGATCTAACATGATTTGATCAAAGCCATTTATTCAAATCATGCGAACAGATGGCCAATGATCTCTTTTTCTATGAGCAATGAATGATGGAGCTCGTCCACCATAGATCACTTGATCTGAGCTCTTGATCTGAGCTCACCCAAGCTCCAATTTACTCCAAAATCAACCCACACCTTTGCATGAGGGATTCACGAAGATCCAACGGCTAGGATTAGCTCACATGCAACTTTTCTTCAAAAATCTCCCACCCATTTTAAGCTAAAACTCAAATTTAATGAAAATACCTCACTAGAGCTAAGACCAGTGGTTCGAACACTTGAGGAAGCTTTGTCTAGTTGAGACGAAGGCCTGTTGAGTAGCAATTGGGTTGGTTCCAAGTGGTTGGCTTGGGAGACCAAGGATCATGCTTTGAAGCTTTTCCTTTGATCAAGTCCAACCTCTGGTGGCTTTGGAGCTCAGGGAAGGCTCACTTAGCTTCGATAATGTGCATGGAAGGTGTATGTAGGAGGAATTTGATTGAGATGGAGTGTTGGCAAAATTAGGATTGAAAGAAGGCTGCCCTATTTTGGCTTTGCTCAAGAAGGAGAAATTTGAAGTGGGGAAGGCTTGGAATTGCTTTGGGATTTCTTAGGGCATTTCATTTCACTCTTAGAGCTCAGACGAATCGAATGCATATGTTTATTTGTTTGAATTGAGGGGGTATATCCCACAATTTGCTGAGGTGGACAGATAGGATTATCTCACATTTTTTAGCCTGACCAGCTGCCATCAAGGCGCCATAGTGGTCTCCATCATGTCCACATGGATCGGTTTGGTTGAAGGAGTGCTTGGGAGGTGGCTCAAGGCTTGATATGGGAGGTTGGTTCTCCTTTGATCCTTTGGGTGCTCGGTTTGTAAGGGAGGTGAGTTAACTCACCTCCCTTTGGTCCATGGCTGACCTAGCCCACTTTTGGTGGGCTAGGTGGCTAGGTCTGACCCTAAAGTGGGTGAATGAAGCCTTCCAAGGATGAGAGGAGAGTGTACTTTGCCAATTTTGGCAAAATCCCACGTGAGAAGGCATATCCAAGGGGTATTTGCTTTGGATTTGGCTCCAATTGGGTTTGGACTAATTTTGGGCTGACCTAGGATGGGTTTGGGTCTGGTTTGGTTAGCTCCCAAAGTCCCATCGGTTGGATTTATGGGTTTTGGCTCAATTTGGTCATATGGGTTCAATTTGGGTCATGTTGGGTTAGGGTGACCAATTGGTCAAATTGGGTCAAACCAAGGCTTGGGTTAAGTTCAAATGATGTTTTGAAGTATTTTGGTTCAAGTGGTTTCAATCAATTATCTTAGGTTTGATTTTGGCTTATTTGGATTCATATAGGTCAAATGGGCTAAGTTGACCAAATTGGCCAAATTGGCTTAGGTTGGGTGTTGGTTCATGTTCAATTGGTTAATTGAAAATTTTTGTAGGCTTTGGTTTGAATCAATTTGGATTTAATTTAGATTTTGGACAATTTGACCCTTTTAGGTCAATTTGGGCTAGGTTGGTCAATTAGGCTAGATTGGGTCCAATTGGTCAAGTTGGGGCCTTGGTCAAGTTCAATAATAGATTTGGAATGAACTTGAGCCATTGGTTGCAATCAATTTGTGTTAGATCATGATTTGACCTATTTTGGCCTTTTAGGTCAATTTGGGTCAACTTGGGTCAAATGGCCATTGGTTTCATTTAGGCTAAGGGTTGACTTGGTCAAAGAACAAGTTGATTTGGTTTGACCCAATTCAAGGCAATTGATCACTCTAGGGTGATTTCTAATCATGATATGAGGCTTATATGGGCTTGGTTCAATCTAATTTGGGTTGGATTAGAACTTGACTCAAAAAGGTCCCTTAGGCCACTTGGAGTCAAGTGGACCTAAATGGGTCAATTGGCTTGGTTTTGATTTGATTAAGGTTTAGTTGGATTTATATATTAGTTTAGGATTGAAATTTAAATCCAACTGTAATCAATTTGGGCTATGATAGGTTTTGGTTCATTTAGAATTTTCAAGTCAAAAAGGCTAATTTGGGCTTGACTTGGATTGACTTGAATTTGGCTTGATCATTATAAGTTTTATTTATATTTGGTAGATGGTTCAAGGAATGATTGATTTTGAATTGATTTGGATAGGATTTGGCCAAGTTCAAAGAATTTGCTTAAAGGGCTTGAATTGGCTTTTAACTTGATTTTGGACTTAGTTTTGGTCATGTGAATTTATATTTTATTTATATTTATGAATATAAATGAAGACACAAATGATTTATGAGAAAATCACTTGAGTTTGGAGTGATTTAGAAGCAAATTTGACTAAGCCCATGGAGGTAAGACAAAAGGGCTTAAGTAGGGAATTGATTTAGTCTGATTTAGTTTTGATCATTGGGATGGGGGTTTCATATATATTTGTGAATATAAATGAAGGAATAATTAATTGATTTTTGATTTATTTGCATGAGATTTGATTAAGCTCATGAAGGTAGGTCCATATGGCTTAAGAAGGGTTTTGATTGGATTTGGATTTAGTTTGGTTTGGTTTTGATTATTTGAGTTTATATGTCATTTATATTTGTGAATATAAATGAAGATATGAATGATTCATAAAGAGATCAATCAAGTTTGGATTGAATTGGGTGGAGACTTGGCTAAGTCTATTGAATTCAATCATAAGGCTTTAAGGAGGATTTTGATTTTGGATTTGATTATGGGTTTCAATCATTTGGTTTGGAGTTTGGATTTGGATTTGATATTTAATTGAGAGATAGAATTAGTCTTGGAGAAAATCAATTGAATCTAGACTGATTTGAATTTGGCTAAGGCTAAGTTCATAGGATAAAATCACAGGGTTGAGGAAGGATTTTGATTTTGGGTTGGATTATGAGTTTCAATCTTTTGGTTTGGGGTTTGGATTAGGATTTGGTATTTGAATTGAATTTGAGGTTTGGTTTGAGAAGGTAAACATAGGTTCGGTTTAGGCCATAGGATGGGCAAGTCCCCCTAAATCCTTAAGGCACAACTTACCCTTATGGCTAACCCTTCTAAGTCTCTAGGCTTAGGTTAAGTGTTCATCTAATCACTAGAAGTGTCTTAGGACTAAGGACCTCCTAGTGTCTATAAGTGTCCTAGATCTATGATGAGAAGGTTGAAGACTCACTCTAAAAGTGAGGTCAACTAGCATATACATAAGTATAGAAAAAAATCATGCAAAGGTTATGTATGAAAATCTTTGATTTATGTAAAGTTTAATGGCATAAAGAAAGTGGTTTTACTTTATGTTCTAACACATGGATACATAAATGAAATTAAGCAAGTATGTGCCATTATTAAACCAGAGATGTGAGATTATCTAAGACCTCCTTGGGCTACTTAAAGCCTCGTGTTCCAAGGATGTCTAGACTACATACTTACTAATTCAACTACATGCAAACATATACATAAAACATAAGAATAAAATAATCAATTGTCAACTTTTAATTACAAATAAATGAGCATTTCATTAAATATTTTCAATAAGCATTGATTTAATTTTCAAGCAATTTGGTTCATAATTAACTTATAGTTTTAAAATAATTTAAGATTTATTACTGATAATAGCCACACCATATAATAGTAATTGTCTAACTCATGCAATTCTTTTAATTTTAAACTATGAATATATAAAGCACATGACATACACATTTATGATAATGGAAAGGAAGTAATTAAATATCACCACACAACATACTTGACTTCATTAAACCCTAAGGACAATCATGTTAAATAAACATTCATTAAGTCTAATCAAAGCTACTTTAAGGTCTAATTTTAATATTCAAGTTATTAAAACCTAAAGAGGAGAAATGGTACTTAGGATTCATTCCATCCCATATTGGTTATTTAATGTGTTGAAGGAAAGAAATTAAATATGTTTTATGAATCGATTAAGTTTTATCTATTAATTGCATCAATTTGATTACCCTTTCCAAGCTTCTTTAACTTAATTAACATTCTTAGAGTTAATTCAATTAAATAAGAAAAATATTTAAGCTAAATACTCTTGTGATTTCCCCACACCAATGGAAAATTCATAATTTCTTTAATGACTTTATGTTACTAACTAAACACATGAATGGATTGGATTGGTACTTGAATTATTTAAGTTGATTTCATTTGAATTTAATTATTAATTTTCTTGATTATCCTTAATTACAAGACATGTTAATTAAATCCATTAATTGAATACATTTGAAATTAATTAGGAGAAAAGATCATAACTAATTTTAATTTCATCCTTACTATTTTCATTGATTTATTATTCCTAATTTATCAATTTCATTGTTCATTGATTTTAATAATTATTAAATCACTTAAAAGTGATAAATAAGATTAAAAATTTGGGGTTTCTTAAATTATATGGCAAGTAATTCTAAGAAAAATATGGGAGGTAGAGGACATCCCATATAATCAATATGCCAAATTTGGAATTAACTAGCTAAGTAATTAGCCATAATTAAGGTAACTAGCCTAAGCTTCAACCCCTAATTAAGTATTCATTTTACATTAATTGGAAATTTTATTTTTATTAACTTTTCCTCTATCTAAGCTTCCTAAATGGGTTTATTTGACTTTTTTGGATTTTTCTACAATTAGATATGATTTTTTGAAGTTTTGGCCATTTAAAATGAATTTTTAAGCCTGGTTAATTATTTTAATGACGCCACATGAACACTGATAACATTTTCCATGTGTGTCGTGACATTAGCTATTCAAAACATCCGACGCAGCTGCTGACTCAATGGAAATAGGACATAGTTTCATTTCAACCGTCTGATCTCAGATCATATGATCAAGATTAATCTCACAATTACAAAAGAATTAAATCAATATTTCTAGCATGATTAATCATTGTTGTCCATTTTAATCATGTGGAATGATGGCTGGAGATCCATCATTTAGCAAGTGCCAAAAGACAGACACATCCATAATCCACTGCTCGATCTGAGCTCACTAAAGGTCATTTGATGGTGAAATTGACTCCAAAATGATCAAGGCAGAGATCTAAAAAGATCCTACGATGGAAATCACATGAAAACATAATTCATTTCACAAAAGACCAACACCTAGAAGTCGAATCTACAAGTGTCATATTTTTACCTCATCGGAGCTAAAGACTGGAGATCTATTGACAGAGGTAGCTTTATCTTGAAGAGACAAAGCCCTATTGAGAAGATCTCAAGCTGCCTCTCTACTGATCGATCTATGAACCAAAAGCCACCACAAAAATCACCGAAGTTGGTTTAGGGAGTGCCTTCCGATGGTTGAATTGATTCATTTTGGTCGCTCGAGTGTGGTGAAGGTGTAAGGAAAGTTAATTTGGCTTTGGTCAAAGTTTGGTGAGGTTGGATGGATGGAGCTCTCAGGCTTGAAGGGAGCTTGGTGTCACTAGCATTGGGGTGCACGGGGAGCTCGATAAATGCTAGGATGGCTCGAGATGCTTTGAGGAAGGTGTTGAGTTTGAATAGATGGGGAAGAGTATACTCTCCTCCCTAATTAAACCAATGGCTGAGATTGGCTCAGCCTTTGGCAGTCATCTGACCAAAGTTAGTGGTTGGAGATGGCAGGGGACTATTGAGTTGGATGTGTGTGAGAGGCTAAGGGAGTATAGTGGGCTGACATGGAGTGAACACTCCTCTTTAGGTGGACCAATGGTTTCCCATGGGTGACCTCACCCTCTCTTGGCCAAAGGATGAACCCAACAGCCTTGGGTTAGGTTTGGTTAATGGTCTATTATCCAAGAAAGGCCAAAGGTGGTTTCCAAGGGTGGGGAGTTAGAGAACCCACCTAAATGTAGATTTTGTTCCATTTGGAGGGCTTGGATCAATGGGTTTGACCTAACTCAAGTTCACCATGGGTTGGGCCCACTTGGGCAGACCCATGGTGACCCAATGATGAATCATGCCAAGTTTGGTTGGATTTGGACTTATTTTTATTAGGTTTGGCTCAATTTGACTCATGTATGTCAAATGGGTCATGTTGGGCTAAGTTGGTCATTTTGACCAAATTGGGTCAAAGTGGGAGTTTCGTTATGCTTAATTGGTCATTTGAAATGAATTAGTGTATTGGTTTGGTTCAATTTGAGTTAGATTTAGTTCATATGATTTTATTTGGGTTAAATGGGTCATGTTGACCAATTTGACCAAATTGGCCAAATTGGCTTAGGCATGAGTTAGGTTTATGTTGGTCATTTGTAATTGATTGGAAGAGTTGATTTGAATTGATTTGAATTCTAGAGTGATTTAGTTTAATTTGACCCACTAAGTAGGCTAATTATGTTGGGTTGATCTAATTAGGTCTAATTGAAGGTTGGATCATGTTCAATATTCAATTGGTGATTGGTTAGAAGCATTGGTTTCAAATAATTTGATTTGGATCAATTTGGCCCTTCAGGCCAAATTGGGTTAACCTGGGTCAAGAGGTTAAATTGGCTTAGTTAGGTTCAATTGATGGTTGAGTCATGTTCAATACTTAATTTGTGGTTGATGGGAGTCGATGATTGAAATTAATTTAGCTTAGAACATGATTTGGTCTAATTTGGCTTTTTAGGTCACTTTGGGTCAACTTAGGTTGAGGGGCCAAATTGGCTTGGTTAGGTCCAATTGATTGTAGTGGAGTGTCCAATAATGATCTATAATCACCAATGAAGAGATTGGATAACTTGTTTTGGTCCAATGGAAGTTTGTTTTAAGTTTAGTCTAATTTGACCTTTTCGATCACTTTGGGTTAAGTGGTTTAGTCAAGTCAATTTGAACCAATTGTAGTTATATTCAATGATGAATTTGAAATTGATTGATGGCTTTGATTGCAATGATTTGAGTTAGATTGATTTTGACCCATTTGAACCCTTTAGGTCAAATGGGTGAACTTGGGTTACTTAAATCTAATCGATTTAGTTGGTTTGATTGTAAGTATTGGAATAGCCTGAAATGATCCATTGAATAATTATAACAATTGAGAGAATTGAATTGAGTTTGGTTTGAATCAAGTTATAGGATTTAAAGTGGGTTAGCTTGAGTTAAGGTTCAAATTAATTTGGCTTGGAGCTTGGATTAAAAATTAAATTCAATCATGAACAAATGATGAATTGAGGTTGAGGTTTCAATCATTTGATTTAGGTTCAAATAAATTGATGGGTATGAGTGTCAGTTTAGGCTTTAGGGTAGACAGAGCCTACTCACCCAAAGGTAAGCTCTAGGCCTAAGGTATGCCCTACAAGTCTCTATGCTTGGGTTAGTGTTCCCTTAATAACTAGAAGTGTCCCAAGACTAAGAAAAACCTAATGCCTGTATCTGAATAGTAATTTAATACCTTAAAGATAGAAGACTTGGTAATTTTTTCAAAGAATAAGAGTTCACATAGAGAGAAACAGAGCATATTTATAAAATTAAATTAATTTTTGAGTTAAATTTTTTATTAGAATGTTAGAGATTAGATTCCAACAACACAAGATTATGGATATGCCTATGAGGTGAAGACTTACACTGTAGAAAAAGAGAAACAAGTAGCCTTTGAATCTAAATCTAAAATGCTCTACATAAGCTAAGAGCTTGACCTAAATCTACTCAAGGAAGGTGGGATATATTGGACCACTTCCACTAAAGAGAGTGGACCAATCCCAACTCTTCTGAACTTACAACGCCTGGAGTGGCTGGCAGCTAAACCTCTTATGATTTAAGCCGATCTAATGTAAGTATAAGATAGTTAAGCTATTGTTTATTAAGAAAGAATCTAAATCCCTAAACTCACTCCATAAGAGACTAGATCATGATTGGTATGAAAATTCATGATTTAGACTAATGCAATACAATTTATACTTTTTATTTCATTTTGACTCATAATTTTAAACTTAGGCTTGGAGTGCTTATGCATAAATGCATGATAAAATTTAATAATGGGTTAAATCAGAGGAAGAGGTGTTCTCCACTACAAAGGACTACTCTCACAGGTCTAGCCTGTTCCTATTGTACAAGAGTGGAAACCTCATATTTACAATAGTGAAATAATATGCATGCATGATATTATAACATACAACCATATAGCTAAGGGATTTCTAAATCTTTTATTTATTGATTAAAATCATAAGTTTTAAAATGAGATTATGAGTTGATTGAAATTTAATTAAAGTTGTTAGTTGGGGTAAAAATTTTTATTTTTCCTAAAGAACCTACCACATCTTGGCCACACAACAAACAATCACATTTTAAGAAATCTATAAAAGCATGTCATTCTTATTACACAATCAATATAAACACAATAATCAAATATTAATCATGTAAAAAAAATAAAAAAAATCAGTGTGACCAGGTACTATCGTACACCCTAAAAAAGAAAAGAGATGGGTAGTCGAGCTCTACTTTTATACAACCTATATTATAATTAAATTACAAATAAGAATAAAGCTATGGGGGTCTTCAATTCCTCATCTTTACCTTCACTCTATAGATTTGATATACTCGAGGCTTCACAGGGCCTCTTAGGTCTAGACTTCTAGCCATTGCTCATCTAAAACCTTATAGCTCTAACCCTAATCTTATTGTAAAAATTATATTTTATGGAAAATTAAATCTAACTACACCTGAAAAATAGAAGTTAACACATACATACACACCAAGTACTTAGATTTCATACATTTGGACTTTGCACCTTACATTGGGTACAAGCTCACCTGTCATAATAGATTATGCTTAGGGACATAAGCAACACCTATGAACAAGAGGAATTCATAATTTTTATTATTACAACAATCCCTTAAGTACAATCCCTATAAATATTAGTTAATATCATCTTAAAATCTAGTCTATGCATAAATAATCCTAACATCCATAAAATAGTATATCATAAGTAAAATATCACATCATCATAATAAAACACTAACCTAATCTAATACTAGGATTGGTGACTTTGTATTCTATTATGTGTGCTAGGCTTAGTGTGGTATGCCTTGATTAAGTCTTAGAGTTATGAATTTTGTAAAGTTGCATGATCCCTTATTAAAGGTGGTTGCACTTTATGTTGTTAATGATTTGAAGTAAGTATTAAATTCAAATTTACTATTGTGTGTGTGTGTGTGTGTGATATATATATATATATATATATATATATATATATATATATTGGTTTTATCTTTGAGATTTAATATTATAAAGAGAAGGTAGAAGGGTGAACCTTCCTCGACCCCGATCCGTAGTTTCTAAGAGAAGAATTTAGTAACTTTTGCTTTTCTTAATGAAGAATTCATGAATTTAATTAAGACCTATGTTTGGATTTAACTTTAGAAAGTTTTATGAAAGGCATCTAAGAATTAATGGAGCCATATTATAATCAAGCCAATAATGTTTTCTTAGCTTTGTTTCATCACCCATTAATATTTATTATTATTTCTTACTTATTTTATTCTTGCTTTAAATTAATAAATACAAATGTCGCATTTTAATCAATACACACTTGATGCATGAATATACCTATACACATATTATTTTATTATATGATGCATGGATTTTTATAAAAGAGAACTAACCTAATTATGCTTTATACACACATATACATAAACAAGTATATTGAATCTTTATAAATACATACCATTATTGAACAGGAAGTGAGGTAATCAAAGATTCCCTTGGAACTACTTAAAGTCTCCCGCTCCCAATATGTAAAAGGATGAGATTAACAAAAGTTTTAAATTATTTTGATTATAAAGAATAATAATTTAGCCCTAATATACCACTTACTATAAATCTCATATACATAAGAATTAGATTTGGATTTTGTCATGTTTAATTTAATAAACATCTGATTCATAATTATGTCATAATTATTTAAGAAAATAATTTGAGGCTTACTTGTGATAATAGCCATACTATTTAGTTTACAATCATGCAATTAGATGCCACATTTCAATTTTTGTTTTAAAACATGATTGTATGACACAAATGGAATGTAAATTTATAAATGATTGAAGCAAAGAATCCAACACTTACCAAATGATTTATTTGACTTCAATAAGACTTAAGAACATTCATACTAAATAAACACTCCTTAAGTTAAATCAAATTAATTAAGATTTAATGTTTGGGCTTTAAATTATTTAATCCTAAAGAGATGATGAAATAATTAATATTCAACCCATGCCCATCTCTGTTCATTAGTGGTTTAAGGTTATCTTAGATGATTTTTATGATTAAATTAAGATTAATTAGGCTCTTAGTTGAATTAATCCCCAAAGAGACCTATAAATTTAATTTTTCTTTCAGTATAAGCCTAAAAGTGATGAAAATATTAATGAAAAAGCAAAAGCATAAAATAAATAGGTCCTAAAATCTCTAATGAAAGTAAGCTTATAATTAAAGATTAATTAAATGAATTGGGGAAACCCATAATTATTAATTACTTTCGAAAAAAAACCCTAAACCAATAAGGATTTTGATCTCATTAGGAAGTTCTTTACTTATTGAGCGTAAAGAGAGTTTAATCAAAAATTTTAATGATCTATACTAATTATCATGAATTTTCTGCATTTTGAGTTAATTTTTGATTTAATTAATTTATTAATGGCTTATTAAGGTGAATTTATGAAATAAATGAAGTCAAAGGTCCTAATTAATTTCTCTAACCACTCTTTCTATTCTAAAGATTAATTAAGCTTTCATGATTAATTTCATAATTTTCTTAATTTAAAATAATTATTAAATGCATAAAATGGCTAATCAAGGTTCAAAAAATTAAATTCTCTAAATCACTTGGCAAATTAACTTGAGAAAATTATGGGAGGCAAAGGTTATCCTAAGGATTGATCATACTAAATCGCAAGCCAATTAGCCAACCTAGTTATGGTAATTAAGTGAAATTTCAAATTCAAATTAATCACTATTCATTGGATAAAAAATAAGGATTTTATTTTATTTTTCTAATTTTCCTCTATCTAAGCTTTCCAAAATGAGTTTATTTATATTTTTAGATTTTTCTATAATTAGTTATAAATTTTCAAAATTCTTGCTAATTAAAATATATTTTAATCCCTAATTAATCCATTTACATAGTCGCGCCGTATGGTCGCTCATGTCGCAGTGCTTTTCATGTGGCACCACGATATTGGTTACTTAAATCATTCAAGATGGTTGTTGACTTAGTAGTGGCAGATGTGCATCTTGACCGTTCGATCACAGATTGAATAGTGAAGATTAACCCCCTAATTTTAATGGTTTAAATTAGATAAATCTAATGCGATTAATCATGGCTGTCTGTTATAATCACAAAGAATGGACGACATATGATTTTTCATCTACCCATAGCAAAAGATGGACATCGTCTTCCTTTTACCACTCTATCTAAGCTCATCCTCGTTCAATGTCAAATTTGACTCCAAATCAATTAAAGGGAGATTCTAAGGAGATCAAATGGTTGAATTGACACAAAGAATATATTCACTTAATAAAGGAAAAAAATCCTATGGTTTTCTATAATTTCCTAGAAATTACCTCACTGGAGCTAAAGACCAATGGTCGAACAACTAGGTAGTTTTTCCTTAAAGAGGCAAAGCCTTACTAAAAAAAATCATGAGCTACATCCCTATGGTTGTCCTCTAGACTAAGCGCCACTGTGAAGCTCACCGGAGTTGATCTTGGAGTGCCTTCCAATGCTTCAAACTAAGTGTTTCTCAATTCATTTTGACTCACCAAAGTGAGGGGAAGGAGTGGTGAGAGATAATTTAGGCTTAGTGAATTTTGGTAAAGTTGGATAGTGAGTGTGTTCAGGCAAAGGTGGGGCATGGTCTCATCGATGATGGGGTGCTCAAATTACTTGAGGGAAGCTCGAGGATTGATGGTGAGGCTCTGATGAATGTATATGTCAAGTTTAAATGGGAGAGGAGGGGTATACTTCCCTCCCCAAGTGAACTAAGCCATGGGATTGGTTTAGCCTTTAGCAACCATATGGCCAGCATAGGTGGCAAGAGATGGTAGGGGACTGGTGAGGTGGATGGCCTTAAGTGGCTTGATGGGCCTAGTGGCCTGCCTTGTGGTGTACACAACTTTTGAGGTGGACCAATGGCCGACCAAGGGGAGGATGTCCTCCCATTGGTCAAGGACTGAACCCAACAGCCTTGAGTTAGGTTGGGTCAATGGGCCTATATCCTAAGAGAGCCAAGGTTGTTGCCAAGGGGTAGGAAGGTGGGTAGGCATTCCAAAATAGAGATTTTGTTCTATTTGGAATCCTTGGTTCACTTGGATTTAATGATGAAAAGGTCCTCAAGCAGAGTGATGATGTATCTAAATTATCATTATATAAGAGTATTAACTAGTATATGAGCACTCTAACTCTAACCCCACTCTCTTTAGAGAATCTTGAGAGTTAGGTAGTTAAAGCTGCACCACAACTGAATGAAAACTCCAAGTCTCAAAAGTTTTATCTAAGAGCATCATCCTCAGGTTTAGGAGTTGATGTAGAACTTGAGGATAAATCTTGCAAAGAAATACTAGAATTACCTTTTGACTAGTATTCTCTTTGTGTTCAAAATTTAGCAAAATTAGGATTGATACCACATGTATTGGTCTAAGCATAAGTCAGACTACTTTGAGAAAATGTGGAGAAACATTTAGAAGTCACAGTCAAGACCAAGGCTAGGATTTGGTATGGTTGTCCCTGTAAATCCATCACCCGGTTGAGTGCTATGTTGATGATCTTGTAGTCAAAAGTAAAAAAGAAGGAAGACTGCTTTTATGATTTGTGAGTAGTCTATAAATTATTACAATGTTATAGCCTAAAAATAAACCCTCTGAAGTACTACACCATGGGATCGAAATAGATCTAGAGAAAGTCAAAGAAACATCAGATATGCCACCTCCTAAAAGTTTAACCTAACTCAAGTCCTTCCAAAGAAAGTTGACATATCTAAGATGCTTTATATCAAATTTATTTTGTAGGTGTCAATCATTCATTGTACTTACAAAGAAAGATGCCAAGTTTTGATGGGACGATAAGTTTCAACATTTTTTCAAAAATATTAAACAATACTTCATGACACCTCCAGTAGTTGTTGCACCTATCCCGGGTAGATCACTCATGCTCTACACAACAATATTAGGTGATTCTCTTAGTGCTTTATTAGCTTAAGTTAATGAAGAAGGGAAACAAAATGCACTATATTATTTTAATCATCACCTAATTTCTGCAGAAGCCAAATATCCACCTATTAAGAAGCATTATTTAGCTCTCATATTGCTAGAAGCTAAGACACTATGTGCTCTCTCACAAAGTTAATCTGATCTCAAGGGTGAACCTACTACAATATCCCATGACATGACCAATGCTATCTAGACAATTAGGGCATTGATCTATAATTTTATCATAATTTGACATTACCTTTATTCCCCTTCATGTCGTATAAGGACAATCTTTACTTGACTTTTTAGTGCCACATCCTCTCCCTATGGATTCTCTACTAAATGATGATCTCCCTGATGAGCAAATCATGAGTTTTGGAATGCAAATAGCCATTGATGGGATTTATACTTTGATGGTTCAACATCCTCTCAAAAAGGAGATGAACCATAGTCTATCCTCCCAGGCAAAGCGGGATAGGTTTAATATTTTTAACTTTTGACTAAGGATTACAAATTTGTATCATATGTCAAAGCCTTGGAAAAATAATAAGGTCAAATATGAAGCTTTGATCATTGGTCTAAAGTTGGCCATTTCGCTAGATATTAATGGCATTCGTATCTTTGGAGATTCATAATTAGTGGGCAATTAGATCATCAAACTTATAAAATTATTAACCTTAAACTTTATTAGTAGCATAAGTACACCATAGAACTATTAAAATAAATTCTAGAGGTCACCCTATATAAAATTCCCTAAGGTGAAATGCCATAATGGATGCTTTAGCAAAGCTTGCTAAAGAAATGGTCTGTCTAGATAATGAGTCTATATCGATAGAGGTATGCAATCGCTAGGTCCTACCTCTTATTGATACTAAACTCATCAATAAACAAGTTTTAGAAGGGGAGGTTGCCACCACCAAAGACAACGAGGAGGCTGATTGGAGATAGCCTTTCATTGAATACTTATGTGAAGGCAAACTACCTAAAGAGAAGTCTCTAGCCCATCAAATCAAACAAAGACCAATATCTTATGCTCTTATTGATGGCACTTTGAACCAATGGTCCTTTGATCACATACGATTACATTATTTAGATAAAAATGAAGGCCAAACAATTATGATCGAGGTACATTAAGGACTATGTGGAGAAGATCAATCTGGTCCAAAGATGAAAGCTAAAATTAAGAGACTTAGATACTATTGGTCGATAATGATTACAGATTGTATAGATGTAGCATGTTGGTATCACTAGTGTTAGGTGCATGGAGTAATCGTACATCATCCACCTTACATCGTCCATCTAATGATAACTTCTTTTCCATTTGAGTGTTAGGGTACAAATCTAGTGAGTCCAATTAACCTTCCTTCTTCCAAGTGTCATCACTTCATTTTATTAGTGATAAATTACTTTTCCAAATAGGCAGAGGTGATCCCTTTGAAGAAGTTAATGCTCACCATGTCATCCTATTCTTTAGTGTCACATCCTCTATAGATTTGGTGTATGCCATTGGATTATATCGAACAATCTCATCACATTTAGGAGTATAAAGATCAGCTTCGTGAAGTGACATAATATAGATTAGAGATACTCTACCATATATTATCCTCAAGTGAATGGGCTAGTAGAGGCCTTCAATAAAACTCCCATCCAAATATTAAAGAAAATGTTGATGACAACAACTGATAATGGCATGAGCAATTAATTAAAGCATTGTGGGCCAATCATACCACATATAGGACTCCAACATAGTCCACTCATTTTCCTTAGTGTACGGGTTTGTAGTTCTTGCATTAGAAGTCCAATTGTCATTGCTAAGGGTTGCTATAGACAACAAGATCACAATCAACAAAATGCTAGACTATAGTTGGAAGAGCTTGAAGGTCTTGAGGAGCAGAGCCTTGTCAAAACCTCAAGCTATACAAAGTAGAGATTGTTCAAGCTCATAATAAGACGGTCTGCCAAAGAGCTTTTTGAGTTAGAGAGCTTATTTTAGTTCTTAGGAGAGCAAATTTAGCCCATCATAAGGTGGGATGTGAGTTTGAGCTAACATGGGAGGGGCCTTTTATTATTGAAAAAGCTTATCAACAAGGATCATATCAAATAATAAATCATAAAGTCGAGCACCCAATGCTTTCTATCGATGGGCTTTATTTATAGAAATATTATGCATGATTGTATTTGAAAATAAAATGATTATATTTTCATGTCAAGTTGGTACTTATATGGACTAGGGTCTAAGTTCTTGAAAAAAAACTTCAATTATTTAATCTCTTTCAACATTACTTTTGAATTTAAAAATCAAAATTTAAAATTATTCTTAACTCTATATTTGTATTTTATGTCTTACTATTTTGAATGAAGTTAGGCAAACAAACATGCTTTATTTTTTACTTGCTACTTTGAAAATGGTCAGGCATGTGTTAAATAATCTATCTCTACTATTTTGAATATGGTCAGGTAGAGATCAAATTCTTGTTATACAGTCATTTTGCTATTTCGAGGAGATCAAGCAAATGTTTGTATTTCATTAATATTGATATTTCAAATGAGATCATATACATCCATGTTTTGTTCTTCACTTGCTATTTTGAACAATATCAGGCATGTGTTGAATAATCTATCTCTACTATTTTGAATAGGGTTAGGCAGAGATGAGATCCTTCCTTTACATTCATCTTATTATTTTGAATGGGGTCAGGTAGATGTTTGTATATACCTTTGTCTTGTTATTTTGAAGGAGGTCAGGTAGATGTTTATGCTTTGTTCTTCATTTCCTATTTTGAATAAGGTCAAGTAAGTGATAAACAATCTATCCATACTATCTCAAACATGGTAAGGTAGAGATAAAATTCTTCCTCTACATTCATTTACTATTTTGAATGAGGTTAGACAAATATTTGTATACCTTTGTCTTGCTATTTTGAATTAATTCAAGCAACCATCTATGCTTTATTCTTCACTTGCTATTTTGAATCAAGCCAAGCATTTGTTAAAATAATCTATCCTTATTATTTTAAAAATGGTCAAGTATTGATCAAATTCTTTCACTGCATTCATCTTGCTATTTCAAATGAGGTCGGCAGATATTTGTGTACCTTTGTTTGGCTATTTTAAATGAGGTCAAGCAAACATCCATGCTTTGTTATTCACTTGCTATTTCAAAAAAGTTAAGCATGTTTTGAACAATATATCTCTATTATTTCAAATATGGTCAGGTAAAGATCATATTCTTCTCTATATTTATCCCATCATTTTAAATAAGGTATAGTGGATATTTATTCTTTATTCCTCACATATTGTTTTGAATAAGGTTAGGCACATGTTGAATCATCCCCCTTTGTTGTTTTGAGCAAGGCCAAGTAGAGAGTAGACTGGGTCCATATCTATTGAGGATCAAACCCCATGGCCCCTCCTCAGTGTGGCCCATCATAACTCGACAGGGTCTATCTCTTCATTCGAATCTCTTAAGATGAAATCTAGTCCCCCAAACTTATCATCTCTCATCATATCTATATGACTCCACATATTTCTAGATACCCTCATGGAGCTTCTCCCTAATTCATCAAATCAATCTTTAGGAAACTTCTCCCTAATTCTTCAAATCAAAATCATTCTTTTGGGAGCTTTCCCCTAATCTTCTAACATCCAATGAATGTGGGCTTTGGTGAGGTAACTTCTCTAAACTTTAAATCAACCATAGGTATTTATATTTGGTGAAAACATTGCATGAATCTAGGATTCTCTCTTAAATTTTCCAATGCAAAATAAAGTGATTTTGACTTAGATTGCTAGAAGGTTGAGATTCAAAGGTATTTGGGGTTGATCCCATCCATCCAACCCTTTTGGTTTGCCTCCCATGAGGAAGACAACCTTCGAGAATTCATCTTATCTGGATAAAAAGGATGACCATGATTAGATCTCATTTTTGATTTATTTCATTAGATCTCACCTAAAACTTTAAAAATCATAAAAAAATTAAAATACTTAACCAAAAAATGCAAATAAGGGCTCTATGAATTTGTCATTTCAAGAAGAATTCAACAAACCCAAATCATCAAATTTGGTTGTATATTTTATGAGTAATTTGAGTTTCAAAAAAACTATATTTCCTTTATTTCTCTTAAAATACTAAACCAAATAAGTTAAAACTTTCAAAAAGAAAACTTAATGTTATTACCGTTGACCTCACTTTGGAGGGAGGATTGTTTATTCCAATCCTAGATCTATTAATTCTTCTAGATATTTAAGTTTCCTTGGTGTTAAGACACTTTTAGTGACTAAGGGTCTATTTGGCACACTACAGCTGTATGAAGAAGCAGATGTAGGGAAAAGTGTTGTCAAAAAGTTGGTTTTACTAAAGCAATTTAGCTTGGGGAAATTGAGTGCAGTGGTACTATCGTAGCTATTTTAGAAAATAAATAAATAAATAAATATATATATAACTACCCTTATGATCATGTATACTCATAAGATAACATCAACATAATAAGAAAATTTAATTTTTGGAAGTTCAGAAATACTCATAAGTCTAGTATTTGACATCTGAATTTAACACATCACAGTATACTTCATAACATAAAAATTAGGATAACATTTGTGAGTGATGCCAATATAATATATTGGTAATTTTATAGAACTTTCATTCCACTACTTCTAGAAATCACCACCTCCATATATATATATATATATATATATATATATATATATATATATATATATATATATATATATATATATATATATATATATATATATATATATATATATATATATATTGGTAATTTTTTATACCAATCAATTTTTTAACAAGTTGATGTACATAAGAAAATAAGGTTAGTAAAAAATTATATTTATTAAAAATTATAATATGTGCACACACACAAAATATTCCTACCTTTAATACCTTGGACATCAATTTACATTAATTTGAATGATAAGACTACTTTGGGAGTAAATTGAGAGATCACTTTAATTATTTTCTCTTTCAAATTTCATGAAGGAGCCAGTAAGCCATGAACTTGTATCAAATTTGGAGTTTAATATATGCATATATTCAAATGGGTAAGCATAACAGTACATATAAGCAACTTTTTAACACACATAAAATATTTATATCACAATTCTAAATATTAGTAAACATAATAGAAACTACAAAAAATATACATGCAAATTACTAAACACTGCAAGGATCAATACATAAACAATATACTTTATGTAACTATTTTTATGGCCTTGAGTATAGAGTCACTCTTGGACTAGTTATAAAATTTGATATAATATGAAAGATTATAGCATTAGAATATCATCCTCATCATGCATCATAATCATCAAATGGCATAACTTTCAAGTTGTAAAGTAAATAATATAATCTTAGACCCTTTATTTTCACCTTCACTAAGAAGGAACAAGCAGGCCATCATGATCTCAACATCACTGATTTAAGAACTAGCTACCCAGATTTTGACAACAAATTAGAATATTAAAATTTCACTGAAGATAAAATGGAATTTGAACTGATGGACAAAGATAAGGAGAATGTAGAGTTAGTAGTGAAATTCATCTAATCACTCCTTCATGAATACAAAAAATGGTCATATGGTTCATATTGAATCTTATCCTAGATGTGAGGATGAATTCAACAGCATAGGCGAGCTATCTTCTAAACTTTCTGCAACTTATCTTGCAATGCAGCATTCCAAATTAGAATGTGTTGATGAAATAATCCAAGATTCATTTTCTCAGAAAGCTTGTGTGGAAACTAAGGATGATGAGTTTGATGATTTTGATCCATATTTATTCATCAAGGATTTACCAAACTTATCTAAGGTTGTGTCAAAATTTTGTTCTTTACTCCTTTTGAAACAAACACAAAGTTGTCCTTCAACTACCCTTGTGCCAAAATTTTGTTCTCTGCTCTCCCTCAATGTTCCTGTTCTCAGAAGCTCCAGCTCCGTTCCCCTGGTGAATGGGAAGTGTAATGAGAAAATGCGATGAAAGATGAGAATTATCGTGGCTTTCGTTTGGTATACTTGGTTAATAACGGGGGTAATTTTGGAATAAAAGTTTTTAGAAAAGGTGGAATGGGATTTTAGAGCCCGACCAGGCATCCACTCCCGAGTTACAAAAATAATAGTGTCGATCGGGATTTCTTACAAAACTGGATTTAGAAAGCTGCTCCCAAATACTTCCTGCATTTAAAGCACCTTAGGTGCACCTTAGTGGGCCCCACCGCCTAAGGCCTAAACCGACACTCATACCCATCAATTTATTTGAACCTATGCCAAATGATTAAACCATAATCTCAACTCACCAAATGGCTATGATTGAATTTGATTTCCAATCCAAGCTCCAAGAAAAATTAATTTTAACCTTAACTAACCCACCTCAAATCCTATAATTCTATTCATACCAACCCAAGCAAACCAAACTAATTCAATTCTCTCAATTATTCTAATTATTTAATGGGTCATTTCAAACCATTCCCACACTTACAATCAAGCCAACTATTAGCATGTTGACCCATCCCAAATCATTCAAAATCATTGACTTGACTTGACCACTTTAACTCAAAGTGACCTAAAGGGTCAAATTAGACCAAACTTCAATCAGACCCCCACTGGATCAAATCAAGCTATCAAATCTCTTTATTGATGATCCTAGGCCATTATTGGACACTCCACTACAATCAATTTGGCCTAACTAAGCCAATTTGGCCCCTCAATCAAGTGACCTAAAAGGCCAAATTGGTCTAAATCATGTTCTAAACAAATTAATTGCAATCGATAACTCTCATCAACCATAAATTGAGTTGAATATGACTCAACCACCAAATCTAACCAAGCCAATTTGACATCTTGACCCAAGTTGACCCAATTTGACTTAAAGAGCTAAATTAAGTCAAATCAAATCCTAAACCATGTTGGTTGAAACCAATTCCTTTAATCAATCACCAATTGAATATTGAACATGACCCAACCTTCAATTGGACCCAATTTGGTTAACCCAACCTAATTAGCCTACTTAGCCTAATTTGACTTAAAGGGTAAAATTGAACTAAATCACTCCACAATTCAAATCAATTCAAATGAACTCTTCCAATCAATTACAAATGACCAATTAAACATAGATGGTCAAGCCAATTTGGCCAATTTGGTCAAAATTGGTCAACATGACCCATTTGACCCAAATGAAATCATATGAACCAAATCTAAATCTAACCTAAATTAAACCAAACCAATTGCACTAAATCATTCCAAATGTCCAATTGAGCTTAACCAAACTCCCACTTTGACCTAATTTGGTCAAAATTTTGGAACTTAACCTAACATGACCCATTTGAGCTACATGAGTCAAATTGAGCCAAACCCAACCAAACTTGGCATGACTCATCCTTGGGTCACCATGGGCCTACCCAAGTGGACCTAACCTATGGTAAACTTGGGTTGGGACAAACCCATTGAACCAATCCATCCAAATGGGACAAAATCCATATTTGGGTGGGTTCTCCAGCTCCCCACCCCTTAGTAGCCACCTTGGCCTTTCTTGGACAAAGGACCACTAACCCAACCTAACCCAAGACTATTGTTAGGTTCAGCCTTTGGCCAAGAGAGGGTGAGCTCACCCATGAGCAACCATTGGGCCACCTAAGGAGGAGTGTACACTCAATGGCAGCCCAACTATACTCCCTCAGCCTCTCACACACATCCAACTCAGTAGTCCCCTATCACCTTCAGCCACCAACTCAGGTAGGATGACTACCAAAGGGTGAGCTAATCTCAACACTTGTTCAATTAGGGAGGAGAGTATACTCCTTCCCATCCATTCAAACTCAACACACACCTTCTTAGAGCATTCTGAGCATTCCTTGAGCTCACATGCACCCCATTACTGATGAGACCAAGCTCTGTTCAAGCTCGAGGCTCCATTCATCCAACCTCACCAACTTTCACCAAAGCCAATTTAACTTTCCCCGCACCTTTAACACACTCTGATGACCCAAAACAAATTGATTCCTGATCATTTTGACCATCGAAGGCATCCCTAGACCAACTCCGGTGACTTCCATGGTATCGTTTGGTCCACAAATCGATCAGCAGGGAGGCAGGTTGATTTCTTCTCAACAGGGTTTCAACTCTTCAAGACGAAGCTACCTCTATCAATGAACTATTGGCCTTTAGCTCTGGTGAGGTAAAAATCTGACAACCATAGATTCAACCTCTAAGTGTTGGTCTTTTATAAAATGAATTGTGTTATCAAGCGATTTCCACTGTACGATCTCCTTAGATCTCTCCTCTGATCATTTTAAAGTCAATTTCACTGACAAACAAGTTCTAGTAAGCTCGGATCGAGCTACGAAATGTAGACAGTGTCTATCTTCTGGCTCATGGGATGATGGATCACCAGTTGTCCGATTCGCATGATTATAATCCACAAAATTAATCATCAATTAATGATGAACAAATCCCAAAAATCGCAAGTTACGTTAGATGTTTTAAATAGCCAATGCCATGGGGCCATGTGGAAAGCACTGTCATGCCAACGTCCACATGGCACAATGATTTAAAATGAGTAATTAGGATTAAAAATTTATTTTAAATAGCGATAACTTCAAAAAATCATAACTAATTATAGAAAAATTTAGAAAATATAAATAAACCCATTTTGGAAAGCTTAGATAGAGAATAATTTAATAAAATAAAATCTTCAATTAATTTCTACTTAACAGTGCTTAATTATGGCTTGAAGCTTAGGCTAATTTTCTTAATTAAGGCCAAATGACTTGGCTAATTAATTTTAAATTTGTCATGTTGATTTTATGGGATGTCCTCTTCCTCCAATATTTTTCTTGGAATTATTTTCCATGTAATTTGGGAAATCCCAAATTTTTAAACCTAATTTCCCATTTTAAGTGATTTAATAACTATTAAGATTAATGAATAGTAAAATTAAATAATTAGAGATAATTAATCAATGAAAAAAGTAAGGATAACATGGAACAAATTAGGGTCCTTTCTCTTAATTAATTTCATAATGTGTTTTCTTAATGAATTTAATTAACATGTTTTGTAATTAAGGATAAATTAAGAAAATTAATAATAAAATTTAAATGAAATCAACTTAAATAATTCAAGTGCCAACACATTAATCTCTTTATATTTTTAATAACATAGAGTCATTAAAGAAATTATGATTTTCCCATTAATGTGGGGAAATCATAAGAGTACTTGGCTTAAACATTTTCTTTCCTTAATTGAATTAACACTTAAGCATGATCCTAATTGCATTAGATCTCTTTAAGTGAATTATTGATTTTATTTTCCCAAAGCATATCATTGAAGGTTCATGATTAAGTAGTTAATTTAGTTAAAGAAGTTTGGGAAGGGTAATCAAATTGATTAATGGATTGAATATAATCAATTTATAAAATTTATTTAATTTCTTTCCTTCAACATATTAAGTAACCAATATGGGATGGAGTGAATCCTAAGTACCATTTCTCCTCTTTAGGTTTTAATGACTTGAACATTAAAATTAAACCTTAAAGAAGCTTTGGTTATGCTTAATGGATGTTTATTTAACTTGATTGTCATTATGATTTGATGAAATCAAGTATGTTGTGTGGTGACATTTAATTACTTCCTTTCAATTATCATAAATGTGTATGACATGTGCTTCATATAATCATGTTTTAAAATTAAAATAATATAATTGCATCCAAATTGCATGAATTTATAAATGTTATTATATGATGTGGTTATTATCACTAATAAATCTCAAACTATTTTGAAGCTATAAGTTAATTATAAATCAAATTTTCTGAAACTTAAATCAATGCTTATTGTAAATACTTAATGAAATGATCATTTATTGTACTTAAAACATGGCAATTGATTGTTTTATTCTTATGTTGTATGTATATGTTTACATGGATTTGAATTAGCAAGTATATAGTATGGACATCTCAGGAATATGAGGCTTTAAGTAGCCCCAAGGAGGTCTTAGATAATCTCATTTTCTTGGTTGAACAATGACACATACTTGCTTAATTCATTTATGTGTATGCATGTGTTAGAATATAAAGCCCTTTCTTTCAGTATGCCATTGCATAATTGAAGAATTTTTATATATAACTTTTGCATGATTTTATTTTTATGCTTATGTATATGTTTGCGTGTATTTGAATTAGTAAGTATATAGTCTGAACATCTCGGGAACTTGAGGCTTTAAGTAGCCCCAAGGAAGTCTTAGATAATCTCACTTCCCTGGTTTAACAATATCATGTATTGCTTAAATTTCTAATGCATACTTGCATATGCTTAGCTATGAGATGAAATATCCATTTTCTATTAAATTCATGCATCAACATTCATTAAGTGTGCAAAAATATGGGTATATTGTATATATGTATGTGTTATGTCAAATATTAAAGAAATTAGAACTAAAAGAGTGTGAATATTATTGATAATGAAAAGTAGTGGAGTATTAATCATATGATGGTGATGTAGTTGCATTAACCTTAAGATGCCTTTCATGTTTGAATGAAATTCATTAAGGCTAATCTAAACTTAGGCTAAATAAAATTCATAAGTAGTGCATAAAGTGAATTAAAGCCATAATAATCTATCTTAGAAAACAACTTAGGGTAGGGATGAAAGAGTTAAGTCTCTTTCTTCTCTTTATAATGATTAGATCTTAAGTTAATAGTGAACAAAAATAAAAGCACATAAGTTAAAATTCAATCGAGTTACTAAAATAGTTAAAGTAAAATCATCCTTAATGAGTAATTTAAATAATCCTAAGGCTTTAGAAAATCAAAATCCTAAAGCTTAATCAAGACATACCACACTAAGCCTTAGCACACATATTATAATACCAAGTCACTGATCTTAGTATTAGGTTCGATCGGTGAATGTTGTGATGATATATTTTATTATGTGATGTATAATTTTAGACTGGTTGTTAAGATTATTTATGCATAGGCTGGATCATCATTAGCTTAATAATATCTTATGTATGAGATTGTTCTTAAGGGCCCATTGTAATAATTAATAAATATAAATGTTCTTGCTTATAGGTTCTGCTTATTCCCCTAAGCATAATCCAATTAGGACAGATGGGCTTGGTTACCCAAGTGTAGATGTTAAGTCTAAATATGTGAAATATAATTACTTGAGTTGTATGTTTGTTTATCTAACATTGATTTTGTAGGCATAGTTATATTTTATTTTTCATAAAGAGATAATTTTTGTAATAGGATTAGAATTAGTGCTATGGGGTTTAAGATGAGTAGTGGTTAGAAGGAAAGACCTGAGAGGCCTTGAAAGAAGCTTAGAGCAAACTAATCCAAAGAAAAGAAGAATAACAAGAATTGAAGACCCCATGCATTTATTTCAATTATAGTATTTAATTATAAGGTTGTATAAGGGTAGAGCTTGGCTACCCAACTCTTTCTCTTTTTTCGAGTTTACAGTGGTACCCGGCCCCATCGGCCTTTTATTTTTTATGAAATTCAAATATTTTGTTGTTGTGTTTAGTTTGTGCAATATAAGCAACATATTTTTCTTAGTTTTCTTAAAGTTAGATGATTTGATATGTGGCCTGGATGCAATAGGCTCTTTAGGACAAAATTAAATTTTCTATACTCATTAATAACTTCAACTAAGTTCTAATGTAATTCATAACATCATCTTAAAACTTAGGATTTTAATCAAGATAATAAAATATTTAGCAACCCCTTAGCATAATGATTGTATATTGTAACAACATGCAAATCATATTGTCTCATTATTGAATAGAGAGGATCTCCACTCTTGCACGATAGGGGATATGCTTGACCTTTGAGAGTGATCCCTTATAGTGGAGAATACATCTATCTCACCAATTTAGCCCATAACTCAATTTCCTCATGCATGTAAATATAATTATCCCAAGCCTTGGTCCAAATGAATGTGTCAAAATGATCTCAAAACTTGTAAATTTTTAACATTAGTTTAAGTCATATTTTGCATATAAAACATTATCTAGTCTTCTATGGAGTGAGTTTAGATTCTATACTTCTTTCCTAATTGATAATAACCTAGTTATCTTACATTTACATATGGCCCACATTATCCTAAATTTGAGGGAGGTGTTAGCGGCCACTCGCGCTTAAGTCGATAAAAGTCGAGATGTGTTTATTCTATCTTATGGAGGTGAACCAATATATCTCATTCCCAAGTAGAATTAGGTCGAGCTCTTAGCTTATGCTAGAGCACTCTAACTTTAGGTTATGAGGTGGCTTATTTCTCTCTTACTAAGGGTATAAGTCCTCACCTCTCATGCATTTCCACAGTCATGTGTTGTTGGAATGTGAGTCCTAACTTTCTAACAAAATTTCAACTTAAATAAAAATAAATTCTCCTCTACAAAATATAAAGCTGCATTATAGGATAATTTAGAGTATTCACAAGGATTCCTGGTGTCTCGGATACCACTACTTATCCTCTTATAGAATCCATAAATAAGTCTTCCCATTTAATTTCCAAAAATAACTAATTCTTTGATAATCTAGCCTTGAAATCTTTGGAGATATTTATTGACTACTTTAATTGAGAGTGTTCTTAGGGCACTTCCATTTCCTAGGATAAAATTAACTATGGGAGCTTTCCTCCATAAGGAACTAAAGAACCGACTTAAAATAAACCTACTTTATTTTATCCATGTAAAGTGGGGGAAAGATCTCTGGTATATAAGAAGAAGCATGTGCCTTAAGAGTCATTATTAGTGATTGAGTCCATTGTGGGTGATGTTTCTATCATGCTAGATAATATATCATACCTTAATGTCACACTCGATCACTTCAATAAGTATCCCTAAGATGTGTGGTGTCCCTATGACTCTAAATTAAAACACCACACCTACCTAATATAAATAATTCATTAAATTGCTCATTAGTTTAAGAGTTATTAATTTTTGAAATCAATTGGTTAATTTTGAATAAATAATTAATTTAAAATTAAATAAATTTTGAAAATTTATCTAAATAATTTAAATCTCTTTAATAAATATCAAAGATCTTAAAAAATTAATTATACCCTCTAGATCACACCAAATCATAAAAATAATTAAATTAGGCTTTAATTAAATATTAATTAATTACTTTAATTATGCAAAACTTTAAAAAATCATAACTAATTATCAAAAAGTCTAATAATGTAAATAAACCCTCTATGGAAAGCTTAGATGAAATAGAATCTCATAAAAAATAAAAGCCCTAAATTATATCAAGTGTACAATGAATAATTAGGGTTTGATGTTTCACTAAATTAGTATAATTAAACTTTAGTCACTTGCCTGATTAGTTTAAAGTTTGGTGTGATTATCTTATAGGATGGCTTCAACCACCTATAATTATTTCATGTTAATTTGCTTTGTAATTTAAGAGATCCAAATTTTCAAACCTTAATTAGTCATTTTATGTATTTAATATAAATAAAATTAAGAAATTTAAGAATTAATTATGAAAGTCTATTTATGTATTAAAATAGTAGGAGTGATAAAAGAAATTAATTAGGACCTCTAGCCTTAATTATTAATCAAAATCCCTATAAAGAGCTTTTTTATTAATTAAATTATTGATTATCCTACAATTTAGAAAATTCATAATATTAATAAAGATCTTCAACAATTTGAATCAAGACCCATTTATGCTCACCTAATAACGATATTTTCAATGAAATGAAAATCCCTAATTAGTTTAGGATATTTTGAGTGTAATTTATAATTTTTGGTTTTTTTCCCATTTTTTTCATTAATTTCTAATTGCAAGCTCAATTACATTAGAATTTTTAGGACATGTCTATGCATTTTTTTTAATATTTCTCATAATTTTTGGGCTTATACGTAAGGCTTAATTGAATGTATAGATCTTTTGGGCTTAATTGATCAAATAATTAATTAACTTTAATTAATTCTTAAAAACATCTAAACCACTTTTGAATCATTTAATAAACAGAGATGGGCCAAAGGACAACTTTAATATTTTCTCTCCTCATAATGATTAAATGATTTAAATTTCAAAAATCAACCCTTAATTAATTTGATTAGGCTTAATGGTACTTATCTTCATGGAATGACCTCAGGAATTAGCAACTCCAGCTAAGTTATGTGATAATATTTAATTATTTTGCTTCATTCATTCATAAATTTATCTTTCATATGTTTCATGTAATCATTTTCCAAAAATAAATAAATAAAGTTTCATTTAATTGCATGCTTTGAATTAAAAGGTATAGTAATTATCACTAAATCTTAAATTATTTTTAATTAAATAAAAATATCCATTAATTTAAATGTAAATTAATATGAATAATTAAAATTTAAATTTATAATCATATATGTATGAACTAAAATTTGAAAGGTATAAAGTCTAGAAACTCGAGGTCTGCTACTAGTCTAAAGGAGGTCTTGATATCTTGTACCACTTGTATAATAATGATAAGTACATTGAGATTTGTAGTGAATTATAAATTCAAGTTAAATTATTTTTTACTTCTATATATATAAAGCATCTTAAATTTTTTATAATTTCATCATTATGCCCATATATATGCACATGTATATGAATTAACAAAAATATAATCTGGGCATCTCGGGAGTGTGAAATATTTAGTAGCCCTGAGGGGGTCTCTAATTACCTCACTTCCCTGGTTAATTAATGACACGTAATTTTATAAATTTAATATACTAATATGTATAAAGTATAATTAAATCATTTTCTTCTACAAAATTCATGCATAATATCACATATATTGATTATTATTGAAAATACATTAATTCATTCATGTAGTAAGCATGAAATAATCTAATATATATGTATCTGTGTGTGTGTATTCATTAAATCTAGTTATTTAATTAGATATGTTATCTAATTAAATGAATGTTTTAGGATAATATAGTAAGGTTAAGAAAATGTCATTAAATTAGTTATGATTTTGTTTTATTAATCTTAAAATATCTATTTATTTTAGATAAAATATCTTAAGTCAAATTCAAACATATAGCTTAATAAAAAAAATTCATAACATTCCATTAAGATGATCAAGAAAATCATAAAATTCATCTCTTAGATTCAACCAAAGGTTAGGGATTAAGATGAATCTCAATCCTCCTCGATCTTTTTAAAATTCTAAATCAAAAGTGAAATCCAAATAATATCAAAAGTTTAAGTTTAAAACTCATCTTAAATCATTAATCATATAATGTGTAAGCATTCTTAATAAGGGACTTAAACATTCATGATTAGATAATTTGAAACATTAGAACCTTATTATGACATACCACACTAAGTCATCGCACATACATTAGAATGCTAAGTCAACAATTATAGTAATGAGTTAGGCCTACATTTATTTATGATGATGTGTTATTTTATTTTGTGATGTAATATTTTAGACTAGATGGTAAAATTATTTATGTATAGTCTAGATGTTAGTGATATTAAACTAATAATGTTTTTATTAGGGGATTATTATTAAGGGATCATTGGAATAATAAAAATTATAAATATCGTTACTTATAGAAGTTGCTTATGTCCCTAAGCATAATCCATTATGACAAGTAGGCTTATTGACTCGAGGCAGGGTGTTATGCCCCAATATATGAAATATAATTGCTTGATGTGAATATATGTTAAACTGACCTTTATTTAGAAAGTGTAGTTAAATTTTTATTTCATAAAAATGTAAATTTTATAATAGGATTAGGAATTGTGCTATAAGGTTGATGATGAACAGTGGCTAAAAAGCTTAGACTTGGGAGATCCATGTTATGCCTAGAGTGCTTGAATCTTCAAAGTGAAAATCCAGATAAAGATTGAAGACCACCATAATATCATTTTCGTTATAAATTAACTATCATCTAGATTGTATATGGGTAAAGCTCGACTACTTAATCATTTTTTTTCTGGGGTGTGTGGTGGTCCTCGGGTGCACCGGCCTCTTATTCTTTCAATTGATGACACTTGTTTGATTTATTTACATTGATTATGCAATCAATATGGCATGCATTTCATAGGTCTTAAAGGTTGATTGTCTGTTGTATGTCTAGGATGCGATAGGCCTTTAAGAACTTAAAGTTTTTTACTCCAATTAATCAACTTTAATTAAAATTTAATAACTCATAATCTCACTTTAAAATCTAGAAATTTAATCAAAGAACTAAAAGATTTAGTAACCCCTTAGCTGTATATTATATGTTACAACATAATGCATAGATCTTGTTTTATTTTTGGCAAATAGGGTATCACCATATTTGCACGATAAGGGCAAAGCTTGACCTGTGAGAGCAATTCCTTATAGTAGAGAACACTGCTTCTCATTGATTTAGCCTATAATCTAATTTCATCATGCATATAGTCATAAAATGAAATAAAATTTATAAATTCTATTGCATTAGCTTAAGACATGAATTGCACCCCAATCATGATCTATTATTTTGGGAGTGACTTTATGACTCTAGATTCTTTCTAATAAATAATAGTCTAAAATTACATTTACATGAGGTCAATCTATATGATTTTAAATCATAAGAGGTTTTAGCTAGTACTTCAAGCGGTTGTAAGTTCAGAAGAGTCGGGATCGGCTCACTCTCTCTAGAAAGTGAACCAGTATGTTCCTCTTCCCTGAATAGAATTAAGTTGAGCTCTTAGCTTATGTTAAAGCACTTTAGAAATTGGTTTAGAGGCAGCCTGTTTGTCCTTTATTATGGGTGTAAATCATCACCTCTTAAGCATTTTTATAATCTTGTGTTATTGAATATAAGTCCTAGCTTTCTCATAAAATGATAACTTAAATAATAGGATAATTGGAATGTTTATTGATCCTCCCAGTATCTAAAGGCATTTTACTTATTTTCAATTGGATTCTATTAAGAACTCTTCCAAATTGAGTCCTCCCACTTGATTTTCAATATTTACCAATCCTTTGATATTGAAACTTTGAAATCCATAGAGATTTAGAAAATCATTTTAATCGAGAGTATTCTTAGAGATTCATATCATCTAAGATGTAATTAACTATGGGGGCTTGCCTCTATGGGGAACTTAAGAACCCAGCTTAAAATAAACTCTACTTTACTTCATCCATGTAAAGTAGGAGAAAAATCTCTAATATATGTAAACCCATTAGCCTTAGGAGTCTTTATTAGATGATTAAGTCCATTGTAGGGTGATAACTCTACCTTTCGAGGAAGTATATCATTTTTTTTATGTCGTACTCAATCATTTCAATAAGTTCCCCATAGGATCACATTGTGTATCTCATCATACAATTTTAAACACCACACCGCCACCACTCAACTAAAGCCAACTCAATGTTACAACTCACATAACCTAATATAAACTACCCATTTCTACCCATGTCCTTCATATTCATCACACTACCACCCCACCACTTTATTAACATATCACCATACTACTACCTAGCATACAAACACCTAACTTACCACCCCTCCACCACAGCCAGCCACCCATTATACAAAACCATCAACATTTATTGAGCCAAGACATTGGTGAATCATATTCAGTAGATTCACCTATTTATATTAAGCTAGATGGTGACATGTAACTATCTTAATCTTTTCTAAGCTTAGTTTAATGCTTTTAATATTTTGTGCAATTAATAATTTGTATTTATGTAGCTCAACTTTTAAGTAGGCTATTCAAAAGATTAGAATATTATGTATAAATTTGATGCTCCATACATATCTTAAAAAAATATATTAATAGAAGTTTGGAAACATATAATTTAAAGAATTTGAGGTAAAAGTATTTATTAAATAAAATATTTATATATTTTGGGCACTCGATTATAATTGTTTATTGTATAGAGAGACTGACCTAACTGTCATAGCATCATGATAGGTTACAAAGGAACTTCAAGTGGTGGGCACCCACTTGCATATGGGATATTTTCACAAACACCCCCAAGTATGGTGAAAGACACTTGTGCATTAAAGTGGTTGTATGGGTGGATCTTATTGCAACTAGAGAAGCCCATTGTACACCCGAAAGAAAGAGCATAATAAGTAGAATCAAGCATCTAATTATAGAGGCGTAGGGAGCTCATTATATATTAGTGGCTTAATTTCCCATATTAAGTAAAGGAGAAGGATGACAAGCATATTAAGTTTATATTTATAATATGATAAATTTCTTCAAATTAATAACTTCAATTTTAATGGCTTTTATAGACCTAAGCCAGAGAACAGTTACACATGCACAAATTAAAGCTAGTTGAACTAGAGTAGGTTGAAACCATATCTTAATAAATCTATATAAGTATTATTTTTTGAAAAGTTATAATAATAATATATAATATTATTAAAGTTAATTTTTTATAAAATGAGTACATGTACTTAAGGGATATTCGAACCCAATCATTGTAAGGAAAATCATCAATATAGTGGGATGAGTTCAACTTGTGGTGGTAAGGAGCAAGAGCCAATTAGAAAGGATATGTGGACTAGGCTCACAAGACATAACATATGATGTTTAGTTCTCCTAAGCACTTACTTAGGCATAGGGGAGAACACTATTGCGGAGGTGGTCAGAAGATAGATGCTACATTTACTAAGAAGATGAATGCTTGCATGATGACGATGTAGGTGGAGGTGGTAGTATTACATAGGTAGAGAAACATGAAGGGAATGGAAGTGTTGGAGGAAGAAGAGGAAGAGAAAGATGAGGAGGACGACAAGGATACTAGAGAGGATGATTTATATGTTATAAGTTTTTTTTCTTATCTTGAATTAGGTATTTATTTTTATTTGTTATCTAATTAACATTTATACTATATGATATTGGATTATATTTTTTTAGTGATATTAATTGTTTTCATCAGCATTTTCACATCATATTTAATTTTATTATTTTAATAGTCAGAATATACTCTAGATTATACAAGGATTATGAATAATAAATTATAATGTGAATCTCTCTCTCTCTCTCTCTCTCTCTCTCTTTTAATTTCTATAGATTTTTGGTGACCAAACCATCGAAATGTCAATATCTAGTGTCAGTATGGAATTTACTAATGGACAATGTTCATGGTAATTTTTATTGACAATTATGATTGTTAAGATACCATAAATATCTAGCAAATATTTGTAGTGGTTTTGTCGATGAAAAAATGTTCATTAAAAAACACTATTACAAAATTTGGGAACCCAAAATTGACACTTTAGCTATCGGATGGCCACTACAAACACTATAGGAAAATTTCTTGTTTTCAATAGAAAAATATATTAAAAATCAAGCTAAATCCATCAAAAATACACATTTTCAATAGATTATAGGTGGATCCACTCCTGTGGTAAAACCTTGGTTAGAAATGCTTTCTGGTGATGAGTTAATCCATCAGTAAAGAGTTTTGGTGGATTTTTGATGGATTTTCTATCAAAAATATTTTTTTGAAGAACCAATGGATATCCCTCAAAAAAAAAAATCTACTATGATGGAATTTTTGTCAAAAATTCCTCTGGCAAAATTTTTGGTTGAAATTTCATCAAATTTTCCAACAACTAGAATTTTGACTAATTCTTGCCATAAAACATTTCCTTTATCTTGGGAGCCTTTGCAATAGTTTGTATTGACGTAGCAACAAAAATTCCATCAAAAATCTATTGGAAATCTATAATTATTTTAAAAAATAAAAGAGCTTCGCATATCTTCTGATTCTAATACCTATAGAAAACTACCTAATTGATTCACAATTTCTTCTGACATACTCATAACCTACAAAGAAGATAGGTCCAATCAATGTTTTCATTACAACAATTCTAAAATATTAACATTTGGCCAATTGTTTATCAACTTAAGTTAAACATTGAAAATAATATGATACACATAGATTTTTCAAACTACAAAGACCTACTCATCATTGATCTTCTCATCTTAACTATCATCCTCCTCCTTCGATTTCCCATTCTGTCTATCTAAGAGCATCTTCTTCATTCTTGCTTCATGGCAGTCATATCATTAGCCATTTATGCCTCCATCTAAGCAGTCATTCAAGGCTCTATGTCCACCATTACTACAATAGCATGCCTTCTAATAGTCTTATTGATCAAATCACTTCTTATTCTAAGAATGAATGATAAGCATCGTAGACCAACCCTTCAAACCTAGGTTATATATTTTTCCTTCTTCTTACCTCCAACATCTCCCAGATATCAAACTCTAACTACCCAGTTTATTGAAACTACATGCACTAGTAGAGCTTTGACAATGCATCTCCTTTAGCCTCATATAATCATTAAAAAATTGTGATGTTATTTAAATAAAATATATTTTTAATCAATTTTTAATTTAAAAATTATAAGTTCATTTAGGTATTCTCTATAACCAAACATTAACCCATTGCTAGTCCACCTGATGTTAATGTGTTCCATTATGTAATTCTACAGCAATGGGCTCTCTTCCAAAAACTTATTTTTCTATAAACATTCTACAACAACAACAACAAACAAGCCTTTATCCCACTAAGTGGGGTTAGTTTTTTCTATAAACATACTAATGAAATTAATAAAGCATGATTATAAATTTAAATAGTACATATAATTAATGGCTTACCATCCTTCTCTGATTCTCAATGTGTGGAACTAAGCCTCTAGTATCTAGAAATCTGCTCATGCCCCCATAATCAAATGCTTTATTTTGTTTATACTCCCTCTTACAATTATAATATGGGAGGTCCAAGCTCTATAAAGCTCAGCCCACATATCCTCCCCAATCCAAAGCAGTCTCATGCCTAAACTAGCATATGTCTATGAACATATCACATAAACAAGTTTCATCTTTGAACTCAAAATTTCTTCTAATGTTTTGGTTGTGCTCTAGGAGCCACCTAAAACCTTTCCATCACATAAAACACATTAATTATAATCAGTAGATCTTTACCATAATTTATTGCATCATATACGTGTAAAGAGTTTTGATAATACCTTAAATTCTCTAAACCACATGTCGCGCACTTTAACTGGCGCCTTCTTCCATGAGATATATGAGCATCAAATTTGCTTTTATTATGTATCTTATTTTGTATATGGATTCCCTTGAAGAATTGAATCTGAAAAATAAAATTAAGATTAGCACCATAAAAATTTAAAACTATAAAATAAACTTACGTGTCACCTTTAGCTTAATAAAAAGTGTGTGGCATATGTGGCTCATCTCCTCCATGCTTAATACTTATTGATGGATTGGTTTAATTAGTTGGTGTATGGTGAAACCTTAGCTCTCTATGACCTATATGTACTTGATATGGGTAAAATAACATAGCATTAACATGCTCTAGAGAGTGGTAGGTGCATGTATGGGCAGATCCAGAAGTCCAGGTGGTGAGATTGAAATAGAGATTATGGTAGTGATCGTAGTGGTAATCCGAACATTGACTCAAAAACATTCTTCTTCATTATCCTGAAGATGCTCATAAGTGATTAATGTGGAGCATCATCACCACCACCTAATACCATATATTATAATAAAATATTTACAATTGCTAGATTTATCAAAAAAATAAAAGAAAAGAAAAGAAAAGTATTAAACTAAACAAAATAAAAATGGAATGTTGGAAATATAAAAAATGCAATGTACAACTATAGTATGTACAAAAATAGAAATAAGTAAACCTTGGGTACTAAATAAAAAAATCATAATGCAAAGTTTCATTACTTGTGAAAGAAAAAGGAAAATATTCTACCTTCAATGCATATGTTATACAATTTACTTTAATGAATCACTAGATGTTGAATTTAAATTTTTTTATCCCTCATCATATTCACTATCCTCATCTTCAGATTAAATAACATCCTCATAATCAGCATTAGCATCATGTAAGCTTATTACTGACTTAACATCATCACTTGGAAGTCTAAAACCTATCATCTCCTTTTCTTGATGAGCAAGTTTAATAGTATTTTGAGTTTCAACTCTTGTTTGAGGTTTGATCTTAATTACCACTACCCAATATATTTTCTCTTTTACTATTCAAGGATATCAAAGATAATACACCTGAGTGGCTTGATGTGCAAGGATATATGGATTGAACTAAGCATATTTTCTACTCAACTTCACTTTAGTGATCCCATATGACTTATTTGTCCTCTTCCTCTATTAGGAATAGGATCAAACAAATCAAAGTTGAATAGATAGCTAGTTTTTAAATATGATATAGGATATTACAATTACATAATCTTTTATAGAAACCCATAATAACCTATTTCATCATCTAAATGTATATTACCTATAATGCACACAAGAGAGTTATAAGTTATTCTTCCATATTGCGAAGAACTAGTGTAAAATCTATATCCATTTATATTATAAATCTATCACATATTCATAATTTTCATGGGTCCCAAGCAAGGTCATGAAAGTTATGGTTCACTACTCCATTCCTCTAATCATGAACATATTATATTGAGCTATATAAAAAGATATAGCTATTCATTTAGAAAATAAATTGAGTTTACAATTATAGGTTGCTTACATGTAATCTAAACCCTTTACGAAATTAATCTTCAACCATCCTATTAATAATAGTAGTATCTTCAAAGTTTAAAAGTTCACAAATAAGTTGAACTCAATGTTAAAATTAATAAGGTTAGATGAATATTATATCAAAGAGGCAACAAAAAATTAGATATTGTTGTATTGATAGTCTTACTCAAGAAAAGGTTGGATTTTATTATAGTTAATAAAATGCTAATTATTGTTGCCCTTAGCTCTTTGACATTAAAATACCTTAATGTGCTTCTACCAAATGCTTTTCTAGATTGTTAAAAAATGTAGAGCACATTTTGAGAAGCTTCATCACCTTTGGCATCATCCTTTTGTGCATGTGTCTTAATATAACAGGAACATAAATTTGTAATCTCTTGGGCCAAGTAAGTTTCATATATTGAACCTTCAAGGTGTGTTTTAATTCAAAAAGCTATAGTAGTAGTTTTAAAAATTAAATGTGACTAAATTGATAATTAATTAATATATATATATATATATATATATATATATATATATATATATATATATATATATATATGTATGTATATTCAACAATATTGCATTGAACCTCCAACTCTATCTTCATACAACAAATGTAGTGGTAGGTGCTCCATTGAGTCAAAAGGCAGGGGGAATATTCTTTCAAGCTTACACAATAATTGTGGAATACTGACTTCAAGTTGCTTTGAATCATCATCGTTTAATCAGATGAATGTTTTTTTAAGAATAGACTAAACTTAGTCAAAGGATTTAGTATTTTTCCAAGCAAAGCATTGAATATAGCAATAAGCATTGTAAGAAAATATGAAGATCATGGCTCTTGATTCCAAATATATTTTCACTCTTCAAATCATTACAACAATTTCAATTAGATGCATACCTGTATGGAAACTTCAATGATTGTACCCACTCATAAACTATTATTTGCTAATTTAATGTGAGATAATAGTTGGTTTTATTCTTCAAAAGGTCTTTACTTATAATCTCTTCTCTAACTCTCTTCTCTAATAATATTCCTTTAAATCTAATATGGCTTTCACATTATCTTTATTTTTTTCTCTTAATATTTATCACAGTGTTGAATATATTTTCAAAGAAAATTTTCTTTATATACATTATGCCTAATAAGATTAGTTCTAGTAAGGTAGATCTCAAAAAATACTCATTTTTATCTTGTTATGTTTTACACCATTACCTAAAATATGATTGTCAAATAATATAAGAGAATCAGTTATAGTTGAAATTGAACAACAAATTGTCATAAGTCATCCCCACTTAATCTTGGTGGTGGCTTGAACTTCTCAACTCAATTTTTGATAAGTTCAACTTTTTTTTTGAATGAGTGATAAGCAAGTAGGAACATATGATGACAATCGAACTAAAATTTTTTTTGACCATTTTTAATAGTAAGTGCTTTTCATAAATTCATGTAGTATATATATGCAAACTTTCTAATAGTGCTCCACCCTGACAACATTCCATATATAAGAAAGTCATTGAAAGTCCATATAAGTGCTACTTTCATTGAAACATTCTTCTTTATTGCAATATCTTATGTGATACACCATTATCCCATAACATTTTTAGCTTATCAATTAGTGGTTACAAAAAATATCAATTTTTTCTTTAGAGTTATGTGGCTTGGGTATGATTAGAGTGGGGAACATAAATGATGTGGTCATGCACATCTCTGGAGGTAGATTATAAGTTGTAACTATCACTTGTTAACATAAATAAGGCAGTGCAGACTGATTATGCAGTGTGAAGCCATCAACACATAGACCAAGTATGACATTGTGTGGCTTAGATGCAAAAATAAGGTATGTACGATTGAAATGTTTCCATGCTTTTTTGTCTGATGGATGACTCAAAAAATTTAATGCACTTATTTTATCATGGTATCATTGCATGTGCTTAGCTAAACACATAGATGTTATAGTATCTAAAGACATAGAGTTAGCAATAAGAAGAATAATCGCTACTAAAGAACATCATTTTGTTTGCTTTATTTTTTACTCTGTAGCTTGAACATAGGTGCCCCAAAAAATTTATGCTCAACATCCATTATATTATTCTTGTTGTATAATATACAATCATTGACACAACAATCAATCTTCTCTTAGCTCAAACCTAACTTTGACAGCAATATTTTTGTTATATATAGGTCCTCTGGAACTAAGTTTTAATATGGGTTAGTATTTTTAAGCAATCTTGCAAATTGGTTAAAGTATTAATGGGGTATATTATATTCAGTTTTAATGCTTAGCATTCTTATGGCGATAGATAGTTTAATGTGGTTCATGCAACTTTCCCATAATGGTCACCATGCAGCATCTAGCAGGTCGCAGAACTTTTGAGCTTCTTTGTTAGGTGATTTCTTTTCTAGTACTTCTGGAAACTGAGCTTGTACTATAGAGACCATTTCTTCATAGCATATTAAGTCATATTCAATTGATGGTGCATAACTTGTTGATGCATCAGCATCAACATCAATATGTGGCCCAAACTCATCATGTGAAGTCCTAAATCAATAATTTGGTTGAAACCCCTTTTGATACAAGTCTAATTTGACTTCATCTGGCAATAAGTAGGCATGATTCTTATATCTCATGCAAGACATCAAAACTTTCCTTCTGAAACATAAGTAGGAAGCTAAGATGTCACATGCATAAATTTCTCTGCACCATTTAAGAATTCAACAGTTAACCCTTTTTTACTTAGATGTAATCTATTGTACATATATGATCGCTCACTATGGATATTTGTTTTATTGTATAAATTAAAAAGTGTGAGGGGTAGATTCATGTGTTATACAAATTGTAAAGCTAAATATTAACTAATCAAGGACTAATATGACCTAACTGCTTAAGTATGTAATTTTTTTTTATAATGTAGTAAGCTAGAAGAAACTCCTATTCAAGGATCAATCATAGTATGAAAATTTTGTAATTATCCCATAGCTCTTACACTAATTGGGATTTTAATTGGTGTGAGAAATACTATTTTGGGAGATTGAGAGATCAAAATTGAAAAAGAGAGCTAAGCCATAAAGTTTAAATGACATGCATTATGGGATTACAGTGATAATAAACCAAAATTTGTAATATTTTAACACTAAAATAGGGTGATATGTTATAAACAAAGTGAATATCGATAAAGACATAATTTTATACTTTTAACTTCATTTAAAAACTTCATAGTTTTAGCTTAACAACACATAATTAAATTTCTTTATAAAATTAAAATAATATAAATTGTAAAAAGTTAATGCTAAACAATCAATGATCTAACTCCTATTAATTTCAAATATGTATAAAATTGTGAAACAATATAATTGTAATTAATTAATAATTCAATAATTTAATACCAAAAAAATCCCAAATTAAGATTTCAACAAAAAAAATTAAACTATAAGCTAAAAAGTTGTACATCTGATGATAATAGTTTTGAATTACATGAGTTTTATAGAAATTGAAAGAAAATATAAGTAATAAATTGAAAAAATTTCAAAACTTCAAATCCATATTTCACACGATTAAATAGATGAAATCATAAATAAATATCCCTAGATGCTAGAAAAAGTGGTTACCTTTGTTTATATGGAGAAATTAAACAAGCATAATTTTCATAGAGATTTAGCATGCCCTAGGTAAGGTTCAACTACTGGCCAAGAGAGAGAGAGGGAGAGAGAGGCAGAGGAGAAGAAATGAAGGTAGGGGTCAAGGGTTGATTCATGGACACCTATATTTATAGTTTATAGTAGAATTTATGCCAAAGAATTTTTCATTTCTATTAGAAATTCTGTCAAGTTTAAGTGTCATTGTTGCAATGCTTTTTCTTCCAAAAAATTCATTGAAAATTTTTTTGACTAGAATTTTTCCATATATTTCTCACAAATTAGTCTTTGAAATTCCGCTAGAAATATCTATTTTCCTATAGTGAAATAATTTTAAATGTAAAATATAGTTGCTAAAAATTTTTTTTATTGTAGGTTTTACTAGTAGAAAAAAGGTTGTTAGAAATCTATTAGTAGTTTTTATTAATAATGGAATTTTTATTTTTCTACCATATTTAGCACAAAATTTGGCAATTTTTTTGTAGTGAGAGGCCCATAAAACTACTCCTTTTAAGAAGGATAATACTAGGAAGAAATGATATTTTAAAATGTTTGAATTTATAAGGTCAACAAATCATGATTTTAATAACATCAATACTTTAGAATGGAACTTATGTTGTGGGGAAATATTATCAATTTTTCTAATGTTGGTATTGACTGGAAGTCTTCATGGCATTTGGACAATTAATATTAGAGATGCCAATAGGATGTCATGCTTTCTAAACTCCTAAATCAATTTAACAAATTTATTAGCACATGGATGGTGATGTGTCTAGACCAATCCATTCTCATTTTGCCCTTCCTTGGCATTCTCTAATGGTTTTATTTTCACATGCAAGAAGAACATATAATTATCTTAAATTTTACATGTGAGATTTTTGTATGAGATGGAACTTTGTTTTATATCAATGAAAGCTATTTGCATTGAAAAACACACATACAAACATACGATCATATAAAATATCAATATGAAATGATTAAGATCTTTATAGGCTAATTGATTGAGTAGTGGAATCTTTAGTAAGTTTTGAACTTTAGTTCAGTCAATAAGATAGGCTTTTATTTGGGGAAAAACATAATATCTCTTATTTTTATGATGCATGTATAGGAATTTAAAGAGTTATAAAAAATATGATCATGCATAGGGCTTTTTTTATACAATGAGGATGCTCTAAGACATGACTATGTAATCTTCCATATAAGAAAAAGTATTTTCTAAAACATTCTTCACATTATATACATAATTAATTTGCCTAACTTTTTATTCTTGAAATGAATATGAGCTTATATGATAACAAATAAATATCTATTCTTTTCACTTTATAACAATAGTTAAAAGGAAAAGTGAACATTTATGAACCAAAATTTAATTTATTTAATTATGATCAAATATATAACTATTGGGGTTGGGTAGCCTTTCGGTAAGATCAAGGGCACTAAAAGGCTATGCATTCTTAGTTCAACATCTATAAATAGATTCTATAATTTAGGTGGGATAATTAGGGGTTTGGTATGGTAAAGAAATAGAAATACCTAGGCTAATTCAAATTACATTAGTTTGAGTTGATTTAGAAGATTAATTTTAAAAATAAGCTTTAAGTGTGCTAAATTGTTAGAAATACTTATGAATGATTAACTTAAGACTTATACTTATGATTTAGAGTAGATGGTAATATTGGCTCCATAAATTCATTATTTATGCAAATAATTTTAATGATAATAAACATATAATTGGATGAAATAAATATTTTATTTTAAGTGTTGTAGGAAACTAACTAGTCTCAGTTGTTTGGTCAGATTTGGAAAGTCAAGATCATCTAAAATTAGATAGTTTGGAAATCTTTCTAAGTTTTAAAATAATAAGAAAATAAGAACTCAAGCATATAAAGATAGCGGCTTAAACATTTCCATTCATTTATTTGAATTTTTCACATATTATTATATTTTAATTGCATTATTTTCCAGTTATTCTTGAAATTATCCTTTTTCAATAATTTCAGTAGTTGCATGAGATTAAGCCTTATCCATTTCTTTTTTAAGTAAGTAATTTTAAACTTCATTAAGTCATATCTATGCTTGGTTTAATTATTTATCCATTTATTTTAGTATGGCAATTAAATTATTCCATCATTATCAAAATTATCCTTCTTCTCTCTCCTATCCTTTATTTTTTTCTCTTCTAATAATCATCTTCATTTATTTTTTTATTTTAGCTAAATTTCTTATTGATTTTGGCATGATAGATAATATGGGATTTTTTTAATTATTTTCATATCATTTTTCCATATTTATTGAAAATTTAAACTTAAATTTGTTTGAATTTTGAATTTGAGAAATGCTGAGATGTAAATTGTATTTTTCCATGATATTTACAAATGTAGTTTAATCATTTTGGGAATGTGTGTGGGGAAAATTTGTGACACCACAAAGAGTTTAGGAATTTCTTATTTGGATGATCAAATGCATCATTAAAGAATAAATATATTTTCTCGAAAGATAAACATCTTTTCCTATAATGGATTCGATCATTATAAAAGACTCCTAAGGCTAATGGGCCTTTCATGTACTAGAGTTTTTCTCCGTGGATTATATAGAAGGTAGAACATGATTTAATTTAAACTCGGTTCATGGTTCCTTATAGAGGCAAGCCTCTATAGTTAATTACATCTTAAGAAGGATCTCTTCTTAAGAATACTCTAAATTATAGAAACGAGTTTATATTTCTAAAGATTTCTAAGGTGGTTTTCAAATGATTGATTTTTGGAATTTCAAATGGGAGCAGTTCAAATTGAAGAGAGTTATTTTGGAGGCCAAATGGGAAAGAGTATGAAATGCCTATTGATACTAGGATGCCTAGTAAGCATTTCAACTATCCTATAATTAGGCTTTAAAATTTGAAATTTAATTTAGATTTTGAGTTGACATTATCTTAGAAGTCTAAGACTTAGATTCTAGCAGCACAAGATTGCAAAAAAGCCTTAGGGTTGAAGATCTATTCCTAGAAAGGATGCTTGAATCTACAAGTGCTTCTGACACATGTCAGATGCTTGACCTAATTTCATTTTGGGAATTATCAATCATTCCTCTCACTTGAAGGAATTAACCTATCCCTGACTCTTCTTAACTTACAACCCTCTTGGAGAGAACTGCCAACTAACACCACCTAAGCACATTTTAAATTCATGATGCTAAGTCTCATGAATGGAAGATCGCTGGGCTATTGCATTTTTAGGAAAGGAATCTATGAACCTAAACTCACTCCTTAATCCTTGGAATCATGTAGGGTATGAAATGTGTCTAACTAATGCACATTTTTTAGATTTTTAAATATTTTGATTCAAGATTTATTTGAGGTCCCGGGTATGCATTTTTATGCCTAATGCCATGTAATTAGAAATGGTTATAAACCAAATCAATAATAGAAGGCAGGCTTCCCCAAGAAGGTCATCATCCTCACAGGTTATATGCCCCTTATCTACAATGAAAGAAGTTGCCCAATTCAAGGATTGGAGCGATAGGATTTCATGGTTTCAAAACCTGATTGTTTCTAATTTATTTTAAGGCTTTGGTTTATGTGAGGCTTCAATTTTTTTTATTTTTTTTTGGTTTTTTTAATTGTTTAGCTTTAAGTTGGGTATAAAATTTAATTTTTCCTATGAGCCTAATCATCCAGGCATTCATTCATAGGAAAGAACAACATAGAAAAAACCTAGAAAGTTTCATTCTATTGCACACCCAAAATAAATTAAGCCAATTTAAATTTATAAGCCAATGCGGTCAAGTACCACTATACACCCTGGAAGAAAAGACAAACGGGCAGCCGAGCTATGCCCTTATACAACCTAGTTGTTGACCTCACTTTTGGAGTGAGTTCTCAACTTTCTCATTATAGGTCTAGGACTCTTATAGACACTAAGAGTTCCTTAGTCTTAAGAAACTTCTAGTGATTAGGTGAACACTTAACTTAAGCCTAGAGACTCGGAGGAGTTAGCCACAGGAATAGGTTGTGCTAGAGGGACTTAGGAAGACTTGCCTACCCTATAGCCTAAACCCAATCAATGCTTTTGTTCTTGAACAAAACCTCAAATTCTTATCAAACCCAAACTAAATTTCCAAGATCATAATCAATCTCATGATCAAATTCAAACTCAAGATTTCTCCAAGAAACCTCATAATTGAATTCAAAACCTTTCTAAGCCCTTTGATTTCATCTTATGGACTTAGCCTTAGCCAAATTCAAATCAATCTCAATTCAATTGATTTTCTCAAATATCAATTCAATCAATCAAATCCAATAAAATCCAAATCCAAACTCAGTTCCAAATAATTGAAACCCAAACCAAATCCAAGTCTAAATTTCCCTCTAGAGCCTTATGACCCACTCTCATAAGCTTAGCCAAATCTCCACCTAAATTATACCAACCTTGATTGATTTCTTTATAAATTAATTATTCCTTCATTTATATTCATAAGTATAAATGAAATCCATATTCAAATGACCAAAACTAAATCAAACTATATCCAAATCTAACCTAATCCCCTTAAGCCCTATGGATCTACCTCCATAAACTTAATCAAATCTTAACCTAAATCCACCCAAAATTAATTGGTTTCTTTATAAATCAATTACTCCTTCATTTATGTTCACAAATATAAATGAAGCCCACCATCCAATGACTAAAAATAAATCAAACAAAATTAGTGTCCTTCTTAGCTCTTTTCACCTACCTCCATGAGCTAGGTCAAATTTACTTTCAAATCACTCTAAACTGAAGTGATTTTCTCATAAAGCATTCATATCTTCATTTATATCCCCAAATATACATGAAATATAAATTTAAATAGCCAAAACCAAACTAAAGATAAAACAAAAACCCAATTCAAGCCTTTTTAGCCAATTTTTTAGGCTTGGCCAAACCCCATCCAAATCAAGCCAAAACCAAGGGATTTTCTCTTGAACCAAACATTCCTCCAATCATTTACCCAAATATAAACAAAACCTACAATTATTAAACAAAACTCAAGTCAACCCAAGTTAAGCCCAAGTTAGCCCTTTTAGCTTGAAAACTTTAATTGAGCCAAAACTTATTGGACTCCAAATTGATTGTAATTGGATTTATATTTCAAACCTAAGCTCACATATAAGTTCAACCAAACTTGAATCAAGCCAAAACCAAATCAATTGACCCATTTAGGTCCACTTAACCCAAAGTGGCCTAAAGGACCTTTTTAAGCCAAGTTCTAATTCAACCCAAATTGGATTGAACCAATCCCATCCAAACCACATATCATGATCAACAATCATCCTAGGATGATCAACAACCTTGAATTGAGTCAAACCAAGTTAACAAAGTCAGCCTTTAGCCCAAATGAAACCAAAATAAGCCAAAACCCACCATACATTAAATTGATTGAAATCATTGATTCAAACTAACTCACGATCAATGATTGAACATGACTTGACCTCAATTGAGCCAAACTAAATGCAATTCGTCATTTGACCCAAATTGGCCTAAAAAGGCAAAATAGGTCAAATCATGATCTAACCCAAATTGATTACATCCAATGGCTCAAGTTCATTCCAAATCATTTATTGAACTTGACCAAAGCCATAATTGAGATTTGGTTTGACCAATTATTCAACTTGACCTAATTGACCTAAAAGGTTAAATTGGCCAAAATCCAAATTAAACCTAAATTGATTCAAACCAAACCTATAACTATTTTTAATTAACCGATTGAACATGAACCAACACCTAATCCAACCCAATTGGGTCAAATTAGTCAAATTTGTCAACTTAGCCCATTTGACCTATATGAATCCAAGTGTACCAAAATCAAATCTAAGTCAAATTGATTGAAATCAATTGAACTAAAATACTTCAAATCATCATTTGAACCTAACCCAAGACTTGGTTTGACCCAATTTGACTAATTGGTCAACCCAACCCAACATGAACCCATTTGACCAAACAAGCCAAAACTCATAAAACTAACCCATAGGACCTTGGTGGCTGACCAAACCCAACCCAAATTGACCCTAAGTCAGCCCAAAATGAGCCCAAAAGCCAAGTGGACCCCAACCAAGCCATAATCCATTGGGTAAGTTTTCTTCACATTGGATTCTACCCATAAATGGCTAAGTCCACTCTCCCATCACCTTGGCAGCCCTCGCTCACCCAAATGAGGGTTCACCTAACCCACCTAGGCCAGCTAATCCAAGCTAGGTAGGCCATGGACCAATGGGAGGTGAGTTGACTCACTTCCCATACAAGTTGAGCACCCCGTGGATCTAAGACAAGAGATCTCCCCGCATCAGACCTTGAGCCACTTCGCATGAGTTCCTCCAACCAAATCGAGCCACGTGGACTTGAGTGGCACCTCTCCGGCGCTCTGATGGTAGCTGGTCGACCAAAAAATCAGAAGTCATCCCATCCATCCAACCCAACAAATCAAGGGGGTATACTCCCCAAATTGAACGAGACTTGATGAATTAACTTTGTGCGAGCTCAGGAGACATTCCCAAGCTTCCTTGTGAGTCCCAGAGCAATCCCAAGTCTTCCTCACCTTGTATTTTCCTCTCCCTTTCATAGCTGAAATAGGGGAGGACAATTGTGACTCCAACTTTTCCAATTCACCATCAAACTTCAATTGCTCATTCCTACACCTTCCCCTCACCTTGGCTAGGCTACCCAAAGCTTCCCCCAAGTTCCAAACCCATCGAAGCAAGGAGTTTGATCAAGACTGAAGCTCCAAACCTCCATTCTTGGCCAACCAAGCGAACCAAGTGGTATTGGCTTAATTGCTTTTCAACGTGTCCTTGTCTCATCTAGACAAAGCTACCTCCATCGATCCCACCATCAGTCTTAAGCTCTGGTGTGATAATTCCTCAATACCATAGATATAAGAAAATTTGGTTGGTCTTTTGTGAAGGAAATTTGCATGTGAACTAATCCTAGTCATTAGATCCTTATGGATCCTTCGTACGAAAGTGTGGGTTGAATTTGAAGTGAATCTGAGCTCAGGTGAGCTTGGATCGTTCGATCCATATTGGACAGGCTCTATCATTCATCGCTCATAAGAAAAAGGATCACGGGCCATCCATTTCTTGTGATTGGAACAGACGATTGTGATTAGATCACATGAGATCTCCCTCATTTCTCCCCTTTATGCTGCAAGTTTGATCTGTGCCATCCAATCTGAGATCGAACGATGGAGATCAAAAGCTCATCTGTCGCCTGCTGACTTGGTGTGCGGATGTGATAACTTAAATAACTAATCCTATGGTGCCATATGGAAAGCACGTCGCGTCAACACGCCATGTGGTGACTGTAAGATTAGGTTTAATTAAAGATTAATTAATGGATTTTAAGGCCAAAACTTCCATAATTCCTAACTAATTATAGACAAATCCAAAAAAAACAAATAATGGCTCATTTTAAAGGTATTTTAAAGAGGAATCCATTTAAATTATTCTTAATTAATTTGAAATTGTAATTTTGGCTTAATTAAAGTTTAATTAAATTTTAATTAGCTTAATTACTCTTTAATTAAGCACCCAATCAATTCCAAATTTCCTGAAGATGTTTAGGGGATAACCTCTTCCTCCCCTATTTTTTTAGAATTTATTGGTTATTTAATTAGGAAAATTGATTGATTAAGCCATTACCTTTTTTAACTTAATATAGATAATTCACATGAATAGTAATTAATTATTTGGACCCTCAATATGTAGTAAGGGGACTTAGAGAATTGAATTGGGACTTCTCCCCTAACCTTTTCCCTAAGTTTTCTTCTCTTTTCAACCAAAATGCTAATTATTAATTAATTAGTTAATTAATGACTTAAATAGTTTAATTAAAATACAAAACACATCAAATCATGCTTAAGTTCAGTAGGCTTAAGAAATTAGATTGGGACCTCCTTCCCAACCTTTTCCCTTAAACTCATCTCATTTCAAAAGATAATTATTAAATTTGGGAAATTAATTAAAAGAGAGATGAATAAGCATATTAGTGGTTTAATTAATTAAACTAAAACCTATTTAAATATGTTTTTCTTTTTTTTATTCATCTTGGGTAGAGCTTTAGGTGTTCAAGAACTTAAAGAGGTTTAATAAAATTATGATCAGCTCACATGTGTGAGAAAATCATGAAAGTAATTAAAATAGTTCCTTCAAGCTTAATTAGTAAATGATTACGAGCTAATTGCATTAGGCCCCTTTCATTTCATAGGAGAATTGCTATTTACTTTTCAATGTATTTGCATATTACATTAGCTCATAATCATTTAATCAATTACCTTAAGGTAACATAGGTAAGGGTTTAATTAACTAATTTAATCCATGCTTAACTTAATCAATCCATAAAAATCATCTAATTGCTTCTTATTAAATCAAATTAACTCACATATATGAGGAATGGGATTAGGATTAGCAAACCTTTCTCACATCTCTTAAATCAAGTTAAACATAAAATCAAAAATGACATTAAGAAGTTTTGATTTATTTTAAATAAACATATTTGATATGATTGTCCTTAGGAATTAGTTGGATTAAATGAAATTACATGCTTTTTCTTTATTTCTTTCCAATCATATTAAAATGTTGTATACCACTTGATTCATGCATTCATTTCTTCAAAATGAATTAAAAATAAATGATTTCCATTATGTCAAGTTTGCATGTGTTGATTCTAATTAATATATGTGTGGCTACTATCATTAGTAAATCCAAATATATTTTTTCAAATCTTATAAATAAATAATTATGTATGCTATAAATGCTAATTATGAATACCTAGGAAATGTAAATGATTATAGCTTAAGTATATGGAGTAAAGTCCTCTTCATTCAAAATTAGAATTTCAATAGGACTTTACCCATGTACATAAATCTTTTCAATCAAATAAAATGCAACTTTTGCATGGTTTATTCTCCTTTATTTGTGTGTACATTCATATGTATTTGAGTAAAGCAAATAAGTGGTCTGAACACCCCAAGATTATGAGGCTTTAAGTAGTCCCAAGGAGGTCATTTGATTATCTCACCTCCTTGGTTAATAAGGGCATATTCTAGCACATATCTTTCATACATGTGTGTGTACTTAATTATGGAGTTAAAACCCCTCTTTCTTTTACTAAAATATATGCATTTGTAATTATTTAAGTGATAGAATTAATTAATCATATGACTAAAAGCTCTCTTTCTTACATTTATGTATGGAAGCTTACATGTGTTTGAATGCAAATGGTATTTAGTCTAACATCTTGGAATATGAGGCTTTAGCTAGCCCTAAGGAGGTCATTTGATTACCTCACTTCCCTAGTTAATAATGACATGTACCTGTTTAACTTCATTCCTATGTAGTTTTGCCTAAGAATTTAGATAAAGCTTTAAATTAATATGATAAAATTAATTCAATAAAAAAATATATAAAATTTAAACATACATGTCTATATTCATCATTTAAGTATGCTAAGACATAATGCATGTATAGGTATGTTTAGGACTTAATCATATGTATGTTATAATGGGAAAGAAATGAATATACATGTGTCATGTGATAGTAATTAATTCCAATTAATCTTAAGATACCTTTCTTATTGAATGAGTCTATTTAAAATGAACTTAAATTTATGGTTAATTTAAAATATATAAAAAGTCATTCACTAAAGAGAATTCATTCAATTAATTTGCTTTAGATTTGACTTAAGGTAGGGATAAAAAAGAGTGATCCTCTCTTTCCTTCTCTTCATAACACTTAGTTATTAGTGTAAACTAAGTGGAACAAAAGAAAACATTAAGTGAGAATTCCTAAATTAACTAAATCATTTAAAGTGGAACCATCTTTTATAATTAAATCCCTTCATACTTAGAAAATTACAACAAAGATAGCTAAGGCATACCCCAAAAGCCTTAATACACACAACTTAGAATTAAGTCACCACTTTTAGCTTTATGTTAGGGAGGTGCATGGAGTGATGTATATTTGGTTTTATGATGTATTATTGTAGACTGGATATTAGGGTGTATGCTTTGTAGACTAGATGGTAGGTCCTTATTCACCTAATCATGTTTTTTGTAGGATATTGTGCTTAAGGGGTGCTTAATATAAATATGAATGCTCCCTTTGTAGGTCACTAACCCCTAAGCATAATCTAAGTTAGGGCAGGTGGACTTGGTTACCCATGTGCGTGGTACTGTCCAAATTATTCATATAACTGCTTGGGTTGTATGGTGTGTTTAGCTAATATTTATTTTGTAGGTATAGCTAGATTTACTTTTTTACTCTTAATTTAATTTGGTATTAAGAATTAGGATTTGTGTTATGGGTGATTAGGATGAGCGGAGGCTAGAAGGCTTCATCCTGGGAGGCCCCGTGATGCTTCAAAGCAAGCAAACCAAATGAAGAAATAAAAGAGATATGAAGATAAGAACACCCTCCATAGCATTTATTTATTTGTAATTGTAATTATTCTTGCATATATCATATTATATAAGGGTAGAGCTCGGCTACCATTTCTCTTTCAGGTTGTACAATAGTACCCGACCGCACCGGCCTGTTATTCTTTTACTTTGGGTTTATAAATTGATTGATATTTTGTTTACAATTATGTAATAGAAATGGCATGTATTTTATTAGTTTCTTCATATATGGTGATTTAATGTGTGGCCTGGATCTGATTAGGCTCTTAGGGAAAAATAAACTTTCTACCCCAACTATAACTCATAACTAAATTTTTTAAATAACTCATAACCTCACTTAAATCATAGGCATTAAATCAAGATAATTAAAAGATTTAGCAACCCCATGGCTCAATGTTGCATGCTTAACATCATGCATATCATCTTGAAGCACTTTGTAAAATGAGGGCCTCCATTCTTGCATATATGGGAACAGCTTGGCCTGTGATAGCAACTCCTACTAATGGAGCTTCACCATCTCCTCTCTTGAAGTTGGCCCATAACCCATTTCATCATGCATTTAGTCATATTAAAAATCCTATTGCCTTTATTAAAAAGAGTCCAAAATCAAATAAAAATTGAAAAGATTTGCATTATACTATGTCATTATTCATACTACTCATGCTCTAGTCTCTTAGGGAGTGGGTTTAAGGACTTTAGTTTCATTCTAAATAATAACAACCCAACCATCTTACAAAATCATATGACTTGACTACATAGTTTTAAAATGTAAGAGGAGTTAGCTGACTGCCATTCCAAGCAGTAATAAGTCCAACGATCTGGTGGTTTATCCTCTCTTGTAGAGGTAAACCATATACTCATCTTCACTTAGATTTAGGATGTGCTTTGGCCCTCATTAAATCTCTCTAGATTTAGGATTTGAGATCGTTGTTTCCTCAGGATATAAGCATAAATTCTTACCTCTTATGCATTTTCACAATCTTATATTATGGGATTATAAGTCTAATCTTCTAATAAAAGTCAACTCAAACAAATAATTCTTTTCAATTTAAAACACATAAAGCCCAACCATAGAATAAGTTGGAAAGCTCATTAGGTTTCTTAGTATCATGAGCATTTTCTACTCATCACCTTTGCCTTCAATAATAAGTCTCTCCTTTTGATCTATCCCGATTGATTTTCTAAACATAACCAATTTATTGATAGTCCTATCTTTGAAATCTTTGGAGACAATAGCTGCCTACTTTAATCGAGTATAATTAAGGAACTCGCCTTCCTTGGGATGTAATTAACTATGGGGGCTTGCCCCAATAGGGAACTTTAGAACCCAGTTTAATATAAATCCTACTTTATTCATCCATATAAAGTAGGGGAAAAATCTCTAGTATATTTGAAGACCCATCATATCTTAGGAGTACTTATTAGGTGATTAGGTCCATTATAGGGTGGTGATGTCTATCTTTCGAGATTATACACCATTCCTTAATGTTGTACCTGATCACCTCAATAAGTACACTATCAAATCTGTGTGGTGTCCCCCATAGACATAAATTCGAAAACAAACACCACACGCCTAGAACTACAAGTCTAGATCTATGTGTCTTCTTTCTAAGATAGTCTTCTTCCTCAGGGGCATCCATTGGGCTCCATAAGGCACCTCTACACCATCTTCTGTAGGGTCAGCTCCTACTAATCCTAGACCCCATAGATCCTAACCTAATTCATGGGTTCCAATCATGGATTTCAATCACATGGAGTTGATTTGAGTTTGGAGAAAATCAAATAAGGTTGATTTGGAGTTTGACTTGAAGGAAGGAAGGTGAGGAATGGTCAAGCTAAGGGTAGTAAATTTTCTTAACACCCCGTGACCTATTCCTTTAGCTAACCCTTCTAAGTCTCTCTAGGTATCCACCACTAATCACTAGATGTGTCTTAAGACTAAAGATCCCTTAAAGTCTAAGAGGAGTTTTATGTCAAAGATGGAGCGGTTGAGAGCTCATTCTAAAAATGAGGTAAACACACATCATATCACAACATATCACAAAGAATCATAAAGATTCATAGATTGGCTTAACCTAAGTCTAGAGTTCATGACCTAATGATTTAGTGTGTGTGAGAATAAGCTTGTGTAGCAAAACTTTGCTAGGCCTATTTATTTTAAGTTTTAATTTTGAGTTTAAATTTATTTGAATTTTACCTTTGGGTGCTTTCAATTCAAATGATTTAATGATTTATTATCATTTTGAGGTTCACTTTTATTTGGTTAAAGTGATGTTTAGGTTTTCAAGAATGAAGAGTAGAATGAATTCCATTTTGGATGGAACTCTTCCTATTTTACATCCTAACTTCTAATGAAATGAAATCTTCATCCTAAGATGAAAATCCATCCCAGAGGTTTAACTAACATTCTTAAGTATCTTAATTAATTCTTTTAATTTCATTTATTTTGTTTGAATTTGGATTGATGTTTCATTTCTTTTCTTTGAAATTTAGATTTGATTTTCATTCTTGGTTTAGTTAGTTTGGTTTGAATTATTTCATGTGATTTTATTTGAATTGGTTCATTTGATTTAATTTTTTTTATTTGTTTTATTTGATTTAGTGTTTTGACTTTGATTTGTTTCATTTGATTTGTATTAATGTTTTTGATTAAGTTATGTTGGTTTCATTTAGTTCGATTCATGTTAACTTAGAGTATTTAGGTTTTGATTTTATTTGTTTCGATTGACGTTGTTTAATTATGAATTTATTAACTTAAGATTTAATTACTCTTAATATGATTTACTTATTTCATTAATCCTTAAGTATGTAATTGATTAAATTCTTTGACTTAGGATTTTTGGAGAACTATCCTAAGTATTTATGATGCTTGATTGAAATTAATTCAAGTTGTTTCATGATTTAATAGATTAATGAATTTTCTTTATTCATTATTTGATTCATATTGACTTAGGAATTTGGAAATTCATCAATTCCCAATATTAAGATTAATTGGGTTTGAAATTTTATGGCTAGTAGGGTTGCATGCCAATTTCTTATTTTCAAACTTTCATATTGAATAGATTCATAATTAGGATAATTAAGGTTTTAATCATTTCATTAAAACTCAAATTAAGCCTCATTTAATGAAGGTCATTTGGGGATTTCATTTTTCATTGATTCCTCTTGAAAGATATTTCCAAAGAGGGTTCATTCATAATTTTTGGACATTTGGTTGATTTATTATGATTTAATTAATTTTTGGTTAATTATTTGAATTATTTAATTCATTTAATTGCTTAATTAAGCCAATTTATGATTTATTAAGTTTGGCTGAGTTTCATTAGTGTTTTAATGTTCATTAAGGTTCATTAAGTTGATTTAAGATTGTTTGATTCATTTTTATTAATTAATTTATTTAATTAAAATGGAGGTTTAGGATTTGAGATTTCATTTCTCATGAATAAATTGAAATAATTCCCAAAACAAATTTCCTAAAGTGTGTTTTAACATCAATTTTAGTTCCCCAAAGTTTTATTTCAATTTGATTAATGATTTGAGCTTAATTAAATTTAATTAAATCCAAATTAAAGCTAAAATACCCAATATTAATTAGGGATTTTAATTTTAATGAAGTCCTCTCATCAAGATGAATCCATAGAGCCCAAATTTATATTTTTTAAATTTTTTTTTTTATTTTTATATGAATTTTAGAATTTCTTGTAATTTTTAATTAATTTTTAAAGGGATTAGCCATTGTCTAATGGCAGATTGACGTGATGCCTCTATGTGCAAAGATTGGATCCCGCTATCCTCATCAAAAGTTGTGCCACATGGGATGATCCTCGACCGTCCAATCAAAGATCGGACAGTCCCGATTGATCCGCAACATCCATAAGGGATTAAATCAAACTGTTTGTGTAAATCAAGACCGTCTGTTCCAAATAGAAGGATCGAACGATCAAGAATCAATCTCGTATTTTGCCTGTGAGAGATGAATGTTGTCCATCTTTTTCGCATAATCTCTGGCGATTTGCATCATAATTTCAATCACAAATCGATCAATGATCAATTTATGATCCATCTATATGGATTGATCCACTTGGGGATCAAATTCCTTTCGAAAAGGACCAAAATTGATGGACTAGGGAGGTGGTGATGGAGCGTACCTTCATTCTGATGATCATCAACGATGATCGACTCCATTAGCTTCATTTTGACTTGACGAAGGTGTGGGTGAATTTTGATGGCTTGCTTCCCCATGGATTGATCCCTAAACCAACAATAAGTTGGTTTTCAGACGCTTTATTTTGACTCGTCGAGGGAATCGGTGATTTGTTTGAGGTCATCTCAACCTTTATAACGTATTGGAAGCTTCAATTTGATGATAAAACCTCTCCCATGGATTTCACCATGATTGGAGCTTAGTTTTCGTCCGTTCGTGGGTGTGCTGGTGGCAAGAGGCCAGGGGAAGGGCCCCCTCCATCTCTTGCCTTGGTGGACATTTTGGAATGAAAAGGGGAGAGAATAGGCTCCCCCTCCCCTCTTACCATGGATGGTCGAGAGCCTTTTTTTGAGATTTTTAGGTGGCCAGAATCCAGCCACCGATGGTGGCAAGGCCAGCCAAGGGGTGGATTCAATCCCCCTTGACCTTGTGAGCAAGCTTGGATATTCACATGGATAAGAAGATGGCATTTGGCCTCTTTTCTTGATTTGGCCTAGCTATCTCTTCTCCTTCTGCTTCTTTCTTCTCCTTTCTTCTTCTTCTTCTTCTTCTTGGAGAAAAGCCAAGTTCTATTTTGCTTTTGCTTGTTCACTTTCATTCCATATCCTTGGAATCAAGCTCTTAAGAGGTGGTCAAATATCCAAGCTTACTTGGATAAACCCAAGCCATTTTCATGATGGAATGAGGAAAAAATTACCAAAATGTTTTCATTTGGTCAATGGTTTTCAATTATTCCCTTTGTCTTTGGGCTCTAGGCATCACTATCAAGGTTATTTAAGCTAGCAAGTGGCTGCCCACATCAAACTCAAATAAATTTGAGTTCAAATCTAAACCCAATTTGACTTGGATTGGAAAATTGAATTCAAATCAAGTGCTTTGATTCAAAGTGTTTGATTTTAATTTAATCCTTTTTTAATTTTGAATTCATTCATTTTTAATTGATGATTGATTGAGTTTATATTTGATTAATTCATTTGATTTTGAATTAATTTGAATTTTATTTTATTTCAACCCATTTAAACTAAATGGGTTAAGTTTGTTTCTAACTGGGTTCAAATGACCAATTTGACTCAATTGGATTGGGTTTAGACTCTAATCATGCATGATCATATGTGTGTGATGATTTGGAGTAATTGATTTTATATAATTTCAATTAAATTTTAATTTGAATCCATTTGACTCAAAGTGGGCTTAATGGGTTAAGTTTGGATTTCATTTGGGTCAAATGATCAATTTGACCAAATTTGACCCAATGATGGCTTGAATTATGTTTGATTATCATTTCCAAATGATTTTGAGCAATCAAATTGAATTTGGGTTTGAACCCAATAGGACTTAGGTTCATTTAGACTGAGTAGTCTAATTAACTAAATTAAGACCTAAATGAATTTGAATTTTTTTTAGATTTGTGATTAATCATGTTTATTTTATTATTTGGAACATTTTGAATGATTTAATTTGGTCAAATTCTTGGTGGGTTGACCTTTGACTTGGTGGGACCACCCAAGTCAAATATATATTAAATGAGGACTAGATTTGATTTTGATTTAGTTTTGGATTCTTTCATTTATTTTAATTTGATTTCATTTTAGTTTATTTGGATTTATTTTGGTTTAATCCAAATTGGAAGATTGGTTAATTCCACCAAGCCAATTAGGTTAACTCAAACCCAAAGATGATCCCCTAGGTCGCTAAATATAGTGCCCTAAGCATTGAATTAGGAGATTCCTATTTGAGATTAGGACATCCTAATTACTAATTTTAGAGTTCAAATTAACCTCATCCAAAAATGAGATCAACATGTGTTGGTCGACCCCTAATGCATTTTAATTTATTGTAATTAAATTTATTTGAATTAATTTAGGATTGATTCAAATCTAAGTTAAATAGGATTTTAAATTAATTGCATTTACTATTTTGTTTTTCCATTTATGGAAATTGGCGGCCAGTCACTTTATTTTCAAAAAATTAATTTAATTTATGTTATTATTCCAAAAGGTTCTTAATTAATTTCTCTTGATTTATAATGAATAATTGCATTGATTTGATATGGATCATATTTTATAAATTCTCTTGATTGATTTTTTTCATTGATTTACTTTTAATTGAATTTTTTGTATGTCTTGCCTTGCTGAGTTCAATCATTTAAGGTAATTAATCTCTCATATTACTTTCATGGATCATGATTGAAACCATTTAAGAATTCTTTTGGCCATCCAATGTGATTCAAAATTTAAATTTAAATTATTTTGAGTTATTTCAAAACCTTTCCATAATTGATTATTCACTTTACTGGATTTATTTTATTTAAGCTATTTGCTATATATTTCTTCCTTTCTTAGCCTTAGCTGACCACATATTCTTTAATTCAATTTGAAGTTAAGATAATATCATGTGCTTAATTGTTTGAAATCAAACTCTTCCTAAAGTTGATTTTTCATCCTAATTAATTTGGCTTGGCAGAAATTCACATGAGGTTATTTTGTCATAAGGATTGCTTAATTAAATTAAGAAATATCTTTCTCTATCATATCTCTCATGCTTTGCCAAATTTCAATTTTTCAAGTTTAATTTATTTTGCATTTGATCATTTATTTTAAAATCAAACTTTTCATTTATTTTTTTTCCTTTTTTTTTTACTCTTTCCTTCATGTCTTGGCGGAACCCTTCTTGGATCTTGGTCTATTTAAAGAAATTGTGTCATAGTTACTTCTCTTCTTGATCTCTCCACTTTGGCCAACCTCTTACTAGTTGCATTCTTAGATACTCTTAGATCCATTGAACAAAACCTCTCATCTCTTGATTGATTCCACTTTGGCCAAGAGCTTCCTTAGAGAATGCTTGAAGGACAAGTGCTTAAGTTCATCTACTCTCTTCTCAACTTCATCTTCATCTAAGTGGAGATCATATTCAACTTTTTTTTCAAGCCTTGGAATGCTCACATCAAGTCATTGGTTTCATTGCTTACATTCATAAAGACATGAGTAAGAATTTGGTTTATATTTCAATTCTTTGAACTATTGGTTTTATTGGTTTGATTTGGATGAAAGGATTCATGTGCTTTATTGTTAAAGTCTCCCTCTATTTTTTCTCATTTATCTTAAAGTGTTTTAAAAGGTTTGCTTTGTTTTTTTATTGCATTTAAAACATAAAAGCTTTTTACAAATATTATTTTTCATATTTAAAGATCTTTGCTTTGTGCAAGTATTTTTAAAGATTATTTTTCTTTCTTACATCTTATGTTAATATTATTTTTAGGTGCACTATATCATTAAACATTCATTAAGTATATAATATAAGCATGAGTCTCTTCTCTTATTTGTCTTAATTATTATTTAGTGGGCTTTGAGTGTAATAAGGATAACAACTATATCTCATCAAAGAAAAGCAAAACTCAAGTTATCAAGTACAAGCCAATAGATGAGCAACTATTCACTATCTTATAATTATAAGTATTATCATACTCTATGGTTAAGACATTTATAGAAACAAGAGAGAAAAGTGAGGGAAAAGAGAGGTTAGTTGGTCATTTATGAAAGACCGGTTCAACCACTCATTTTAATTATTTATTTATGATATGATCAGCTATAAGTCTCTAAATAAATAAATATAAATTATAAAAATAATAAATATAAACTATTGATAAATTATAATTTCATTATTTGACATTTACTTTGGGTCTTATAATTAGGCTTAATCTTTGATCTTTACTTAGTCTATAGCTTTAGCTCTTATTATTGAAACTTTAGCTAAATTTTTTTTTAATCTATATGATGTGCTAGATCAATTTATTTAAGATTAATCAAACTTCACATTATATAATTAAAATTTAAGAAGTCTTTCTTTAATTGTAAAGCTAATATCTCTTACTTGATGAATGTCAATCATGTGTCCTTCATATAAATCTTATTCTTTTAATAGATTTGTTAAGATGCATGGAAAAATATGTATTAACAAATGGCAAAGTCTTACCTAAAATATTTCATATGAAGAGCTTAAAAGAGAATCCAAGTGAGACTTTCATCTTTCATCTGAAGTTTGATAAATATTCATTCATAAACATGTCATCAAGTTAATCAAATACATTAAAAAATATGGGTTACTCGATCTCATAGATGGATTAAGCTCTTTCTGGTTAATTACACTCATATACACCTCCATGAAATACTCTTGCTAAGTGGAAATATGCCTTTTATATTATTTTTATTATTATTAGTTTTCAATGAGTACTTGTGATTTAATAATTATATCATAACATAATAATCTATGTAGAAGACATGAATCTTCAATGCAAAGGGTGAATCATTATAATCAAGCAAGAATATGTAAAAAGCATATGTGAAAAAAATCACTGAATCACTAAAAAATCAATAGGAATACGATGGGATCAAGTGGTAAAAGATGGAAACAACCATGATGTGGATTTCTTAGATCCATCATTCTAGGTTATTAAGCCCAAGATCATTTAGCTTAAGAAGGTAATCGACCAAGCACAACTGTGAGACGCTCTATCAATAATCATGAATTGTATCTTCTAGAGATGGCCTTATGATCTCGAACTAAGAAGAGAATACTCGAAGTATCATAGATGAATAGTTTATGAAGGAAAGATTGAAAAAATGTAGGACATACAATCTTTACATAAGTAGAGAATTGCTTACATAATGAAGGAAAATGTGGTAGTCTGCTATACATAACAAGAGCTATTTGACTTTAGACTTACAATCCTGTTTGGGCGCCATTACCAAGCATACTTAGACACCCTAAGTGAACTTAAATCCATGCTTACCTATAGCTCTATCCAAATAAATATGAATACAATGTAGGTTATCAATTCCTTATGAAAATCTCTAGTGCATGCTTGATGTGGCCATATTATGAATACACTAGTGTTTGGGGATTTATCACTAGTTGGCTCTATTTTATAATTCCTTTATGATATATAAGAGATGAAAAATAATTTACAATATTTAGCTAGAGAAAGCATTAATTTAAATTTTAAAATGTTCTATTAATAAACTTTAAACTTATTTAATATTTTATTAAAGCTAATAGAAAGTATGTTATCTTATGAGCTTGGCTTGAAATCACTTATATATAGTAAAAAAATTCTAATTTAAATAGATTCATCATAGCTCAAGGAAAAAAAGTATAACATCACATATTAATAACATAAAATTTATTATTTGAATGTATGACCCCTATAAAAGTAAAATCAATGGCAGTATGCCAAACACCTACAAGAAAATATATATAACCTAGTGGAACAAAACATTAATACAGCATAATACATCACAAAGTAAGCATAACAATTAATAGAAAATCAAACCATGCTAAAGCAATCTCATCCCAAGAAATCAAATGGTTTTCATATCAAAACAACTGACTAAATCCTCCTTATGCTAAGTGACTATAGAGTTGCAGGCTACCACATAACCTATAAATGTGTAAAAGTTTATGTAAACACGTATGAACTGATGAATTATCAAGTTAAAGTATTTATGTATATTAATTATTGTAAGGATTATCATTTAAATTAAATCAAAGAAATAGGATTTAGGCTAAATAAGTTTATTAATTAATTATATAAGATGTCATTATAATTATGAAGTTTAATAATTAGAGGAAGCAATATCTAATAATAATAATTAATTAATTATAATCAGGGTTAATTCTTGGTTATGATAGGATGTATTATAACCTAAAGTGTTGACATCACTTTATGCTTGCATATACATCAGTATAATAAAAATAGTTGTGACCATCAGTTACTGAATAAGATTCAAGTGTTCAAGTGAGGTATGAGCACTTAAAATGGATAAGTTCTAGGCAAGCCATAGATGGTTCAAAGTGTCTAAAGTGTAGGGTAGTATTTAATGAAAATTATCCATTCAAAATAAGAAGGAAAATACCAACAGTATTGATTGAATCATGAATCCAACTTTAAAATTGATCATTGAATGTGAATGATTCATGAATTTAAGAACTTTCCAAGTAAAAAGATATCAAAGAAAAGAAATTAACCAATATTAGTTTGGACACTTTGTTAATGGGATTTGATTAAGCATTGGAAACTTGGTAAAAAGTACACAACCAAGTTATCAGATGTTTCAGGAATAATGAACTATATGCATTGGACTTATGATGTTAATTACACAAATAATTTAGAAGACAATCATAACTTAATATGTTGTATAAATTTATCATAGTTTGTGTGTTATCCATCAAGTTGATTCACTTGAAACCTATGTGCACATATATTACTATGGATGGAGTCAATTGATGTAATTAAATCCATAGAGAAAGATGAAGTTGAAATTAAGTAAATCAATTATAGTGGTGGTAAATGCAATAAATGATTTTATTTTGATGTCATGCCCAAGAGTATTGTCCATATAGTATTTTTGTTATGAGCAATATATGATACCTCAACTTGAAATTTCAAGTAATAGTAAGAATGCCAAAATTATTTTGGATTAAATCTAAGGATTAGTTTTAAGGTTATTATTCCTCCAATTAGTGTTATCATTTTAAGGGCAATATTTAACTATGTGCCCCACTAGAGTATGAGCCCCCACAGAAGAAATTAATTACCAATTTATTAAGATTAATGATGATATTTAATGAAATGGCCCTACATAAGTTGCTTTATGGTTTATTAATGGATTAACATTCTATTATTTAAAGATTCAAATTATTTTAAATTTTAAATAATTTAATTTTAAAAATTAAAATTTATTAATTATTTTCTTATTAAATTTCTTTAAGGTCATTAGTCTCATTAAAATATATGAAAAAATTCAAAAACACTTTTAATCACACTAAAACATTCTAAAAAATTTATGAATTTTCAATAATATTTATTAATTAAATTAAATGCTAAATTATTAAGTTTTTTATTGAAAATTAATTTGATTCTTTAAACATATTTGAAATTTTATGAATTTTTTTAAATGTAAGCTAGTGTTAATCGCCTAAATTTTTATAAATTTAAAATTATATTTTAAATATTAATAATTTTAAGTAGTAGCTTATCTCTTTTAAAAATTCATAATTATTATACCATAGTTGAGATTATTTTCAAATAGTTATGAAAGATGTGTAATGTTAATTAAAGTTGTCCCACAAAATCTAGGAATTTTTTTGAAGTTATTTAATAAATTAATAAAATAAAATAATATATAAATTAATTTTAAAAATATAAATATTTACTAATGTTAAAAATGTTAAGGTGATTGGCTTGGTAGATTGCCCAAAATAAAAAATAAAGTAGCCTTAAATATGTAGATTGGATGGGGCACGCACTAATCAGAGTCTTTGGATTCTCTTTAGAATATATCCAATAGTTGGGAGGTCATCTTCAACCTCTTGTCAAGCTACATTGGGGCAATGACTTGAGCCTAATTGAGGGAAGTCAAAGGGTTCAAATGCATGGCTCATCAAGCCATGTCATAGCCTAGAGAGGTGGGAAGACCAAAGCTGAGTTCAGGGGAGGAGGTCGATTAAATTTACTTTAAGAGAGCAATGGTTGGCTAGAATTTGATTTAGATAGTTTCATGAGCTTGAAACAAACCAGACCTTTAAGGAATTATGTTGGGGGTGTGTTAAGGTGGCAGCTTAATCAAGCTCTAACCACTTTATCAACATCTTCAAGAGTTAGTGGGATGAGTTATAAGCAATGGGGAGAGCTTGGTTGAGCTTATGGGAAGAAAATAAGTGTGTTGTAACCCCTTTCCTCTCATGGGGTTTGTAAGGGAATTTGAGGGATCATAGGAGGAACTTAGATGGTTTGAAATGGTTGGTCCAGCTACTAAGGGAAAGTAACAACTCATTGGGTAGCTTAGGCCACCTCAAAATCCTCTAAGAAGCTAGCTAAGCTAAGGAAATAACTGCCTTCAAGTGAGAAAAAATGATTGATTATTCAAATTAAAAAAATGAGAGGTGGAATGGGCAATGGGTAGGCTTAATCCAACCTGATTCCATCAATGTGTTAGCTTGGCCCATTAGGGTTGCTCAAATCTTATTGGCTTGAACTAGAAAAATGTTACAAAGGTCCTCACCTAAATTTCTATTTAAGAGGTTGGAATAATTTGTCTATTCAATAGGTATAATGCAATCATGAAATAGGGTGGGATGAATTTAGGTCCAAGTCAAACACATTGACCAATTTAATTAAATAAACTCACATTGAGCTGTCAATCCAAGTTTGGTTCAACTAGATAGTTATTCATAACACCTTTAACTATAATGAATTATAAGGGTTCAATTAGATGTCATGATTAGGTTGTTCTAATTGGTCACCCAAACTAGATGTGATTAATGTTAATGCATCCACTCCATATTGAGCATATAAGGGCCAAATAATGTTTAAACCATGTCAAAGACATAAATTGGATCAATTGATTTGATTTTTAAGGCCACTTTAGTCAAATTAGCCTAATTGGGTCAAATTGGGCCAACTAATTTGGTTTGGATATAATTAAATTAATTTATGGACCAAGGTATCTATTTAACTATTTTTTATGTGGACACTTTCCTTATACAATTTTGTGAAGAAAAAATCAATTAGACTTTGTCTAATTTGAGTCCACAGTTGACCTAAGTTTGTCCTTCTTGGTCCTTGGTGAACTAAGCACTCATGAGTTGTGGTAGTTAATGAACTTGTAAGGACATCTCAAGATTGAAGTTTTGGGTAATTGATCCATTGGGTTGATTGTGCTTGATCACCTATTTAGGAAAGATTTATAAATGATCCTCCTATATGAGTTCCTTTTAAAAGTCTACTAAGGTAAACCTAATAGGGACAATTAGGTCAAGATTCTTGATAGAGGATGATATGAAACTTGATGTTCTTAACATTTATGTCAACGAGACTAAAAGCTAATACTTTGTAGCTAGGTAAATAGGTGTTTCCTCAATAATAATGTAGTAGAATTTCAAAAATATGGGATTCTCTAAATAAGGATCTTATTTTCCTACCAAAGAGTCAAAATATAAAAGGGATATTTACTAACTTATTTATATAATAGGATATCTTGAATATTAATAATATGATAGATCAATATATCCACTGTAAATTAAAGTAATAGCCATTAGATCTAGTTTTGTAGGAGTTTTAGATATACCATAAGCCTTGGCATGTAATCTAGTAAACTTTAGAGATGTGGTACCACTCAGAGTGGATATAAATCAAAACATAATTACATTCATTTACCATAAAATTGTATCTATCATTACTTGAACTAATTTATTATCTTATACTATCATGGAGGCTTGGAATGTCTTTGATAAATGAGAATATTGAATTAGAGAATGCATAGAATAAAAGGTTGGCTACATTAATTGGTCATCTTGGATTATGATCATATATTATTTTAAAAAATAAAGTTTTAATTATTTTAGAGATAGTATTATTATATAAAAATTAAAATATTGACAAATATAGATCCAACATTTTTATGCTTTTCGCTATAAAATATCTAAGTAGGTTCCAATCCAAAATTCAATTTACTTTAGTTATCAATCTGAGGATGAAAAGCATATGAGAATTTTAGTTTAGTTCCAAGTAATTTATTCAATGTCTTTCAAATATAAAATAAATCAAATAACATGATTAGATATGACGTTTAAAAGAAGACCATGTAAATATATATTTTTCATTAACAAAAATATAACTATAAGAATGTCATTGTTAGTTTTTAATAACCAAAAAGGGTCATATTATTAAAGATCAATCAACTACTATAAAAATACTATCAATTTTTGAACTATATAAGGTCTATAAGTGACAAATGAAGGAAGATATTATCCATAATTTTGTTTAGTGGCTTTGGCTTTGGCTTATTTAAAGGTGTGACAACTAGTTCTATAGTAATTGGACTTGGTAAGACTTGCAATTTATGTCTACTGATTTTCTTTGATTTTTGGATTTAATTTTATATTTAGTTTATTCATAGATTTTCATAAATTTGATTGGATAAAATAACACATGAGATCTTTCTAAGGTCTATAAGTGACAAATGAAGGAAGATATTATCCATAATTTTGTTTAGTGGCTTTGGCTTTGGCTTATTTAAAGGTGTGACAACTAGTTCTATAGTAATTGGACTTGGTAAGACTTGCATATTTATTTATGTCTACTGATTTTCTTTGATTTTGGATTTAATTTTATATTTAGTTTATTCATAGATTTTTCATAAATTTGATTGGATAAAATTTTAACACATCGAAATTCACCTTATTATATTTAATTACTTTTTTTTGGAATATGTATAATACTCCACTCAAACTCTCTTCACCATATTCTAGAGCACTCTTGACTTTATTTTAAACATATTTTTATTTTTTTATGAGCATCATAAGTATGAAAATAAAAAATTTCTTATTAAAATTATCTTCTTTGAGAAATTTGTACATCTTCATAAAAGTAAGTTTTATAGAATCATCTCATATTCATTTTGTAAACCATTTTTGTTAGTGTGTTCTGAACATAATTTCTATTTTTCATAATTTTTAGAGTTGTCATGTATTTAATATATAAGAGAATCTACATCAAATTATAGTTAAAACATAATAAATTATATAATTACTATTATACCCTTTATATTAATTAATAAAAATTTATATTTTCTTATAAAATTTTCTATCTCACTCATTTCTCAAAATTTTTCTAAATAGAGAGTCATTTTAGAAAGAGAAAGAGAGTGGAAAGAGAGGACGAGGAGAGATAAACTTAGATTCGGGAGTCTTAGAGCCCATTTTGTCCATCGAGCTAGTTGGAAAAATTATCCTGTTCTACTTAGGATACTATTTACCTACTACAAATTTTAATTTCATCACTTGTGTATATATTTTTGGTGTTTTATGTTGTTGGATTTCATTAAAACTTAGATCTAGGAAGACTTACAATCTTTTCACTATATATTTTTGATATATTGTAATGAACTGTGTTGGACATATTAACATATAAAAATAAAGTTTTTATCACGTATTTTATATTGTACATCATTTTGTCAAATTTTTATGAGTATATTGAGTAAAAATTGCTATAGAACAGGAAAAGCTTCAAAATATTTTTCTAGAAATTACATATAAATTATTTTGTAATTTATGATTGTTGATGTATGCACATAAATTTATCTATAATTTTATACAATCAGTTGTATCCAGTAATATTTATACATTTTTGTAACATATTTGATGATGTTTATATATGCTAAAAAAATAATATTCAATGCTTAAGTATAGTATATGTGCAAAAAGGGGAAAAGGTAAGGAAGTGCATGTGGCTGGATGACTGTATTTTATGTACATTCGAGTGGAATTATAAGGATCCCTGCACCTACAAAATCATCCAATTATGCATTTTATATGCCTAAATAGATGTGAATAACTCGAGGTATATGTGGAAGTAGATATATAAGGAGTAAAGAGAAAATATGAATAAGTAGAGGTATAAGCAGCGAAGGAAAAACTATAAAATATTTTAAATAAAGAATGAATTATTATTTTATATTATATTATTTTAATTCTGACACCATATTACTTACATTATTATTTGATGTATGTTATGATTGATATTAGTTTTTATACTAATATTATACTTGATAGACATAATATATTACCTATTAAAATATTATTTTAATTCATTTAAGGTTCATTTATTATTTATAAGATAATATTTTTGACAAATATCTATTCTTTTTTATTTTGTGTATTAAAAACTATAGTAAATTTTGAGTAGCCTACTGAGTTATGGTTACTCATCTTAATTATATTCACGTGTTATTTCAAGAAATGATAAGACTTAGGTTGAGTAGAGGGTGTTGGTTACTATTGAGCTCTTGGCCTTAGGTACATTGCTACTTTAGATCTATTCTTTGATAGTCATGGTAATATATATTTTGTTGGTAGAAAAATTATTTTGTGATTATTGTATATATATTTTTGATTGTATAGCTATGATATGATATGATGTGACTATTTTTATTTTATGATATTTTCATGATAGCAATGTCTTTGTGTTTATGAAATCGAAGAAAAAGAAATTTTGTTTCAAATAGATCTCAAATATTTAATTAATTATTATGATCTCAATATGATGTGACCTACCTTGATATGATAGTTTAAATTGAGTTGGGTTAAGACAATTGATAGACATTATGCCACTAATTGTAAAATATCTCACTTAAGTGAAGGCTAGTAAAATTAATTTTTCATAAAAATTATTTTATCTTTCTTAAATTATTCAACTATCCTTTCAAAATGTAGTTCAAAGATAAAAAATACTCTGAGTGAAATTCCCATAATATAGAGTTTTTTAACTTATATAGATATCCATCATTTATAATGATCATTTCTTATTTTTTTAAGGTTTTATCTAAGTACTCCATATAGATTAGATAAAAGTCATAACAAATAGAATACTTTTCTTGAAATCAATCAAATTATGATATTTTAAGTTTTAAAGAAGAGATAATTAAGGCTCTAAAACATGTAGACTTGTTTAGCTTGACTGTGAGCTTTACGGTGCTTTTAAAGTGTAAAGGGGCTTTTAAACATGGATGTGAGATTAAAGTTAGAAAGTGGCTTATCTTAGATGATTCTAGCAATTTATAAGAAAGTGTGAGAAATGTTTAGACAACTAGAGTTATAGAGAATAATAAATGAATAAATAAAAGGATAACTGTCTTATCTGAATGTAGAAAAGGCTAAATTGAAGTTATGAAAAATTTTAGCTTATATTTATTGACATCATAAAACTACAGAAGAAAAAAAAATAAAGAAAATAAAGATAAAAAGAGGGTTGGTGCCCATTTATGATGGAGAAATTCCAACTACTCATTTTTAATACTTCATTCATATCATGACTAGTTATATAAGTCTCTAGGTGAAAAATAAAAATATTAAACTAATAAAAAGTAAGTCATATTCAAAATTATTTAGAATATGAGCTCTTTATTGGGCTCTTACTATTGAGATTATTTTTTTAATAATTTTCTTGTGTCTTATTCTTAGCTCTTATTATTGGATTTCAAATGAATTTTCTTGATCTACATGATGTGTTGCATGAAAAATAAAAAGTAAAGATGGACACTCTTTAAATGTTAAGGATTTGATATCCATAACATCATTAATTATAGGTTATTGATTGTTATAATTACTATAAATAGAGTTTAAAGATTATGTGAGACTTGATTGTTTCTTAGGATTAGTTTGGTGAGAGCATCTCCTTATTAAATTTCTAGTAATCTAATAGGATAACCCTTTTTAAGAGGAACCATAACTTTAAACAAAATGTGTAATAAAAAATCAATAATCCTAGAAGAAGCTAAAAATGGTTCAAATAAAAAAAATCAATAATAAATATAGAAATCTAAATCTTATTACACCATTATAAGAATATAATAAGTACCATCAAAATATCTAAGATGCTTTTTTAATCACTAGATAACATAAACTTAATTTATCTAAAATAATGTGGACACTTGTTTGATATACATCATTATAGAGCATTGTTAACTACTTTTGTTTTATTAATGAATAGATGTAACACTATTTAAACATTAACAGTTACTTCTAAAAAATGATTTTATTAATGATGTAGAAGATTTTCTTATTATATTCTCATTGAATGAGAATACATCATGAAACAATATCAAATATCCAAGTTTGAAACATAATAATAATATAAATTATTTTTCATACATATGATGATGCATCAATTCACTACTGTCTAAAAGGGTTCACCAAAGGTTATTTAGTCCAATATGGCCATGGTGAATCACAAATTAAAAGATTTTTTGAGTCAACATCACAATAAGTCATTTATCTTAAATGTATAATAGTGTGACAGGGAATGCATGTGTTCTACATGTTATTGAAATAAGATATAATTGATATATATATAATTATATTCCACATGCTATAAATTCTATGTATCTTGAGCAAAGATAGAATTTATTTTATTCTAGGATATAGGTTCCCTATAAAGCAATCCCATATAGCTCATTATATCATAAGAAGAAAGAAACACAAAAGAAAAATATTTTTATGATTTGAAAGTTTAAGTTTATGATAAGTTCTTTCACAGTTCAAGTAGGATTAGTTTAAACGTGGATCTCATAAAAAACCTAACAAAAAGATAAAAGAAATTAGAGCAATCAACTTCCAAATGCAAAATGAATAAGGGTCATTGTGTTGAGCAATCTCTTCAAGATTATATTATTGTGATGGTTGCTAATTTAGCTCAAATTGCTAAGCAAATCAAAGTATAATAAGAGCTTTCAAAGAAAGAAAAATTCAATAGACACATGATAGTTGAGAAAGAGATTGATGGATTAAATGCAAAAAGGCATAAGGAGTTAAACTAATACTTTTGTATTGTAGAACTAATTGATGGATTAATAATTTTTGGTTGTAATGGCTTAAGGTGTAATTTGGGCTTATGTAATGACTTAAGGTTTATAATGGACTTATATTTTGGTTTCTACTTATTATTTCTTAAATAGTAGCTTTAAAGTTTCTTATTATGTGATTTTAATGTTTATAATTGTTTCAAATAGAAGTTAGTATGTCCTGTATTGTAAATCGAGATATGAGAAAATTTCAAATTATAAAATTATTGAAACATATGGATAGCTTTTTCTCTGATCGAACTTTGAACAAATCTATTATATTATTTGCACTTATTATTACTTCTGATTTTTAGTAAGTTAATGCACGCATATATCTAAAATGTTATATTTTGAACTATTGCCTTAAATTGTAATTTGGATTTATAAAATTATTATAATTATTTTATATTTATTATTTTATTACTAATTCTATTCTGAATATGATTGCACTATTTTTTTTTATTCAATATACATCTAACTAAACATCCTTTAAATTTATAAAATATACAGCTTTCATTTTACAAACTCTTACTGAAAAAAATAATTTTCTATATTCTTCTTATATATAATTAAATAACTTTTAAATATTTAAAATATATTATATTTATTTTATCGCAGGCCACTCTTCTCCTTCCGATTAAGCGATGTACCTATTTGATGAAATGCGAATGAAATTGAGCCACTACATTGTCCATACCGCACATCGTGAACCTGAGATCGCCGTTCAAGGCCAAATCTTAGCTCGAATCCCCTTGCTCCTCGACGAATCAGCCTAATCCCTAATCCATTTCGCCGGCTGGCCAGCATCGGCGTCCACCCCAAGGTGCGCCTGGTCGGATTCTTCACCTCCGGAAGATCCTCCGCCGGCAAGATCCTAGTTCGTCCTAGCTGATACTGGCTCCGCCACCACCAATGACGGCGTTATGATTTCCTTCCCAACTACTCCCGACCTTTCCGTGGTGGTATCTCATTCCCACCCGTCATGATTCTGACCACTCGTTTCGTCTCCGCCAACGGCCTCCCTGCCCTCGGCCGGGCCGCAGTAACCGCAGCCCTTGTATCCGTTCACGGCCATCTTCGGGCGTGATGCAATGCAGATGCCGGTTGGGAGCTTTAACCCGTAAGAGCACATGCAGGGCATGTCATCGAGGTGTCGCCGTCGAGCAGCCGGTTTGATGACTTGGAGTTCTCGGAGGAATTTGCAACTGCTGCGTGTTACGTAATGAAGGAGTCCGACGAAGAAGTGGCATTGTTCCCTGGGAGCATCGATAAGATGATGATGGCTGTCAGGGGTGGGGGGATTCTCTGGCCAAGAGCGCGCTGATGACCGCCTCTGCGGTGAAAACACTGCTGGGACTCGCTGGTATGTAATGAGATCCATGCTACTTTGATTTTGATGAATAGAGCTTGAAGTTGTGCGTTTGGAAACAGTGTTGCTAGGTTAGGATCAAAAGTTTGATTGCGTTAAAGAAAAGTTCGAATTACTATATTGTTTTTTTGGTCGTCGTCCTTGTGTTTTCTGATTCTTTTAGAGGGTTTTACAATATCTGACGGTAGAATTGAGGAGAAGGATTGTGGAGGAAGGATGGGCATGAAATTTAATCGTTATCATCATCATCATCATCATCATCATCATCGTCGTCTGTCATTTTTGAGACTAAAATAATAGAGCTTCTATGACATCGTTAAAAAAAAAAATAAATTGATCCGAGTTCAGCTGAACCGGCATTGTAAGTTCGTTGTTTTAAGGGCACCGAGACATATCCCACGTGCGATTAACAGAGAGTGAGAGAGGGAAATCTAGAGAGGCAATGAGCGGGCGACAAGGCGTAGGCGAACAAGACGAGGTGAGCAAGCACGAGGGAACCGAACTCTAGCGCAACCATACGCGAAGGACGAAGGGCTCGACGGCAAGGATTAGAGTCAGGAATGATTTTAGTGCCAGAAATTAGGATTGTTTTTTCTCTTTTCTTTTCTTAAGCTATGGGCTATATTTCCACCTTGATTCTACAAATCTTATATTTGATTACTTCCTCAACTGATGTAAGAATTATTACTTATGATGAAGATAATCATGAGAAAAAAAAAGAAATTAGATAAAGTGTGTAATTGATCTTATATCTTGATTGTAGGAAAGGAGCTTAATAAAAAAATTTATTGTTATATATTTTTAACATATATATGTATATATATATGTTAAAATATTTTGTTAAATTTTATATTGGTGGATTATATATATTAATTTTAATTATTTAGTTGAAAAAATATTATTAAACAGTAAGATTAATTAAGATCAATCAATACGAAATTTTACTAAAAGTTGTTAAATAAATATAATTTAAAAATTAATTATTAAGTAAAAAATTTGAAAATTAAATAATAAAGTTATATGTGTAATAGAAATTTAAGAATTTCAATTACGAAACTTGAAAGTTAACCATATAAGATTATTTTTATTTTTATTTTAAATAAGACAATAATAAGAATAAACATTAATTCAAATTTTATATCATTCTGTCAATTGAATAGATTTTAAAATTATTATAGTATAAATTAAAATATAAAATAGTTAAGTAAAAGAAATGCAGTCATTAAGATTTGAGATCTAAAAACTAATGATAATATAATAATAGAAACAAATCAACTTAATATAAGTTAATTAATATAAATGTTTTTATATTGTTTTAGGTTTTAAATCAAAGGAGATAAATTCTAAGTAAAAGATCAAAAATCAAAGTATATAAGGCTGAGGTGGGTACTTTTATTTTTAATTCACAATAATGATTTTGTTTTCCTCTAAATTTATTTCATTATTGGTTATTGCTATTTATTTAATCTATCATTACTACAAATTTGATTATGATTTATCTCCATTAAATGGTTATTAGTCATATTGACATGAAAGCTTACATATGATTTTATAATATGTGCATATATAGTATTTATTATAATAATATATTGCTTGTCATATAAAATGTGAATAAAATGAACTATATAAATATACTTGCACATGCATGATGATTGATGGAGTTCGCCCTATTATGGTATTAGTTGAGGATGCTAAGATATATGTGCACGTAAATGAAAAAGGTTATGAAAAAAATATTATTATTGAAGTACCTTCCATAGTACCCATTTTAGACGGTGCCTCCTATGATAGATGTAATATATAAAATGATATAGAAAGATATGATATTGTTCTTATTGCTTAACATTTTTTTAGAAACCTTTTATGTGGTTATCTTCGAATAAGTAGAATGTCAAATGATTTTATGTTGATTTACCAAATTTAACAAGCATGTATTTTGTTTCTTATTTCTTTTATGTGATTGCGGATTTAGAGGTTTGAGTATCCATTGAGTTGTTGGTAGCTCGTTATATATTTAATTGTCATTTTTCAGGCTGATGTTGAATAAAAATGAGTGAAAGAAGAGAGGCCATTTATCGCAGATGTGGTGCTACAAGAGAGAGGTATTTATTTTAGCATCATTATAATATTGTTTTAGAATAATTATATAGCTCGTTTATTGTATTGGAAGTTGTTTGTTTTGATATTTGCCTTGAGGTTAATTAACATTAAGACATTATTGAAATTGTAAATATCCATTCAACTGTTTATTTTCACCTCAGTAATTCGAAGCTCCTGGGTTTGTGAGACCTTCACCTTTTGGATGTCAAAGACTATACCATTCAATTTGGTGATTGAGAAAGTTAATTTTGCTTGTAATTGAATATTTGTAAGTTTAAAAATACTTAAAAATTATTGAAAATATTGAATTCCTCTATTTTATTGAATCTAATTTGATCTAGGGGATTTAGTAGGGTCGGCATAAAACCAACATTGGCCACATCATAAAGCTCCCAAATGGAGCTACATGTTGGGATAAATTCACACAATAGTTAAAGAACACATGAAATTGGATCAGTTTAGTTGGGCTACACAGAAGATTGCACCAAAACTATATGAAGGCTGAATGGAAGCAAGAAACTAAGGCCAAAGTTGAGGAAAAGCTATAGTTGAATGGGTCAAACTCTCGATGATCTTAAAATCAAGTCAAGGCATAAGTAAGATCTTTGGCAAGCCTGATGAATATTAAGGACTTGGGTAGTGAAAGTTTTAGCCATTTGATGTGAAGTGTAATCAAAAGGGGTTATCATATCTTGAATGATGATAAAAAAAACATATGAATGCCAGCTATATTAGTGGGCAAGCAAGAGGTTTGGTCAAATAAGGATCCACGAAGATTTGGATAGACCTTTTGTGATTTTGCTTAATCTATTGGAATTCATTATATTATGCATTCTTATTTGTTAAACATTATCTTTTTTCGAGTTTATACATTTAGAAATCACATACTTATGATTATGAAGTTTAAATTTCAAGTTTAGATCCTAGAGAATTTTTAATATTGTTTAAATTATTAGGATCATTTTAGTATCTATCACTTGCATATAAATGTGAGCTTTTGCAACCATAGTTCATTATGAATTGAAGAGAAGTTCCTCTCATCTCCTCTCTCTTTTATCTGAGCAATCATATACTCTCTTTCTTTGAGTCGACCAGCAAAGCTTTTCTATATTGGATGTTGCTTTGAAAGACCAACCCTCTCAATCTACCTAGGATTACTTCTAAAATAACACTTAATCATCTCACACCTTTTCACCCAAATGCTAAACAAGGATCATGAAACTGATCTACTTGGAATGGCTTCTACCTTTAGCTAGTTGAAACTTTAAAGGAGAGTTTTTCATCTTGTGAAACCTAGGAGCAACCACTATACTTTAAATAAATTAAAATCTTATCAAAATAATGTACCAAGTAAGCTTTAATTTTCTCCTTAAAGAGATCAATAGTTTTAGTTGAAGAAATCAAAGTTGATTTTAATTTTTAATTTTTTTGTCATTAGAAATCAAAGTCGATTTTAAACTCCTTGAATCTCTATACCAACAATAGCAAGCCTTTATCCCACTAAGTGGGGTCGGCTACATGAATCCTTCGTCTCCATTGTGTCATATTATGTGTCAAATTCTCATTTAATTCAAGTATACTTCAGTCATTTTTTTATACATCTTAACTAAGTCTTTTTAGGTCTACCTCTACCTTTCTTAACATAAGGCAAATCTAATGCATCTACTCTCCTAACCGTCATCGAAACGCTTTATGTGGCCAAACCATTTAAGGCGACTCTCTAATCTTATCGCCACCTGAGCTACTCCAACCTTTTCCAACATACTCATTTTGCATTTTATCTCTAAAGGTAAAGCCACTCATCCACCGAGCATCCTCATCTCTAACAACTTAGTCTTATGCTTCTCTTTTATTGGCCAACATTCGCACCATAAGTCATTGCTGGTCTTACCACCATCTTATAAAAATTTTTCTTAAGTTTAAGTGGAATTTTTCTATCACATAACAAGCCAGATACATTCCTCCACTTCAACCATCCAACTTGAATTATACTAATAACATCTCCATCTATTTCACCATCATTTTGAACAATATAACCTAAATATCTGAATCACTCACTCTTATTAATGATTTGTGCACCTAATGTCACAACACTATCATTATAACTTCTACAACTAAAATTACACCCCATATATTCAGTTTTAGATCTACTTAAATGAAAACCTTTAAACTCCTTGAATCTCCCAAAATAAGTATTTCATTTTTTTGTTTATAGAATGAGGATACAGGAAGATATTATATTTAGAGATATGAACAAACATGCTACTCTATGAACAAAAATGCAATTACGTGCTACAAAGTTGAGGGTTTAATGTGGAGAAGAAGATTCTTTTCGTTATTACAAGAGTTCAAATGAAAGCTATTACCTACTATGACTAAGAGTTTCTTTTCTAGCTAGAATAAAAAATATCAGATTTTCTTTCTTTCTAAAGAAGTTGAAGAACTTCCCTTGCAAGTATTCAAAAAAGTCCTTTCTTTCTTTATCTAATGTTAACCATTTCTTTTTCTTATCTCTCTTTGTTGATTTTGTTATATATGCATGAAACTATTGATTACTTCTTATTTTATAGTTACATCATGAGGTGATAGTTGTGAAGGATTAAACTGTGAATAGAGCTTTTGTTAGGTAGCTTGTCATCTTGGAAAAAGAAGTGCGAATGTATGTCAAGTTGATATCCACTATTCCTGAAAAATCAAGTATGAATGGTTCTTGAGTTTAATATCACTAATCTTAAAAATCAAAACCAAATTTTTAAGTAAGATAATTGAGAGAATAGACTGCACACTAAAATATAGGGTAGACAGCTTGATTGACTTAAAGATTCATTCTATGTCAAACTTGTAGTATAGGGCTTTGGACATTAGCAAAGTAGTTTGTTCATCTATGTGCGGTAGATATGACTTGATTTGATATCAAACAATATTTCATAACTCAACACATCATTACCATTGAAGTTGGAGATAGGAAGGCACATTGATAAATATTTATTTATTTTTCTACTTGCAATGTGCGTGCACTCTTATAGATAGGTTGGTAGTTAGCTTTTAAGGAGCCACATCTTTTTTTTTTTTATTATTTTTTGTCAGCAAAACTAAGACCACATATTAGCTTTTGATCCAATTGAAGTCATTAACTTTAATAGTACACATGTATTGATGCACTTAAATTTGAAACTGAAATTTGCCAGTTAAAAAATTGAAGTGCTTGCTCTTTTACCTTGAAAATCAAATCTTCTTTAGCCATTTCTTGTTTCTTTTAATTATGCTAATGGGGGATTTTATTTGGGTAAATTAAAGATGCGTAAATTAATCTTCATAAGCAGACCATGTCTTCTTACCTGCACTCAAGTGGTCATGGCTTTCTTTTTACATTAAGCAACATTATAAAACCTCATCATTATACAACAACAACAAGCTTTTATCCCACTAAGTGGGGTCGGCTACATGAATCCTTCGTCTCCATTGTGTCCTATTATGTGTCAATTCTCATTTAATTCAAGTATACTAAGGTCATTTTTTATACATCTTAACCAAGTCTTTTTAGGTCTACCTCTACCTTTCTTAACATAAGGCAAATCTAATCTCTATCTGTCATCTGACGGCGACGCTTTATGTGGCCAAACCATCTAAGCGACTCTCTCTAATCTTATCCCCTGAGCTACTCTAACTTTTTCTTGAACATACTCATTTTTTTATCTCTAAGTGTAAAGCCACTCATCCACCGTAGAGCATCCTCATCTCTGTAACACTTAACTTAGTCTTATGCTTTTATTGGCCAACATTCGCACCATAAGTCATTGCAGGTCTTACCACCATCTTATAAAATTTTTTCTTAAGTTTAAATGGAACTTTTCTATCACACAACAGGCCAAATGCATTCCTTCGCTTCAACCATCCAACTTGAATTCTACTAATAACATCTCCATCTATTTCACCATCATTTTGAACAATAGAGCTTAAATATCTTAACCACTTACTCTTATTAATGACTTGTTCACCTAATGTCACAATATTACCACTAGAACTTCTACAACTAAAATTACACTTCATATATTCAGTTTTAGATCTACTTAAACGAAAACCTTTAGACTCTAATGTTGACCTCCATAATTCAAGTTTCTCTTGGGCTCCCTCTCTAGTCTTATCAACAAGAAGAATGTCATCAACAAAAAGCATACGTGAAGGTACATCTTCCTGTAAATGCCTAGTAAGAACATCCATAACTAAAGCAAAAAGATAAGGGCTTAAAGCTAATCCTTGATGTAATCCAATTGAAATAGGAAAATATTTTTTCAATCCTCCTTGTGTTTGGACACAAGTAATGACTAGTATACATATCCTTAATGACTTGAATATAACCAATATTAACTCCTTTCTCTCTAAACTCTCCAAAGAACATCTCTTGAAACTTTATCATAAGCTTTCTCTAAATCAATAAATATCATATGTAGATCTCCTTACTTTCTCTATACTTCTCCATCAAACCTCTTAACAAATGTATAGTATCTATAGTAGATCTTCCTGGAACTGATTGTGAGAAACTTTTGTATCATATCGTAACCTATGCTCAATTATTCTCTCCCATAATTTTAATGTATGACACATTAACTAATTCCTCTATAATTTGCACACTCTTGTGCATCACCTTTATTCTTAAATATAGGAACCAACAAACTCTTTCTCCACTCATCCGACATCTTTTTAGTCTTTAAAATAACATTAAAAAGATTTGTAAGCCAATAAATTCTTTGATCCCCTAAACATTTCCACACTTCTATTGGAATATCATCAGGTCTTACTGTTTTTTCACATTTCATTTTCTTTAAAGCTTCTCTAACTTCATATTTACTAATACGACGATAAAAATAAAATTCTCTATTTTTGTTTAGAGTAGTAAGGTTGCTAAAATCAATCGTACTTTCAGATCCTTCATAAAAAAGTTTATCAAAATACCTCATCTACCTATTTTCAATATCCTTTTCTAAGAAAAACTCTTTATTATTTTTATCCTTAATACATCTTACTTGAACTAGGTCTTTACTTCTTCTATCTCTTTGGTTGGTTAACTTATATATACATCTTTTACCTTCTTTGGTATCTAATCTATTGTATAAATCACTAAAACCTCATCATTATGTTTAGGATAAAAAGAATTCCAAGCCTGATGCAAATTTAAAACAAAACATGAAACAGAGAGCATATTGCAATCTATGCTGCCCCTAAAGGTGTTACTTTATTCAATATAATGCATGGGAGGTTGAGTTTCTTCATTGCATGAATCGGTCCAGATACTTTAACAATCCACTTCTATGTTTATGGATGAAATGAGATGATTGTCGAAGCTGTCTACCGCTCATGCACTAAGAGTCTGTATACCGTACTAGATTGGAGTTGACAAAAGGTTGTTTGAGTGTGGATGCTAGTTTTTTTTGGTTTGACAGGTTCTCCTTGCTTACCTTCTTGGAAAACACAAGTTTGATGATTTGTTCTATTTATGAATTTTCTTCATTATAATCATCATCATCATTAGTCTTATGCATGTTTATGGAGTTTGATAATTTCCACTCTCCATTCATTGTTGTTTAACAATTGATATGGTGTTAAATGTATTTAGCTCAGATGTTTTTGCATAACTTCTAGACAAGGAACCTCTAATTTATCATTCTTCTTTCCTAGTTTTTTCACTTGAATTTTATTCATGTCTTATTGTCGTATCTTCTACCATTTTTTGTGCATGCCCAAAATACCTAATTTATTTTTCATTGTTTATATTCAATATATATGACCCCCACCATTCCTCAAATTTAATCATTTCTCTATCTATCTTTCATACATTTAAATATTCATCTTAATACTGATTTTTGTCACACTCAATTGGCTATAATGACTTCATATCTGCCAAGAATTGCATTCATATAACACAGTCGACTCATTATAGTTTATTTTTTTAATTCTACTTTATTTTCTCCTTGTGCATAGTGCCCTTAATGACTCTTTCATTTAGTCACCTAGCACAAATGCAACTGTCTGAACTCTAATAGAGGAACTGGCTGCAGCGAATGATGGACTTTCATAGAATCTCAAAATGAAGGGACTGGAACTGTAAGATATCAGAAACAGAAGGTTACTAATGCTGAAAGACGGGCCATTTTGGCAGCTCAACTGTATAACCGGAAAACAGAAGAAAAAAAACATTTATTTCTAATTGCCGCGACAGTTGGCTGCAAAGTGAAATAAATCAAAAGGGGGGGAACCGAAACTGAATTCCCAAAAGCACGCGAGAGAGGGAGAGAGGGAGAAGGAGAGGGGGAAGATGGCCTCGTGCCCTAGCCAAGTGAGGCGGCTTCATTGCCGCCGCCACCGAGCCACCGGAGGCCTTCCGTGCGCCAACGACCGAGAGAAGAGGGAGCGAGCGATGGGAGGAAGAAGGGAGCGAGCGACCTGTGCGTGCGTGCGTGACATTAGCAAGCTGACGGGCTTTTGGGTCTACGGCAAAACCGAGAGGTATTTCTTTTTAATTTCTTTTGGTTTTTATAAATTGAGGAAATGCCTTTATATATATAAGGGTTTCTATTTTCTTAGTTTAAAATTTGGATTGATTTATGTTATTATTAAATCAATAAGGAATTTATTTTGGGAACATCTTTTAGGTTTGCCGAAACAGAACTCCCAAAGCAACAAGAGTGAGAGGAAACGGGAGAGGGAGAAAGAGAAGGAGAAATCTCGTGCATGCGTGCCCTAGTCGAGTGAGGCGGCTTCTCTCCCGCCGACATCGAGCCACCGTAGCCGCCATTGAACCCCATCTCGCGTGCGTGAGTCTTCCGTGCGTCGGCGACCGAGCGAGAAGAAGAAGAAGAGAGATTGGCGTGCGAACGGGAGCACACGCAGGAGGAATCGGGGCATGGGTGACGGGCACAGGTTAGGGAAAACTGAGAAGCTTATGTTATAAGGTAAAATTTTTAGTTATTATAAATAGAAATTTTACTTTTGATTTTCAAATAATGATTATTAAATATATTAAGGATTGATATGAATGGAAGAGATTCAATGAAAATAGAAGAATTTCGCAAATTTATAAGTATGATTTTATGATTTTAATTTTACATAGTTTATGTTTAATCATGTTAAAAATCATGTAGACTAATCATGATTATAAAAATAAAAAATAAAAAAAAAGAATTTATGAGAACCTATAAATTAAATGTTAGATTTGAAGTTTATGATTGAGATGGATATAGTAAAAGTATGATTAGTTTTATTAATAGATTGAGAGCTTAATTTTACTTTCCTTAATATAATGCAAATTAAACTTAATTATTTAAACTTTACATGCTACATGCAAAATATAGCTTAAATATTAATTTGATATTTAGCATAATAAATGTACATAAATATAACATTTATTATAGTTTATAATAATACAAAATTAGTTTTTCTTATGAATCGAATAAAAGAATATTTAATTCATTTAAATAATTAATTCAAAAAAGTAAGAAGAAAATATATAGAACTTCTTACAAACGATTATGTTACATGCATATTAGTAGAATTATAATTTAAATTTAGTAATGAATAAGGTAAAATTGATAATTGATAAAGAATTTAATAAATTAAAATATTTTAGATAAATATCGATTATTTAAATAAGAATGAGAAATTATGTGAAAAATTTAATATATCTAATGAACTAGTAGAATTATAAATATTATAATAAGAGAAGTAGTTATATTTCAATACTGTATACACTTGATAGTTTTGAGTATTAATCAAGTTAATGTTTCTAATCATAAGAACTTCAATTAAGGAAAATAGTGTTAAAAATCATGTAGACTAATCATGATTATAAAAATAAAAAATAAAAAAAGGAATTTATGAGAACCTATAAATGAAATGCTAGATTTGTAGTTTATGATTGAGATGTATGTAGTAAAAGTATGATTAGTTTTATTAATAGATTGAGAGCTTAATTTTACCTTCCTTGAGTATAATATAAATTAAACTTAATTATTTAAACTTTACATGTTACATGCAAAATATAACTTAAATATTAACTTGATATTTAGCTTAATAAATGTACATAAATATAACATTTATTATAGTTTATAATAATACAAAATCAGTCTTTCTTATGAATCGAATAAAAGAATATTTAATTCATTTAAATAATTAATTCAGGAAAGTAAGAAAAAATATATAACTTCTACAAATGACATGTATACATTATTAGAACCATAATCTAAATTTAAGAATAAAAAGTAAAATTGATAATTGATAAAGAATTTAATAAATTAAAGTATTTTAGATAAATATCGATCATTTAAATAAGAATGATAAATTATGTGAAAAATTTAATGTCTCTAATGAACTAGTAGAATTATAACTATTATTATAAGAGAGGTAGTTATGTTTCAATACCGTATACACTTGATAGCTATGAGTATTGATCAAATTAATATTTTTAATCATATGAACTTCAATTAAGGAAAGAAGTGTTAAAGGGAAGGAGATTCAATAAGAGGTTGCAAATTAAAGTGAGTAATTATGTTATTACATTTATAATAAATATTTATTTATTTTCATGTGATGAAATGCATTTGTACACGATTATGATTTTCTCGCATCGCAAATCATGATTTATTTTCTTGCTTTTATTTTAAATAAAATAATCGGATCATATTATCACTCATTTCATAAAAAGTTAATCGATTTATCATATGAATCAATACGCATAATCAGTATAAATCAGTATGTTATGAATGCGGCATGTTAAAGGTGGAGTTCACCCCTTTATAGATTGTTGTGACGAATGCACTAATTTAAAAAAAGGCCAATGGAATCAATAAATTAAGTTATTTGTCCTGAGTTTTGGTAAAGATTAAGACGTTGACTCCTAAAATAGTTGATAAATGTAAAAGTAAAGTTCATAAGAAATGTTCATTTGTACATGCCTCCTACATGTTTGATTGTTTGAGCAATTTTTTTATGTAGATATTATAACAAAAAAATTATTTCTACTTTCTTGTTTATTATAGTGTAAAAGCATAATTGACCCACTGAATTTTATTAAATTACTAGTTTATTTTTTTTCAAGTAATCATCCTGACTAGATCGATGATAGAAAGGATGGTTATGTTTATCACTGTAGAGAGACTTCAAGAGATAGGTATTTATATCGATTATATTGATTTATGCTTTAAATTGTATTTCATATGAATTCTATTAGTATATATGTGTAGATAAATTGTTAATTGTGTTGTGGATTGTAGTGGCTCTTATATGATTGGAGAAACATATTGTATAATTTTGTTTAAGATTGTAAATGTTAGGTAAGATTTTCTTTTATCCGTCCGACCATATGTTTCCGCCTTGGTATTCCAAACTCCCGGTCCGAGTCGTGACAAGAGTGGTATCAGAGCCAGATTTTATATTTAGGGACATAAGTATGATCATAATCAAAGAACCATTAGAAAGATGATAAATTTTATGAATAGAATTGCATATGATTATATTAATTGATGCGTAACGGTTATAATTAATTTGTGCTTCCCAGGCATATGAAATCAATTCAAGAAGATGCGAAAAATAGAGATGACAACCAGCACTGAATTTGGTGCAACCGCCAAGAATTTATAGGATGCATTTATACAAATGATGGAAGCAATGACTCAAATGATAAGAAATCAACACATTCAAGTGGAAGTGGGTTTATGGACAAATACAAATTATTTGTGATATGAGGCCACCTTTTTCTCAAGAACGTAAGGACTTATGCAAAATTTGATGCGGATAGAAAAAATTTCATTCCCTCTAGAAAGAAGATTTGCTTTGGCTTTTTTTACTTTTGAGGGCGAAACTGAGAGATTGTGAGGACAATTGCAAGAGAAGTTTGAAGGAAGGTCTTGCAATCTTGTTTCTTGGGAGAATTTTGTGAAGACTTTTATAGATTGGTTTGTACCCCTCTCAGCTAGGAGATAAATGCAGAATAAGTTCATCAGATTGGTACAAGGAGCTCGTTCTTTCATGCAATATGAATGTGACTTTACAATGCTTTCAAGGTATGCACCTCATTTGATATCAAATGCTGAAGAGAAATATCATAGGTTTCTATTTGGACTGAAGGATGTAATCGCATACCTTGATTCCTCTGGATTGATGACTATCTTGGGAGAGGCTGAAGGATAGAATTGGATTTTTACGAGAGAGAGATATTCAGAAGAGGAGGAATGATGATAGGTCAAAATCTGGACAGAATGTTCAACCTGAAAAATCAAACTGGAAGAAGCTTAAGTTATCTACTAATGTTAGCAGTAGCAATATTACTACATACCCAAAATGTGGAAGAGCACATAAAGGAGAGTGCCTCTTAGGCATAAACACTTGCTATTGATGCCATCAGCAGGGACATATGGCAAAATCTTATTCTATCTTGAAATCTTCAATACTGGACAAGTGTTCATTTTAGAAAGCTTGGTATAAAAGGATGATCAATCGATGCATCGCTTATCTCAAACTGAACCCAGAATATACACGAGTTTATGCACTTATGCAGTAAGAAGCAAAAGACTCGCTTGATGTCATTACAGGTATGTCTTTATTTAAATTAGCATTGTTAAAATTTTATATTGTGTTAGATATATTAGTTTTATATATCTGCTCATTTATAGATATCATCTTTATTCAAAGTAAATCAGTTAGAGTTTTATTTTATATTGGAGGATCATATTCATTTATATTTAAGGAATGTGTGAGAATTTTGGGATTGAAAGTTATGGAAATGCCTATAGTACTTTCAATCGCGTGGGTAGTCTTATGAACGCTAAATTTTTGTGAGCGAACAATATCGTGAAAGAAACTTGGATGTAGATTTAATAGTATTACCGATATATGAATTTGATGTGATTTTAGGAATTGATTGACTATCTAAACATCATGTTGCTATAGATTGTTGCTAAGAGATAGTCAAATTCAATATTCATAGAGAAGAAGAATTCAATGCATAAGGGAGTTTATGATGGTGTCTTGCTTGAAAGTTCAAAGACGCTAAAGAAAAGGTTTTCTTACTCAAGTTATTAATGTTACTAAAGAGGTAAAGAGGTTAGCAGATATACCGGTAGTAAATGAGTATTAAGAAATTTTTTTGGATGATTTACCAGGTTTACCTCAAATTAGAGAAATACATTTCTTTATTGATTTAATTCAAGGTACAAAATCTGTAGCAAAAGTACCATATAAAATGACGATTAAAGAGTTACAAGAGTTGAAGAATCAGCTATAAGAATTATTGTAGAAATGATTTATCAGGCTTAGCACATCTCCTTGAGGAGCTCCTGTATTGTTTATGAAGAAGAAAGATGGGAGTTTAAGGCTATGCATAGATTATAGAGAGCTTAACAAACTCACATTGAAGAATAAATATCTTTTAAAGAATTGATGATCTTTTTGATCAATTAGAAAGAGCTTCAGTATTTTTAAAGATTAATTTAAGATCGGGTTATCATCTGCTTAGGATCAAAGAAGAAGATATACCAAAGAACGCATTTAGTACAAGATATGGGCATTATGAGTTTGTGGTGACTTTTGCTTAACAAAACAGTTATATTTATGGATCTCATGATTATAATCTTTAAACCTTTTTTAGATTCATTCATGATCAGATTCATATATATTTTAATTTATTCAGACGGACTCATGAAAACCATCTTTACATTATTTTGCAAACTCTGAAAGGAAATGAATTATATGCAAAATTTTCGAAGTATGAATTTTGGTTAAATAACATTATATTCTTGACATGAAGTAGGGAAGTTTGGATGAAGAGTCGTGAGAATAATAGTCGAATACTTCCAACCATAAGTCGAAGTTTCTTAAGATTGGCGGGTTATTATAGAAGATTTGTTGAAGGGTTTTTCACAGATTACCATGCCACTATGTAGACTAACTAAGGCAAGTTTGAGATTAGTGAAGAGACTTTTAAAATTGAAATATTATTTAACGACGCATTAACCATATTCCATCGAGAGGATTTCAAATTTATAGTGATGCATCATTAAGAGGTTTGGATGTGACCACGAGAATGGAAAATGTGCTGAAGACAAGAAAATCATGAAAGAATTATCTCTAACAGAGGTGGTATTTGTATTGAAGACATTATTTATATGGAGTAAGATGTGAAGTTTTCATTGATTAACAAAGCTTAAAATACATCTTTACTCAAAAGGAGCTAAATTTAAAGCAAATGAGATGGTTGAAACTCTTTAAGGATTATGATTTGGATATTCAATATCATCTGGGGAAGATAAATGTAATTACTGATGCTTTAAGTAGAAAAATATCTGGTAGTGCTTATTGGTTGATCTCTCAATAGGAGGAGTTGATTAAAGATTTAGAAAAATTAAAAATTTTAATTATTAAATCTACAGATGATCATGCTTTATTGCTAAATCAAATGACTATACAATCAAATTTGAAAGACAATACGAGATGCTTCACCTTAAGATGATGATTTTTAGAAAATTTTAAATTTGGTAAAAGTTGGCCATACAGAAAATTTTGAAATTTATGGAGAGGAATTACTGAAGTATCATGACAGAGTTTGCATTCTAGATGTTAGAGATTTGAGGAAAGACATTTTATATGAAGCACATCATTCTAATTATACAATTCATCTAGGCAATAGCAAAATGGATCAAGATTTTAATGAAATATTTTGGTCGTCAGGGATGAAAAGAAGTGTAATTGAATTTCTCTATAAGTGTCAATTATATCAGATGGTTAATGTTGAACATTAGAAGCCAAGTAGATTTTTACAGCCCTTGTCAATTCTTGAGTGAAAATGAGATGATATTGCTATGGATTTTGTAGTTGGTTTACCTAGATCCAGAAGTAGATTCGATGTTATTTGGGTTATTATTGATAGATTGACTAAATCTGCACACTTTATACTTATCAAACAACTGATGTTGAAGAGCAAGATGAAGATATATTGAAAATTGTGAAGTTACGGCCAAAATCTATAAGATCGACAGATGATCGACACATCTGGACATGGAGAAAATTCAAAGCTTCAGCATCGCTTACTTTCGATCGCATTTCATCCTCAAATTAATGGCCAATCAGAAAGAATAATTCAAACACTTAAAGATTTGCTTAGACTTTATATTTTTGATTTTGGGAAAAATTGAGAAATTCATTTACCTTTGATTGAGTTTCACTGATAATAGTAAGCAAGTAATATGAATATCATAAGCAAAAAAACATTACTTGGGTGGAGACTGAAAGAAGAATCATCGCAGATGCGTGATGGCCAATCAAAAAATTGAGATTGGTGATAAATTAAAATCTATTCAAGATAATGAAGAAGAATATGATGCTAAACATCACCGTAGAGTTTAAAGTTGGAGAATTTGTATTTCTTAAAGTTACGAAAAAAGGTATAAAATGATTTGGCAAAATTGAGGCCATGCTTATATCTCCATATGAAATCTGAGAATCGGAGCATACGCTTACCTTCTTACACGCAAGGAGCGCATGTGTTTTCATTTTTCTACTTAAAATATATTGATGAAGCCAACAAGATTATTGTTGATCCTATTGATATTTAACTTGATCCCACATTTATGGAACAGTAGAAAGAATTATAGACTATGATGTTAAGTATCTCAGGAATAGGGAAATTTTATTTGTCCGTGTACTATGGAAACATAGATCAGAGCTAGAAGTTACGTGGGAGAAGGAATCAGAAATGCGAGGACTTTATCCTTATTTGTTTAATTAAAGCTATGCTTATTTCTATTATTGTCATTAAATTTCGAGGGCAAAATTTTTATAAGAGGGAGATTGTAATAACCAGAAATCAGAAAAAAAAGGAAAACAAAATCACGATGGTAGTGAAATAAGTATAGGTGGTGAATTATGCTTTTACACTATAATAAAACAAGAAAACAAAAATAGTATGTATGACAGTTTATTATCACATGTACATAAAAGAAATTGCTCAAACAATCAAACATATAGGAGGTATGTACAAATGAATATTTCTTATGAACTTTATTTTACATTTATCAACCATTTTAGGAGTTACCGTCTAAACCTTTACCAAAACTCATCCAAACGACAGAATATTACATGAATTTCATTGATCTTTTTTTGACGTGCATTTCTCCACCCAAGATCATACGCGAACTCCACTTTCAACCATACATATTTATAGCATACAATTTATACAGTTATGCATATTGATTCATAACAGTAAATCAGTTAGTTTTATAAAATGACGAAGTGACAATATGATCTAGTATTCAGGCTATTATTCAATATGAAAAAACAAAAAATAAATCAAAATTTGCAGTACAGGAAAAAGTCATAATCATGTACAAATGTATTTCATTATAGAAAAATAAATAAACTTTTACCATAAATATAAGAACATAATTACTCATTTTAATTTGAAGCTTCCTCTTGAATTTCCTTCTCTTTAACACTCCTTTCTGTAATTTGAGTACCTATAAAATGAAAATTTTAACTTTACCAATATTTGAAAGTAGTTTATTTATTTTATTCATTTATGGTCTATAATATTAATGTATATATTTTATTATTAAACGCTTGCATTCCTCAAAATTTTATTGCCTATTTTCTAAATTAAGCTAAATTTACAAATAATAATAATAATAATAATAATTATTATTATTATTATCATATTTAGTTAATTTAATTATTAAATTATGTACATACACAATATTTTCTATTTTCTCTATTCAAGGATTAATTTTCTTAATTTAATTTGAATTAAAAATTTCTATCTTTCTTTCTAATGATTTCAATTTAAGAATCATAATATATAATAAATTTAATTCTCATGATTATAAATTATCTTTTATAAAATCATTAACCTCAAATTTTCAAGGATCCTTAAATAATTAAGGCTTAAATTATTTCATTTACTAATTCATTTAAAAAAAATTTTTCTTTAAAATCTATTATTTTCACTAATATCCTATAATAAAATCATGGATATTTAAGGGTTTAGGTAATACAATAGAATTAAGGCTGTATACATTCTGAAATTTAAAATTATATATAGATGTATTTTCATCAAATTAAAGATAAAATAATGTCATATCGTTATTTGCGAAGCTCCTAAACAAATTCCTTACTGATTTAATAATAACCTAATTAAATCCAAATTTTAAATCAGAAAACAGAAAACCCTATATATATATAGGTATTTCCTTTCCTCTCGCGTACGCAAGGACTCCCTCTTCCTTCTTCTTCTTCGGCCGCCTGTGCATGGAAGGGACGATTCTAGGGCTTAAAGACTCGACAGCGGTGATGGTGAAGTTGAAATGCTCGACTAGGGAACACACGCAAGGTAGAGTGCGGTTCCTCCTCTCGACCCTTCCTCTTTTTCTCTCCCTTTCCTCTAGTGTTCGCATTTCGGGGTTCATTTTCGATAAACTGAAATCAACCCTCCCCCCTTTTTGACTTTTCCAATCCACGGCCAACTGTCGCAGCGTTTGGATTTTATATTTTATTTTATTTTTGTTTCTTTTTTTTGTGATTTCCGGTTATTACAATCTCTCCCTCTTATAAAAATTTCGTCCTCGAAATTTAATGACAATAATAGAAATAAACATATCTTTAATTAAACAAATGAGGATAAAGTCCTCTCATTTTCGATTCCTTTCCACTGTTTCCGATCATGTTTACATTACACCTGGATAAATGGAATTTTCCTATTCTCGATGCTTAATATCATAATCTATAATTTTTCCTCCACAAATGTGAGATCGTGGTGAATATCAATGATTAGCAATAATTTTGTTTTTCATCGCATAATATTTTCGAAGAGAAATATGATCAGATTGCACTCCTTGCACGCGAGAAGAAAGCCGCCTATAAGTCACTTTTTCAATTCTTTCCAAGATTTCATATGGATCAAATAGATTGGGCTCAACTTCCCAACCTTGCCAAATCGTTTTATACCTTTCATGAGGCTGACTTTAAGAAATACAAATTCTCCCACTTCAAATTCTACTGGCCGATGTTTAGCATCATAATATTTCCTCTGCCTATCTTGAACAGCTTTTAATCTATCACGAATTAATCGGATCTTTTCAGTGGCTTCATCTACTACATTTGCACTAATGATTCTCCTTTCACCCATCTCCACCCAACAAAGTGGTGTTCTACACTTCCTTCCATACAATGCTTCATAGGGAGCCATATCAATACTTGCTTGAAAGCTATCATTGTAGGCAAACTTAATTAAAGACAAATGAATTTCTCAATTTCCCCCAAAATCAAGGATACAAAGTCTAAGAAAATCTTCAAGTGTTTGAATTGCTCTTTCTGACTGTCCATCAGTTTGAGGATGAAATGCAGTATTGAAAGTAAGCTTGGTATCTAAAGCTTCTTGAATTTTTCTCCACAATCTGGATGTAAATCGACCATCTCGATCGGATACTATAGATTTTGGCACACAATGTAACTTCACAATTTCATCAACATACTTTTTTGCTAGCTTTTCAACAGCATCAGATTGTTTAATAGGTATAAAGTTTGCAGATTTAGTCAGCCTATCAATAATAAGCCAAATAACATCGCAACTTTTTCTGGATCTAGGTAAGCCAACTACAAAATCCGTAGCAATATCATCTCATTTTCACTCAGGTATTGACAAAGGTTGTAAAAGTTCATTTGATTTTTGATATTCAGCCTTAACCATCTGACATGATGGACACTTGAAGACAAATTCAGCTATATTTATTTTCATCATTGGCCAACAAAATATTTTTTAAGATCTTGATACATTTTGCTACTTCCTGGATGAATTGTATAATTATAATGATGTGCTCCATGAAAGATATTTTTTCTCAAATCTCCAACATTTGGAATGCAAATTCTGCCTTGATATTTTAGTAATCCCTTTCCATTAATTTCAAAATCTTCTGTATGATCTATTTTTATCAAATTTAAATTTTTTTAAAAGTTATCACCTTGAGGTAAAACACCTCATATTCTGTCTTTTAAATTTGATTATATAGCCATTTAATTTAACAATAAAGCATGATCCTCTATAGATTTAATAATTGAAATTTTTAATTTTTCTAAATCTTTAATCAACTCCTCCTGTTGAGAGATCAACTAATTAACACTACCAGATGTCTTTCTACTTAAAGATCAAGAACTACATTCTTTCCTCGATGATGATATGAATATTCAAATAATAATCCTTAATCGGTTCAATCATTTTCTCTTAAATTTAAATTTCATTCGTAAAAATGTATTTTAAGCTTTGATGATCAGTGAAAATTTCACACCTTACTCCATATAAATAATGTCTTCAAATTTTCAATGCAAATACCACTGCTACTAGCTTTAGATCATGTGTTGGATAATTCTTATTATGATTTTTTAATTGCTTTGAAGCATAAGCAATCACTCTTCCATTCTGCATAAGTACATATCCCAAACCTTTTAATGCATCAGAATTTGAAATTCTCGTCTGATGGAATAGTTACCAATGTCTATTAAACATTTCTTCAAATTTTGAAAAATCTCTTCACACAGATCTGATCATTCAAATTTGATTGCTTTTTGAGTTAATCTAGATAGTGATATGACAATCTATGAAAATCCTTCAACAAATCTTCTGTAATATCCTACCGATCCTAAGAAACTTCTGACTTTTGTGATAGTGATTGGTCTATGTCATTCAGCTATTGCTTTGATTTTACTCTAATCCATTGAAACACGCTCACTACTAATCATATGCTCAAGAATATGATGCTATTTAACCAAAATTCAAACTTTGAAAATTTTAAATATAATTCATTTCCTTTCAGATTTTGTAAAATAATATGAAGATGGTTTGCATGAACTGCTTCATCTCTGGAATAAATTAAAATATCGTCTATGAATATAATCACAAATGAATCTAAAAAGGGTTTAAAGATTCTATTCATGAGATCCATAAATATAGCTAGAGAATTTGTTAAGCCAAAATGCATCACCACAAACTCATATTACACATATTCAGATCTCTTTTGGTATATCTTCTTCTTTGATCCTGTATAACCGATCTTAAATCAATCTTTGAAAATACGGAAGCTCCTTCTAATTGATCGAAAAAATCATCAATTCTTGGCAAGAGATATTTATTCTTCAATGTGAGTTTGTTAAGCTCTCTATAATTTATGCATAGCCTTAAGCTCCCATTTTTCTTCTTTACAAACAATAGGAGCTCCCCAAGGAGATGTGCTAGGCCTAATAAATTCTTTCTCCAACAATTCTTGTAGCTGATTCTTCAACTCTTGTAATTCTTTGATCGTCATTCTATGGGGTACTTTTGCTAGAGGTTTTGAACCTTGAATTAAATCAATAGAGAAATCTATCTCTCGACCTGAGGTAAACCCCAGTAAATCATCTAGAAAAATTTCTTGATACTCTTTAACTGCCGGTATATCTTCTAACTTCTTTACCTCTTTAGTAACATCAGTAACTTGAGCAAAAAAATCTTCATAGTCTTTTGTTAGCATTTTTTGAACTTTCAAGCAAGACACCATCATAGCTAATATTCCCTTATGCCCCACAAATTTGAAATTTTATTCTCCAGGAATATTGAATTTGACTACCTTTTTGTAACAATTTATAGTAGCATAATATTTAGATAGTCAATCTATTTCTAAAATCACATCAAATTCATATATCGGCAGTGCTATTAAATCTGCATCCAAACTTCTTTCACAGATATTCAGGTTTATACTGTAAAAATTTCTAGCATTTATATGAGATCTATTTGATATTGCAACTGAAAGTACTACAAACATTTTCATAACTTTCAATCTCAAAATTCTCACACATTCCTCAGATATAAATGAATGTAATGCCCTAGTATCAAATAAAATTCTAATTAATTTATTTTGAATAAAGATGATACCTATAAATGAGCAGATATATAAAACAAATACATCTAACACAGTATGAAGTAAAATTTTAACAATGCTAATTTAAATAAAGACATTCCTGTAATGACATCAGGCGAGTCTTTTGCTTCTTGCTGTGTGAGTGCATAAACTCGAGGTTATATATTATTGGTTTAGTTTGAGATGGAGCGTCAGTCGATTCACCTTTTGTTTACCAGTCCTCAGGAGGCGAACACTTGTCCTAGTATCCATTAAAAATTTCTGACCCAAGATAAGACAAGATTTTGCCATATGTCGCATGGCACCAATAGCAGTGTTTGTGTCACATATGTGCTCTTTCACATTTTAGGCATGTAGTAATACTGTTACTGACGACATTGGTATATGACTTGAGCTTCTTCCAGTTTGATTTTTCAGGTTGAACATTATGCCCAGATTTTGACCTATCATCATTTCTCTTCTTCTGAATATCTCACCTCCTCTGAGTAGCTTGCAAATCCAATTTCTCTTCTTTTGTATGTGCGTCTTTGGCAATTAGCGTGAACCTTACTTTGTTGTTACTCCTTAATTTTTGGTGGTTTTATTTTACCCATTACAAATGCAGTAGATTTTTGTGGAATAAGGAAAATCGTTGGGTGCTATGTAAGCTAATGCGCGTGAGGCTTGGTTTTACAGTACCGATCAATTATATGTTTTGTGCTAACCAATGTTTTGTCTACATGTACATGCTAACCATAAATATATATATTTTTAGTACCCTAGGTAAGCACCCCCCGAACTTGATAACAAACCTATTAATTGAACTATAATTATATCAAAACCTGTTAAATAAAGCCTCCACGTAGTGTCTACTTGCTTCTTTACCCTATAACATATTTCTAATGTTTGACCAGTGTTCATGGTGATCATGATTATCATCACTATCATCATTGTTATTCCAATTATTGGGAGTTAACTATGTTATATGGTAGTGAATATAAGAGGATGTCGAGTTAACTTTGTTATCTTGTAGTGAATATAAGAGGATGTTGTAAACATTTCTAGTTGATCCATAAAATTGATAATTCTCACTGGTCAATTTATGGTTTGCTAATGAAATTTTAAATAAGCTTATTTTTTTTTTACAATTCTCAATCTAAATTTGACGTGGACAAATTATCTCTGAAACTGTAAATTCAAAATTGTTTTTTTGGTTTTATTTTTGTGGGAAAGAGATTTAAAAAAAAAAAAAACAACAACTATTTTTTGGCCCCACAAAATTACCGTCAAATCTTAATAAAGTGTCTCTATGATTTGAGAACCAAGTATGATGAGACAGTTTGGGTTTTTTGTACTAGAAGAAGCAGATGTAGTTGAGTGTTGTTTTCATTTCTTAGATCAATGAAACTATGAGAGTGGGTTGGTTGAGAAGAATAGTACGGAGGGAAGGAACTAAAGCTTGCCCTGTTTGGGAATGATGTGGACTAAAGGAATGGGAGTTGCGATGGGCAAAACCTTTGGTGTTAAGATACTAAAATGAGAATTAGAGCAATAAGAATCTGTGCTTGGCAATGTCTAGTTTGGTCAAAGGAGATCCAACTATGGTTGATGGGCTGACCATCAACTATGGTAGAGGACATATATAATAGTGGTCGAGGAAATGATTTGGCTTCAAAAAAGACATTAAATGAAAAGAATAAGTCCAAATTCAAGGCATAGACTTTAGAAAAAAATACTGTATATATGAAAGAATCATTAAGATATTTAGGAAAGTGGTTGATGAAGCGATAAGCTATTGGTTAATTTTTTCTTTTTTTCATCGATTAATTTATAGACTCTTTCCATTAAAAAAATTATTTTTGAATAATTATGATATAGTATGACTTATGTGTTTATTTTGTTCGTAAGCATAAATTACTTTTAATTTTCAAAGTGTCATCATCATTAGACCCCTCTAACTATTTTGGGTCTTCTTTATCATTCTAAGATTATTTATTCTTAGTAAATGTCACGACCATTTGAGCTTGGAATACCTGCGAGAAGACGGTTGGGCCGGATAAAGAGAAACTTACATAACACTTCCGTCTTAAATAAAATCTCCGTCATCTGAAGAGCTACAATCCACAAATGATTTAACAATTTGTCACATAAATATATTAACAAAGTTCGTATGACATAATTTAAGCGTAATTCATGGCGACATAATTTTATCTCAGTCTCTTTACGGTAATAAACATAACCCTCTCTTCTATCAGTCATTTTGTTAGGATGGTTACCTGAAAAAATTTAAATTAACAATTGAATAAAATTGATTGGGTGATTATCTTTGTTCTATAGTAAGAAGGTAGAATTAGTATTATGGTTTTGTTTTATATAAAAATTGCTCAAACAATCAAATATATGGGAGGAAGGTACAGATAAACATTTCGTTTGAACATTTACTTTTACATTTATCATCCATCTTGGAGTTCTGGTCCAACCTTTGCAATACTCATTAAGGAAAAGTAGTCATTCTGGTTTGTATTCGTTGGCTTTTTTAGTCATTTGATGCGTATGCATTCGTTGTCGATCTATAAGAGGGCTCCACTTTCAACATACATATTTATAGCATCTGATTATAAAGCAATGCATTAATTCATATAAGATCATCGGTTAACTTTATAAAATGACAAAGTGTGATATGATCTAGCGTTGAGTTATTATCCGATATGAAGAAATAGGAAACTACATCACAATTTATGAAAAAATAGTAAAATAATCACAACTTGATGCGGAAAAAGTCATAATCATATAAACATGCATTTCATTAAAGAGAAATTAAAATATTTTTAAGTAAATGTAAGAACATAATTACCCACTTTAATTCTGATTTTCTCTTGAATCTCTTCTTGCTCATGATCTTTACATATAAACTTTTATTAATTGGCTGTTTCAAATTGATATTCATTTTATTTTTTAAATCAAGTTAAATTAACTTTTAATTTATTTAATATAATGATATGTCTAATTTGCTATATAATACTTCTAAATCTTATTAAACCTATTATTTTTCTTAATATAAAATATTAAGTATTAAAGTGACTTAATATATTTCATTTAATATTTATCATACTCCTTAAAATGATTCTAAATTAATTAACGTGCTATAGATAAATTTTATTTTCATTTAATATTTATCATTTCCCTTAAGATGATTTTAAATTAATTAGCGATAATATAACTTAGTATTGGTTTAAGATTTTATTAAATTTGTAATTATATTTCATATGTAAGAGTTTAATACTTAATTACTTAACTTTGATTTATCCTACATATTCCCAAATTACATTTCTTGTTGAAATCTATAAACTCTAAATTAGAATTATAAACCCTAATTTAAAACTTGAGATAATAACATTAAAATCATATTTTAATTAAACATATAATTATATAAATTATTAATTTACTTACCTTTATATCCTCGGTTTTGCCCTAGGACCCGTTCGAGCCGATGGATGCACGCATGCGCCTCTTCCTTTCCCTCATAAACCTCTATCGGTCGTCGTTTGCGAGAGCCTCCGGCGACCCGACGTCGGCGGTAGTGGAGATGCCTCACTCGGCTAGGGCACGCACCCGTCCCTCCTTCCTTGGTCGATGGCACACGAAAGGCCTGCAATCTCCTTCTCCCTCGGTCGTCGACGCACGGAAGGTTCACGCACGAACTTTCGTTCTTCTCTTTCGATTATTACAATCTCTCCCTCTTATAAAAATTTCGCTCTCGAAATTAAATAACAATAATAGAAATAAACATACCTTTATTTAAACAATTGAGAATAAAATTCTCGCATTTCTGATTCCTTCTCCCACGTAGCTTCTCGATCTGAACCATGTTTCCACATTACACGGACAAATGAAATTTCCCTATTCCTGAGATGCTTAACATTGTAATCTATAATTCTTTCTAACTCCTCCACAAATGTGAGATTCGGTTGAATATCAATAAGACCCGCAATAATTTTGTTGGCTTCATCAGTAATATATTTTGTGAAAGAAACATATTATGCATGTGAAGGTAAAAACCACATAAAATTTACTTTCTCAATTCTTTCCAAGATTTCATATGGACTAATATAGGGTGGGCTCAACTTTTCAATTTTGTCAAATCATTTTACCTTTCATGGGGCTGATTTTAAAAAATACAAATTCTCCTACTTCAAACTCTACTGGTCGATGTTTAGCATCATAATATTTCCTCCTTTATCTTGAGCGACTTTAATCTATCACCGGATCAATCGGATCTTTTAGTTTCATCTACATTTGCACCGATGATTTTTCTTTCTGTCTCCACCCAACAAAGTGGTGTTCGCATTTCCTTCCATAATACTTGAGTCATACTCTTGCTTGAAAATTGTGTAGGCAAACTCAATCAAAGGCAAATGAATTTATGATTTTCCCAAAATCAAGGATATAAAGTCTAAAATTTAATCTTGAGTATTTGAATTTCTTTCGGAGATCGGTTTGAGAATGGAATCACGATCTTGAAAGTAACCTTTGTACCTAAAGCTTCTTGAATTTTTCTCCACAGTCTAGATATAAATCGGCCATCCCGATTGGACACTATAGATTTTGGCATACCATGTAACTTTATAATTTCATCAATATACTTTCTTGCTAGTTTTTCAACAGGATCAGATTGTTTGATAGGTATAAAGTGTGCAGATTTAGTCTCGATAATAACAAATAGCGTGCATTCTCTTCTGGATCTAGGTAAGCCAACCACAAAATCCATAGCAATATCATCTCATTTCCACTCTGGTATTGGCAATGACTGTAAAAGTCCACTTGACCTTTGATGTTCGTTGCCACTTATGATTGATACAACAACAAGCCTTAATCCCAGGTGAATTTATGAATCCTTCTCCATTGTGTGTCCATTATGTGTCAAATTCTCATTTAATTCGGTATACTAAGATCATTTTTTATACATCTTAACCAAGTCTTTTTTTCTACTCTACCTTTCTTAACATAAGGAAAATCTAATGCATCTACTCTCCTAATGTCATGACGGCCGACGCTTTATGTGGCCAAACCATCTAAGGTGACTCTCCTAATCTTATCTACCCTGGAATACTCCAACTTTTTCCCGAACATACTCATTTTGCATTCTATCTCTAGGGTAAAGCCACTCATCCACCTCATCATCACTTAACTTACTCTTATGTTTCTCTTTTATTGGACATTCGCACTATAAGTCATTTGTCTTACCACCATCTTATAAAATTTTCCCCAAGTTTAAGTGGAACTTTTATCACATAATAGGCGGATATTCCTCCACTTCAACCATCCAACTTGAATTCTACTAATAATATCTCCATCTATTTCACCATCATTTTGAACAATAGAGCCTAAATATCAATCGCTCACTCTTATTAATGACTTGATCACCTAAAGTCACAACACTACCACTAAAATTTCTACAACTAAAATTACACTCAATATATTAGGTTTAGATCGCTTAAGCGAAAACCTTTAGACTCTAAAGTTGACCTCCATAATTCAAGTTTACATTTGGACTCCCTCTACAGTCTTATCAACAAGAAGAATGTCATCAAAAAAGCATACAGTACATCTTCTTGTAAATGCCTCTAAGAACATCCATAATTAAAGTAAAATGATAAGGGCTTAATGTTGATCCTTGATGTAATCCAAGTGAAATAGAAAAATAGTTTGTCAATCCTCCTTGTGTTTGGACATAAGCCTAGTATACATATCCTTAATGACTTGAATATAACCAATATTAACTTCTTTTGTTCAGAACTCTCCAAAGAACATCTCTTGAGACTTTATCATAAGCTTTCTAAATCAATAAATATCATATGTAGATCCTTTTATTTTCTCTATGCTTCTCCATCAAACCTCTTAACAAATGTATAGCATCCTTGGTAGATCTACACGGCATGAAACCGATTGTGAAACTTACGTATCACATCGTAACCTATGCTCAATTACTCTCTCCCATAATTTTAATGTAACATTAACTTAATTCCTCATAATTTGCACAATCTTGTGCATCACCTTTATTCTTAAATATAGGAACCAACAAACTCTTTCTCTCATCATCTTTTAGTCTTTAAAATAACATTAAAAGATTTGTAAAGAAATTCCTGATCTCCTAACATTTTCACACATTAGAATATTCAGGTCCTGCTTCTTCCACATTTCATTTTCTTTAAAGCTTCACTAACTTGATTTCTAATCTGACGATAAAATGAAATTCTCTTTTTGTTTAGGGTATTAAGGTTCTAAAATCAATCGTCTTTCAGATCATCCGTTGAAAAATTTATTAAAATACCTCATCCAAATTTTCAATATCTTTTCTAAGAAAACTTTATTATTTTTTCTCCTTACTTGGCTATGTCTTTTCTTCTCCTATCTCTTTGGTTGGTAACTTATTATCTTTCACGTCTTTTCTAACGGTATCTGTCATTGTATAAATCACTAAAATTAAATTTTTTTTCGTCGTATATTCTTTCTTAGAATCTCTGAGATCATTTTATATCTTTCCCAATTCTCAGGGTTTTACATCTAAACCAAATTTTATAATCTTCTTATTCTTATCTTTTCTTTTACTCGACTCCCAATTATTCTTATTAAAGAAGCTTTTTTTGATTCAGATTTTAGAACTTCTTTAATAGCGATACTTTTCACATGCGTTAGCTTTATGAACATCCCAAACTTTAATTTCTTGTGCTCTTAAAAATATTTTATTTGTGTTCTTTAAGTGTCATCTAATCCACAGACAATAATTAAGTTTATTTTTCTCTTAACCTTTCATCTTAAAATCTAAAACTAATAGTCGATGTTGGGTAAAATTTCACTTGGAATGGCCTTCAATCTTTTCTGATCTAAAGCGATCTATTTTTCTTATCAAAAAATAATCAATCGTGTTTTCTTAGATCCATTTTATAAGTAATAATATGTTCGTCTCTTCTTAAATAAAGATTAAGTATTCTGAAAATCGTAAATAAATCCCAATATAGTCCTCTTCTTAGTCACTCAAATCCATAACCACCATGAATCTTTTAAAATCTTCTACCAACATGCCCATTTAAATCTCCCCGATAAATCTTTTCTTGAGGGTATCTTTTGTATTAATCCTCTAATTCATTCCAAAATTTTTCTTTTGAGCTCCTCCAAACCTACTTGAGGGAGCATAAACACTTATAACATTGATAATCTTAGTATCAATAATCTTTAAAGTATAATTCTATCTCCCATCTATTAATACTTATAACATTATCCTTCAAACTTTTATCTATAATCACATACACCATTTAGTTCGACTTTTACGAATACCAAAGTTTAAAACCTAAACTATCAATCTCCTTGTTCTCCCCAACCCATTTAGTTTCTTGAACACATAAAATATTTATCTTTCATGAACCATAATATTTATTAATTCCATTAATTTACCGTAAAAGTACATATATTCCAAGATCTAACCTAATTGTTTCATGGACTAACTTCTTTGCCGTCAGTCCATAATGTGGGAACCCTTGCTTATTTAAACTGCGCGGTAGCGCCTGATTTCATTTTCAATTGTATACGTACTTCAAACAGGGGACACCAAGATTAACCGATGATTTAAAGGATTAAATTCATGTAATTATTTACAAATTTTACGGGCATTCATTACCTAACGCAACCCTTCACTTTTTGATATGATTGATACTTATAGAAAAATTCAGCTACAGTTTTTTTCATTCCTGGCAACCAAAATATTTCCTTAAGATCATGATACATTTTGCTACTGCCTGGATGAATTGTATAATTAGAATGATGTGCTTCATATAAGATGTTTTTCCTTAGATTTCCAACTTAATGCAAACCACGCCATATCTTGATAATCCCTCTCGATTTCAAAATCTTACGTATATTTACTTTTACCAAATCTAAAATTTTATGAAAGTTAACATCTTGAGGTAAAGCATCTTATATTCTGTCTTTTAAATTTGATTGTGTAGTCATTCGATTTAATAATAAAGCATGATCATCTGTAGATTTAATAATTGAAATTTTCACTTTTTTTAAATCTTTTCAACTCTTGTTGAGATCAACCGATAAACCTACCAAATATTTTTTTATAGGCATCAACAACTACATTTGCTTTCCTCGGATGATATTGAATATCCAAATCATAATCCTTAATGAGTTCCAATCTCCTTTGCGCTAAATTTAGCTCCTTACGGTAAAGATATATTTCGAACTTTGATGATCGGTGAAAACTCCTTCTTAAATAATGCCTCAAATTTTCGGTTGCAAATACCGCATTTCTTGCTTCTAGATCATGGGTTTGGATAATTCTTTTCGTGATTTTTTGATTCGCGCGTAAGCATGATCGCTCTTTTCGTTACTGCATAAGTACGTATCGAGTCTCTTAAGCTGATTCATCGCATAAATTTGAAAATGGAATAATATCATGCCATTAAACAATTCTTCAATTTTTTCTTCACACGACCAACATTCAAATTTGACTACTTCGAAGTTAGCTCGATAGTAATGACAGGAAAACCTTTCAACGAATCTCCGTAATATCTTGCCAAACCCTAAGAACTTTTGACGTGACAAATGCGGTCTTCGTATCGTCTGATTTTACTCGATCCATCAAACCCCTTCACTACTAATCATGTGCTCCAAGAATATGATGTTATTTAACCAAAATTCACACTTTAAAATTTTTGCATATAATTCATTTCTCTTTAGAGCTTGCAAAATAATGTGAAGATGGTTCATGAGTTTCATCTCTAATAAATTAGAATATCATCTATGAATACAATCACAAATGAATCTAAAATGGTTTAAAGATTCTATTCATGAGATCCATAGATACTGAGTATTAAGCCAAAAGGCATCACCACAAACTCATAATGCCCATACCTGCTTGAATGCTTCTTGGTATATCTTCTTCTTTGATTCTTAATCATGATAACCTAATCTTAAATCTTTGAAAATCAAGCTTCTCTTGGTTAAAAAGATCATCAATTGGCAAGAGATATTTATTCTTCAACGTGAGTTTGTTTCTCTATAATCTATGTGCCTCTTAAGCTCCCATCTTTCTTCACAAATAATAAGGAGCTTCCCGAGATGAAACCGATAAATCCCTTCTCTAACAATTCTTGTAAATTCTTTCAACTCAGTAATTGATCGCCATTCTATATGGTACTTTTGCTACAGGTTTTACACTTTGAATTAAATCAATAGAGAAATTTATCTCTCTGACTGGAGGTAAACTTGGTAAATCATCCAGAAAGGCTTTTGGATAATCCTTTACTACTGGTATATCCTTTAATTTCTTTACCTCTTTAATAACATCAGTAACTTGAGCAAGAAAACTTTCATAGCCTTTTGCTAGCATCTTTTGAACTCATCCAATGGACAAATTTGAATTCTTGCTTAAAACTGGTTGATGCAGATTTAATAGCACTGCTAATATATGAATTTGATGTGATTTTAGGAATGAATTGGCTATCTAAACATTATGCTACTATAGATTATTGTAAAAAGATAGTCAAATTCAATATTTTTGGAGAAGAAGAATTCAAATTTGTGGGGCATAAGGGAGTCACCGTCTAAACCTTTACCAAAAGAAAACTTTTATCAGTACTCATCCAAAGGACAAGTAGTTATTACTATTTGCCCATTTCATTGATCCTTTTCATTATTTCGCATGTATCATTCCCCAATCGATCATAATGAACTCCACTTTCAACATACACATTTATAGATACAATTATACATGATATTAATTTATAACTAACGGTAAATTAATTAACTTTATAAAATGACAAAGTGACAATATGATCTAGCATTCAAGTTATTATCCAACATGAAGAAATAGGAAACTACATCACAATTTATAAAAAAACAGTAAAATAATCATAACTTACAGTACAGGAAAAAGTCATAATCATAAAAACATGCATTTCATCACAAAAAATTAAAGACATTTTTATCATAAATGTAAGAACATAATTACCCACTTTAATTTACAGTTTTCTCTTGAATCTCCTTCCCTTTAATGCTTCTTTTCCTTAATTGAAACTCTTATAGAATAAAATATTAATTGGATCAATATTAGAAAACAATATATTTTATTTTATTCATTTCCTACATACTTACATAGTTTTATTAATTGACGCCGATTCATTAATATTCATTGTCTATTTTCTAAATCAAGTTAAATTAACCTTTAATTTATTTAATATAATGATATATCTAATTTGCTATATAATACTTCTAAATCTTATTAATCCTATTATTTTTCTTAATATAAAATATTAAGTGTTAAAGTGATTTAATATATTTCATTTAATGTTTATCATACCCCTTAAAATGATTCTAAATTAATTAACGTGCTATAGTTAAATTTTATTTTCATTTAATGTCATTTACCAAGATTTTTAAATTAATTAACGATAATATAACTTAGCATAGGTTTAAGATTTTATTAAATTTGCAATTATATTTTATATGTAAAAGTTTAATATTTAATTACTTAACTTTGATTCATCCTACATATTCCCAAATTACATTTCTTGCTGAAATCTATAAACTCTAAATCAAAATTATAAACCCTAATTTAAAACTTGAGATAATAACATTAAAATCAGATTTTAATTAAACATATAATTATATAAATTATTTATTTATTTACGTTTATATTCTCGATTTTACTCTAGGGCTCGTTCAAGCAGATGGATGCACGCATGTGCCTCTTCCTTTCCTCCCAGACAAGTTCTATCCGCGATGAGAGCCTCTCGACGCGCGGGCTGGAGACGCCTCACTCGGCTAGCACGATCCGTCCCCTCCTTCCTCGCCGACGGCACACAAAAGGCTCCTTCTTCTTCTCCTCGGTCGATGCGACAAAGATTCACGCACGAACTTTCCTTCTTCTCTGTCGGTTATTGCAATAAATATGATATGAGTTGCTAATTTAAGAATTGCAATTTTTTTAACAGCTTATGGCCACGCTACTTTAACTATCCTTTTTCTTTTATTGTTTTCTAATTCATTCTATCTAATTTCTTTTTGTGCCACTTTGCGAACTTTTCTGTTTGTGTCCTCATAATTAACTTTATTATTTATAATAGATGCTACTTCAATAATATTTAATATTATTTTTTAAACAACTTTTCATGTTACTTTAACTATCCCTTTCTTTCATTATTTTTCAATTCATTCTATCTAGCATCCTTTTGTGCCTCTTTGCGCACTTCGTTGTATGTGCCCTCATAATTAACATTATTATTTGTAATAGATGCTACTCCAATTATATTTAATATTATTGATAGTATTTTCAAAGCGCAAAGTTCAATGCGATGCTCAAGAGTCTAATTTTGATTCAGAGCATAAAACCAAGTTGGAAGTAGCGCTTTTATTATTAAAGCATCCATTATTTATATCAAATCATAAATATATAGTAAATTGTCTTAAAAATGTAAAGCACATACCTAATTTAAAGATAAACATTGAGGGTGAACTTGGAAATTGGAATCTATGATAATTTATAAAATAAAACTTGGTAGAGTATAAAATTTGTGTTATATGATATATTGTAAAACTTGGTAGAGTATAAAAAAAGTGCAGCCTTTGAATATTCAAATGCATCAACTCCAAGAATACAGTTTCTGAATTGAGTTAATCAAAAAAATAATTATTAATTGCTCTTAACGATCGGTTTAACCATCAAACATTAAAGTGCAACTTCTCTTACCAAACTTTTTGATGTTCTTTCATATCTTTCATAGTTTCCTATAGTTCTTTTTTTAAGTTAAGAGACTCTCAACTCGTGATATGATGGTAGTCGAAGATCTGGTCTATACAGTGCAATTGCTTTCACCATATGATCAAAGCTTTATAATTTAATTGCATTGAAAAGTATATTTGATTGATAGAAGCACCTTGCAATATATTATATATTTATTTCTTTAATCCCTTATTTATATTTTCTTTGATTCGTACTTGTCTCATTTATTTTCTTTTTGCCGCTTCTTTTTCAAGTTCTTTAAATAAGAATATATCTATTGCACCTTTCAGCTTAGAAGTACTAATGCTTTTTGATCCAGAACGTATTTCAATTGGCCTCTTACTATAATTTTTAGGCGATTGATTTAATAATTCCTCAGTAATGTCAATCATGTTCTTCTCATGTTTCGTAATTAAACTATGTTTTTTGCTTCTTTACCCTTTCTTAATAAGCCAACAACTCCTCTTTTACTTATGTAAGGACTTTTTTTTTGTATTTGACAACATTACATCTTTTAGAAGTGTTATAAGAACTGATAAGGTATTTATTCCCTCTAGATATCTTTCCATTTGTCTTTTTATTATAATTTAAATATATATGTGGCCAAGAGTGCTTGTTTAAGATTTCAATTTTTTATATTATTAAGTTGGATCTTTTTTTTCTTGCATTTGATTCAATCATATTTAAAATAACAATACATAAATGATGCTTGAAGGTATGGAGATTAAATGACAAAAATATTATTGTTGCAAGGATTGAAAAAATGAAACTAAAGTTAATTAAAGAAAATTGAAAAATTCAGTTTTCTATGAAACAAAGTGGACTCAAAGTAAAAAAGAATAATACAAAGAAGCCATCAACAGTTGCAAAAGAAACCCTCCTCTTAGATTGCCAATGAATTTCTAGTTAGAGGATGCAAAATTGACAAAACGGAGAGATAAGAAGTTCAAGCAGAATCATAAGTTAAAGTCTGACAAAATAATATAGAGTGGAGGGGAGACAAGTATGAGGACGGAGTGTTGACCTCCATTATTATTTGACTAGTTAAGTTGGTTCAACACATCAAGAATGATGAACGACAAATGACTTTACATAAATCAAAATTAAGGTGCTTTGATCACAGTCGAAACTACCTGAACATCATCTATTCATGAAATGGATTTCATCGATACGTCTGGAGCACCAAAATCTGTCAAAAGAGAGCTTTTGCAATCAATTGAATCAGGCAACAATGATGGACTACGGACAAGGTTTGTGCAAATCAGGTCGAAGCCATGTCAATTATCATCAAAATTACTCAAATGATATATGTTTACAAAATGAACTATGTTGTTGCATCCAAAATGTTAAAATCTATTAAAGGGAGCCTTTGATGATAAATTTGATTGAGCATGAAGGGAATGACAAGCCATGAAAGCAGATTTGTACGAAATTAAATCCAAATCGTTGCGATCGATGTCGAAGTTGCTCAAGCAACCTTTGATCGTAAAATGGATAACACCGATGAATTCAAATTCATTTAAAAACTCAAAACACCTGCATGTGCCCCGACATAGTGCTGATATTTAAATTTAGTATTTGAGGATGCTGTGCAGGTCGAAACTAAATTGTCTTGAATTTTTTGTATTAAAAGCGTATTAATATTTTGGAGGACTAGCAAGCATCTTAAAACATCAAGGTACTTTACAATTCAAAGAACCATGAATTGTAAAATCGCAAAGCACAATTATAGGTTCAATCTATAAATTCGATCCTCCTATGAGAGTAGAGTTGACAATATCTGTGATATAATTTTTAAGATTAACTAATCAAATGTAATCAATAGACCCAATCTTTTGTTAACAATCGAACAGAGTTGACAAGGTCTGAAATAGATTAGCTCAATTAATATGTAATAATCAATTCCTCAATGATGGTCGTGTTAAAAGAAGATATCAGTCGAAGTAGTTTAATCTTAAACTAAAATTCTCAAATTATAATGTGCACGTTCAAATAATTCACACTTTGATGATGACCATATTGACTAAAAATATCAACTGGAGAGATTTATGGTTATTAAATTTGTCATATCTTCAAAGTCAAACTCCAATCAATTATAAAATATTTAAAAAAATTTTAAATCAAGAAAATCAATTAAATGAAAATTTATCATTCTAAAATACTTAAAATTAAATCAAAATTCATTCCCCATTCCTCCACTATTTGTTGAAGGTGATAATTTTAATATTAATCTACACTCATATAGGAGCAAATGTTATGTTAAGTATAATACATCATTTATACTCAAAATGTTCTACACTAATAAAGATTATTGCCCGAGTTCCCTGTTCTCGTGATTTTACCAGTAGCTTTCATATATGAAATGGTTACAACCAGAGCTCTTTGATTGGGTGGTTTGACTAATAGACTCTACTATATTACGGTCATGATTATAGCTGGTATGTTCTCTAATATTTTTTTTATTCTTTGAGTTGTGAATCATATGATATACTTAATAAGACACAAAGCTCTCTATCAGTTTGGGTGGACTTAAAATTGTCCTCTCAGATAAATATCAACCCTAGTTCACAAGCCTCCTTGAATGAAGTAACCCATTACGACAGGATTCTTTGTCACACAACCACCTCCTCTAAGTACTGGGACCAATACTGCGATAATAAAACCATAAGATCTTGATCGGGAGCATCATTATTCCCCCAATCATATACTTTGAGCTAATAATGATGCATTTCAATTATAAATTTTAAAATTAATTTGTTGCTATTATATGCTAAGCAATTAATGACCTAATGTAGCTTTAATCGAAAGTTCTCTTTCACAATTGTGGGAAGGCCTATAGGTGCTTGTGCCTATAGAAACTTGAAACTAGATTCAAAATCCTCACAAATTGGACGAAATTTGTGGGTAGTGCTTTATTTCCCTACAAAGAAAAATTATCAACCTTTCAAAATTTTCACTTGACATAAAATTCACATTCTCTTTCATCGAAGGCCAAGCACGAATTTTCGGAGCCCATAGGGAGGGTCAAATGGAATGGGCTCGAGTTGGGGTTGACAAGCTAACAATAAAAATGAGATGGGGCCTTATGCGGCTTTGTGTGTGAGAAAGGGGAGACAGGGGCTGCAACCGGTGGCCAAGGAGGAATAGAGAAAGAGATGGGGATGGGAAGTTTGTGAGATTGAGGAAACGGGGATTGCAATGACTGGGGAGACTTATGCAAGGGATCGATGATAGTGAGGCATGATGGGCTAGAATCGCACCATCGAGAGATCGAGAAGGACGACAGGGTGTTTGACGGTTTCGTGCAAGACAAAGGTGTTGGGATGGAGTCCTGAGTTTGAGACTCTAGAATTGAGACTTCGTGAGGATTATTGAAGAAGGGATTGTGCGAGTGGGATGTTCGTGGCCAACATTATTTATCTTATGCGAACGTGGTATTGACGTTGACTGGAATGTGGATGTTTTGTGTGCAAGTAATTTTTTCTTTTTTATTTTCCACATCAACAATCAACTTAGCGTGCACCATGGGGGCAATGTACCATGCGCTATTTATCATGCATGATGCAAATAGCTCGTGCCATTTTGATGTGCTGCTCTGCCCCATGCAAATGGCGTTGATGGTGCGCTATGCCTTGCAATGCACAATAGCGGACGCCATTGACATGTATAGATTAAATCATGAAAAATATGATTCTATGGATAATAATTATAACAATCTCCACATTAGTTCTTTAATTCAATAGAATACAAGGAAACAATCATCAATACTTTTCGCTTACTATCCTCAACAACTCCAAGTAATGCTGAAATTTTGAAGAAGAGCCTTGTCAACATATTTGATACATTGTCATTTGTTGAAATCTTTATAATCCACAATCCCATTAACAACTGCCTTCTTAACAAAATGAAATTTTACATCTATATGCTTAGTTCTTTCATGATACATAAAATTTTTGTAGAGAAAAATTGTACTTTGATTATCACAAAACATGGGCACAGGAGAAACCATGGTTGAAATTATTCAGAAACCAACCCTTTCAACCATATAGTTTCATTATATTCAGCTTCGGTTATAGATAAATCTACAACTGATTGCAAATTGGCCTTCTAACTAGTTGTGTTTACAAACACCTTAAGGACATAACCAGTAAGGAACTTTCATGTGTCAGAACTCCTTGCAAAGTCTAAATCAACATAACTAACGGTACTTTATTTCTTTTCTTAGTTTTTTTATATATGAGTTGTTTTGGGCAGTTTTATAATAAGGGGTTATTTGCATATATAAAATCTACACAAATACTTTGGGTTGTGGCTTTAAATAGGCCACCCATCCCCTTGTATTAGAAAAGTGAATCCAATTTTTCTTCTTCCTGCAGTTCCTCTCTTCTTTCTCTGTTTTCCCGTTCTTCTTGCTAGCTTTTTGGTTCTATTCAAGAGTCATAAAGAAAGGCTGTTGTCCCTACATTGGAGTTCTGATCCTCAAAGTAAAAGCACTGCCATGACTGATGGAGACAGCTAATACCATAGAAGGAAGGGGCTGCAGGAGACAATCGCTATTAAGGAGGAAAGGTACTTCACTTCTCTAGCCGTGAATGCAATTACCTGAAGCTTCCCACCTAGGACAAGAACCAAGGATCTCTGCCATAACTAGTGAAGATTTCTGCATCGAAGAATCTGTATGGAGGAGACAACCGTGGAGATGCAATGCTGTGAAGGATCTCTATTGTTAAGAAGATCACATGTGGTGCATATTGCTGTAGATAGATCAGAAATGAGCTCTGACTTGAAAAAAGAAGAGAAGAGGCTTTGGACTGTTGCTGTAGTAAGAATCTTGAATTCAATAATTGTGAGAAAGTGTTAATTCTTGTTATCTTTCTTGTATGTTTATGTAATTTAGAAGCAAATTTTCTCTACATCTTTTCACAATCGTTTTGTCTGTTTTCTTGATTTGCTATTCAATATGTATTTTTTTATGATGAAAAATTTTGTAGTATATGGTTGTGGGTTTTCTTCTAATATGAGGTTTTAAGCTTGTTTTAATTGTGTTCAATTTAGTTTAACATGTTTTTTGAAGTTCTTTAATATCATATGGTATGTAATATGCATGCATTCTGTCCTTAGAATCTAAACTATTTTAGTTTTGTCTTGTGAGCATAGATCTATATGAGGACTTAAAGTTTTGTTTTATAACAATGAAGGTTATGAATAAAGTTCGAGAGAAATGAGAAATCTTTGAAACCTTTGGTATGTTTCATATCCCTCTATCAACTTTTGGCCACCACGTTCTAATGTCTTATCTCTTCCTTTAATCACATCAATTGGTATTAGAGTTGCAGAATTCCTTCTATGTTTTTCTTTTTGAAATCTCTTTTTTTTTTCTTATCTATTGCATTTTAACTTGCCAATGCCTTGGCCTATGATTGCCATGCTTGCATCTTCTCCTCATTTCTGCTTGCTTTTGTCTGTGTTCGTAACCTCCATTTTTTTTTCTTGTGTCCTAGCCTTTGAGAATATTATCCACCGTAACCTTTTGTAGCACTTCTTGATGATGGTTATTCCATGATTTGCAACAGCATCCTCACACTACTTTCAATCTCCTCACCCTCACTTATAATCGCCTCAGGCGCTCACATCGTTGATGATCTTGATATTCATGAGCTTCATATGATATTGTTTACATCATCACGATCCCTTTGCTCGTTCTCTTCCAAATCTCTCCAATTGTAACTTTAATCCATAGTTTGCATGGGCATCCCAGCACTCTGCTACTCAAATATTTTGCAGTTCAACCTTTACCTCTCCTTATGTTTGTAGCACATACTGTGTTCCCATCCCATCACCTTATCATATCCCATGTGAGTATCCTTGTTGCGAGCATCGCTCATTGAACATTGCTGCTGCTACACTGTGCTGCCTTCTCACTTGAGTTCATTGCCCTTTGCTTGCCATTCTTGCCTCTCCTTGCACGCTCACGTCCTAAATCCTCTCTTGCTTGTTCCACACCCAACCCTGTATCAGCTTCTTGCATGCATTGTTAGCACCAGTGTGCCATCCACAATGACTTCACGCACAATGCCTAGAAATAGTCCCAACGCTTAGTCCTGCTTGAACATTGACCTCACAAGAATTGCTTCGTGGCCTCCTGCATGATGCACACCACCTGCATTTCCCGACTTGCCCCACAGTCCGCTTACATGCATCACCTTTGCTTCCATGCTTAACTCCTGCTTTGTATTTTCACTATACACGTTTGCTTGGCACATTTGCTGCCCCATCAAATAATCTATGCATTTGTCATCCTTCCGCTTGCTTGACTTTCAAGAAGCCCTATATGCAAGCTTAATCTTGGAGCTACTATATTCAATATAGATTTGAGCCTCTCAGGAGATTCGTGTTTGTTGTCTATCTGGTTTGCATTAGATTCTCAAATGTTATAATCCTATATCAATTACTATCACCATGATGATTATTCAAGCAATATTTGAGGGATTATTATGCTAAATGTCAGCATTGATGTGAACATAGTGAGTACAAATAACACTTGCTTGCATATTCATCTCATATGCCCTCAATAAATCACTCATTTCGAATATGTACTTATATTGGACTTATAACCATGATGACTTTTTAACATTACCTGCTTACATTCTCCTCATGTTAGACTTCATGCATTAGATTTCATCCGCATTGATTAAGTTCATGCTTAGTTTTCTACTTATATTAATGAGAATAGCTCTGATCTTCAATCCATATGCTACATCACCTCCAATCAATTATGGTTAATATTATGTGCAGTTTCAAAAGGCACGCAAACAATGTCATCTCAAATGGGTAAAAATCTTATAGTTAGCAGACCGAGATTGAAATAATATGTCAGTATACAGGAGGTGGTTACAACACTATCTCAAGCATAGGCAAAAGATAAGCTTGGTCTTTTGCCTGCAGTGTATAAAGAGGATTAGTATAAAATTGAGCAAATGATTGATCTTTTGTCCAAATTGATTATTGAAGCTTTTATAGTAGTTGATGTTGATCCTGTGATGATGTTTGAATCTTCAAAGTTCATTGTTATTCCGGGGCTACTTTAGATATCACTGAAGGGCCATCCACAGTTGTCAGTTTTGAATCCATCATCAATATCAATTCTTCGTATTGAATTTTACTTTCGCTTTCACCACAGATGCATTGGCTTGAGATTACACTCTTAATTCCATTTCAAGTTCTATTCTCATTTGTGCAGACTTGTCCTGATTATCTGGTTTTATCTTTGTTCTTTAGCTTGCCATTGAGTTTTCACCACTAGGATGGATGTTTTGTCATGGTTTCTACCAAAACACCAGATTCTTCACAGGTTGTTCAGTTATTGCCTCGTGATGACTATCTACTACCCACAACCAGTAAAGTGCTTGGAACTGTGCATGAGCTTGTTCCATCTCTACCATTACCATGACCACCTTTTAATCTCTTTAGAGAAGATTTTTTTTTTTTTCAGGTCAAAAAAATTGAACATTTTTAAAATGGATGTATTTGCAAGAGGATCCTGCCAATATAAGGTGTAGGAAATCATGCATGTATGTAGCTTTAGTTCCCTGCATTTCTAAAAGGCTATTTTCCATAGTTCAAATTTAATGGCCTCTAGGTCATGGCGAGGACATTATAGCCATTCTGCATGATATAATTTCTTAAAACTTTAAGATCTAGTTTAAGAAAATTGCATCATATGTACTGGATGAAGTTATGTGCGTCTGATTGTTTTGGTTTGCAGTAAATTATCATCGTTTCTAGAGTATAAGATGCTAGCACCATGTCATATTTTTGTGTCAGAATATGTATATTTGGTTTGGAAAACAATTTTATCTTTTTTTGTCTAGTATATTCTCAACTTATCATCTCTGAATTTGATTTCTTGTATGTTCTCACATTAGTAATTGCAGGCAAAGGAGGTAAACCTGCACTTGCATCTAATGGAGCTCCTGTCAATACAAAGCAAGATGAGGGTGCCAGACTGGCTTCTCAAAAGAAAGATGAGAGGCAGAATATAACTACAACTTCTGAGACAAGGGCAGACCATAATTATGACAAAGAAAGAAGGATGTTCCTGCATAAATACTTGTCGTCATTATTTAATATTTTTAACAGTAATTAGAAGGCTTCTCTTGTCTAGTGGGTAAAAGTCTTGTTGTCAATCTGGCATGACCCTTCCTTATGATTAGGCATTCTAGGAGGGTTTCCTTAGAGTAGGTTCTCCCTCTTTGATTATCTAGGAAAAGATAAGCCTAGCCTCTCATTGGAACAATTTTGAGTAAAGACCATTTGTTGGTCAAGTTTCCATGGAGCTTAATCAAGCATAGAGAAGTTTTATTACTTAATTATTCCCCAAAAGTTTGAATAAATAATCATTAATTGTTACCATCATAATCATCAAGAGGAAATCAACATTGTCAATTAAAATGACACTGCATGCATAGGGTTTCCAAGTCCAAGCAAGCACAAATTCAGCTAACATTTTCCTCCATAAAAGGTGGTGCCTATTATTATTTTAATTTTAAGATCGATCATTTTTATGCTTATTAAAATTTAGCATTCTGTCTCTTGAACAAAGGCATACATTATGGAGGAGATGTAGTAATGGAAGCAAATTCAAAATTCAAATTAAAGAAGGTTCAAATTTGACTACTCTTAATTCTCTTGAAGTAATACTTTAATTATAGATGAGTTACATAATGAAGCCATAATGTAAATATTTCAAACTTAAATACGGGACATGCTCTTGCATGTTAAAATTCAACCTTTTTTCTTGTTAAAGCAAGGCATAAAATATGGAGTCACACAAATGAAACCTTTGTGGAAGCTTTTAAAATTTCAAATTAAAGAATCCAAGGCTACCCACTTAGAATTTTATTGATTTATTTTATTTAAGTACTAATGGATGGCTATAATATGTGGTAACATTATATTAGAAATAAGCTTAGGTTGTATGATGTAAATTGCTTTGGGAATTTTCTTAGATAAGGCTAGATGGTTCTATCTTATGGGAACTTTTGTATATTATCTATAAAATAATATTCATATTTTATTTCAATCATGATTGGAGCATGCAATTTTTTTCTCATGGCTGCATTTCATTTTCTAAAGTTAAATGATGCTACTATTTTCACTATCCACCATATTCATTTCCTCCATGTCTTCACTTTTTATCCCATCTTTGCTAAAATCGACACTTAGGTTGTGTTCATTCAACTACATGATTGGCTGATGAGCCCTCATCCATAAATTGAGTGAATGGCATGATCATGGTTAGTGAATTAACCATGATATCACTATCATATTCCACTCCTTCACAATAAATTTAGTGAGGCACTTTCTTTTTAATCTATCATCTCTCCACCACTAATAATCGAAAAATTAGCACTGAAAAAAAAATAAAAGAAAATTAATATAAAAAATTCAACCACCGCAACGATTAGCCGCAAATAGAAGAATCGAAGAGGGCGCTCAGTTTCGGTTTACTGAAATCGAACTCCCAAAAATACGCGAGAGAGGGAGAGGGGGAGAAAGAGGAGGGGAAACCTCGTGCGTACGTGCCCTAGCCGCGCGATATGGCTTCATCGCCGAGCCACTGAACCACCATCGACCCCCTCTTGGATCTCTCGTGCGCAAGAGATCGAGGAAGGGGAGGGAGGAGAAAGCCCTCGCGAACGACGGGAGGAAGGGACCCTTGCGAACGACGGGAGGAAGGCAGTCGGGTGCACGTGCGTGACCTGGCGCGCAAACGGGAGAGGGACGACTCAAGCGAGGTCTAGGGCTAACCGAAGGAATATATAAGGAAGGTGAGGTAAAGTTTAATTGATTTGTTATAAATTAAAATTTTATTTTTGACTTAATCATGCTCTAGATAATATAAGAAATCTAAGTCAAGTTTGAAATAATTATTATTAAATTGATAAGGGATTGAAATAAAAGATACAAGTTCAGCAAAAATTTAATTTGGGAATGTAGCATAAATCAAATTCTAGTAATTAAATATTAAATTTTTACATATAAAATATAATTGTAAATTAAATGAAACCTTAAATCTATGTTAAGTTATAATATCGTTAATTAATTAAGAATCATTTTAAGATAAATGATAAACATTAAATGAAAATAAATTTTATCTATATTAAGTCACTTTAAAACTTAATATTTTTATATTAAGAAAAATAATAGAATTTTATATGGCAAATTAGATATGTATAAATATCATTATATTAAATTAATTAAAGGTTATAAATAATAATATTATTATATTAGAATTTAATTTGATTTAGAAAATATACAATAAAATATTGATGAATATGAGCGTTAAATAATAAAAGATGTACGCAACTATCGTAGAAAAGAAATGAATAAAAATAAAATAAATTACTTTCTAATATTGATTCAATCAATATTTTATTATATAAGTCTCAGCTTAAGGAAATAAATGTTAAAGGGAAAGAGATTTAAGAGGAAGTTTTAAACTAAGGTGGGTAATTATGTTTTTACATTTATGATAAAAGTTTATTTATTTCTATGATGAAATGCATTTGTACATGATTATGATTTTTTTTTTTTTTTGTATTACAAATTATGATTGATTTTTTCATTTCTTCATATTTAAATAAGCGGTCGAATGTTATTCATTTATCATTCGTTTGAGTTAAGCGATTCTGGTTATGAATCAATATACATATAAATGTATCTTATGAATGTGTATGTTTGAAAGTGGAGTTCACCACTTTATGATACTAGTTGGGGATGCAATGTACCCGTGCACGAAAAAGGCAAATGAAAATAGTAAATGGTAATAGTTACTTGACTTTTGGATGAGTTTTGGTAAAGATTTTCATTTGGTAAAGGTTTAGACGGTGACTCCTAAAATAGTTGATAAATGTAAAAATAAAGTTCATAAGAAATGTTCATTTATATATACCTCCTATATATTTGATTATTTGAGAAATTTCTTTTATGTACATATTATAGCAAAACATGTTATGCATATTATTTCTACTTTCTTATTTTACTATAGGTAAAAATATAATTCATCTACTGAATTTTATTCAATTACAAGTTATTTATATTTTTTAGGTAACCTTCTTAACTAGATGGAGGATAGAAGGGAAGGTTATGGTTATCACCGTAGAGAGGCTTCAAGAGATAAGTATTATGTTGGTTTATATTTTAAATTATATTTCATATGACTTCTGTTAGTAGATATGTTATATGTGTTGACAAATTGTTAATTGTGTTGTGGTTTGTAGTGGCTCTTATATGAGTTGGAGAAATATATTGTAAAATTTTGTTTAGGATTGGAAATATTAGGTAAGATTTTTTTTTATCCATTCGACCGTCTATTCCCGCTTTGATATTCTAAGCTCCTGGACCGGGTCGTGACAACCACCATCTTCCATCTCTTATCATTTTGATATCACATGAAAATACAATCCATCACATTATGTATGAGAATAGCTTGGTAGTTTTTTTTTTTTTTTCTCTCAATAGTTATTTCTTATTTTATTTTTGATTCTTCCATAGCTTCTTTTTATCTTCTATCTATAAGTTTTGGCCAATCTCTCATTCACGAAGTTGAGGGCTTGGTGGCTTCTTGTGTTGCTCTTTGGTTTGATGACATTAAAAACCTATATTAAAAGTGGAATAGATTAAATTATTTCCCTCCTCCAACCAAGAAGAAATACCCATATCATTTTATGTTTCTTTTATAATTTTTACTTGCTTTGTATAGACTTCTTTTTTATCTATAATTAAAAAAAAAATTTGTATCCTTTTCAAGAAATTAAGGACTTTGTGGCCTCTTGTATTACTCCATGGTTTGGTTATTGGACTAAAACTTTTTGAAAAGTCATTAAATTAAAAAATATTTTTTTCTTGTGATCAAGATGAAATAGTTATCTTACTTAATGTTTCATTAGTTGTATTTTGATGGTCTAGATTATTTTTCTTTTAATAAAGAAAATCATAATTCTTTTTTAATCATTAACAAGACATTAAATGATCCAAGTTCAACATTCATCTACCAACAACAACAACAACAACAACAACAACAAGTCTTTATCCCAATATGTGAGATCAGTTACATGAATCCTTTCTGTCTAATATGCCCATATTGATTGTCATATTCTCATTTAATCCTAATAAATTCAAGTCATTTTTTATACTTCTTAATCAAGTATTTTTAGGTTTACTTCTACCTTTCTTAACATAGCTTGAATCTAATACATCTAATCTCCTAACTGGGTCAATGGATTGCCAACATTTTATGTAACCAAATTATCTAAGATGACTCTCTAATCTTATCCCATCAACCATCGAATATCTAACTCTGTGGTAGAAGAGTTCTTAAAGAAGGAGAGAGTTGATATAGAACAAGGATGAAAGTTTCAAGGAAGTCCATTTTTAGTAATGCTTCCATGTGTTTTACTGTAATAACAGGAAAAAAAAAATTTTCATAACTGTCACGGTGGTTAGCCGCGGAAAGGAAAGAAAGGGATCCAAAGGGAGGGGCAGCCGGTTTTGACAAACCGAAACCAAATTCCCAAAACACGTGAGAGAGGGAGAAAGGAAGGGAGAAGGCTCTACCCGTGCCTCCGTCAGCGTCGTCGGCGTCGTCGGAGGAGGAAGGATAAGGAGATTTAATTTTTGCAGTCTTGTCCGAGGAAGGAGGAGAAGCGTCTTGACGAGAATAAAAGAGTCGAAACGCGTTATGTGCGTCGTGAGGAAGCTTCTGACGGATCGAAGCGTAGGAGGAAAGCCGCGGGCCGTCAGCGTCATGAAGACAGACTTAGGGCAAGACCGAGAAGCTCTGTCGAGGAGATAACCGTTGATCGGACTGCGTGGGAGGAAAAGAAGAAGCTCAGAGGTCCTTGCAGAGGATACAAGGTAAGTAAATGAGTTATTTAAGTATATGTTTAATTAAAAGTTTGATTTTAATGTTATTAACTTTAATTTTAATGCTATTTCAAGTTTAATTTAGGGTTTATAAATTGACTTAGGGTCTATAGATTTAAGCAAGAAATGTAAATTGGGAATATGTGGGATGAATCACGATTAAGTAATGAAGTGTTAAACCCACATACGAAAAATAATTTCAAATGTAATAAAAATCTTAAACCTATGCTAAGCTATATGTAAGGAGGTTCAAGAGTATTAATTAAGTTAATATTTGATTCCATAGGAATTTCAATTAAGGAAGTAAGCGTTAAAGGAAAGGAGATTCAAGAGGAAACTACAAGTTAAGGTGGGTAATTATGTTCTTACATTTATGGTAAAAATATCTTAATTTCTTATGATGAAACGCATGTTCATATGATTATGATTTTTTCATATACTGCAAGTTGTGATGATTTTTCTTGTTTCTTTCTTAAACTGTGATGTAACTTGTTTTTCATGTTGCATAATAACGAATGCTAGATCATATTAGCGTTATCATTTTATAAAATTCATTGATTCTTGTTAATCATGAATTAATGTGCATAAGTGATATAATTATATGCTATGAATGTGTATGTTGGCGGAGTTCACCCCATTAAGTATATCGGGGATGTAATTGTCCAAAAATGATTCAAAAGGGCCAATGAAATTGGCAAATGGCAATAATGGTAATAGATACTTGTTCTTTGAATGAGTATTTGATGGTGACTCTTGGAAGGATGATAAAAGTAAAAGTAAAAGTTTATATGATAAATGTTTATGTATACCATATACTCGATAAATGTTTATGTATACCGATCCCCATATGCTACTGATAAATGTTTATGTATACCTACCTCCCATAGGTTTGATTGTTTTAGCATATTTCTTTTATGTACTTATGATAGCAGAAAATTGGCATGCATACTAGTTCTTTCTTCTTGTTTACTATAGTGTAATAGCATAATTGATCCACTAAATTATATTCATTTGTTAGTTGCTTAATCTTTTTCAGGTAATCCTACTAATTAAATGGTTGATAGAAGGGAAAGTCATGTTTACTGCCGTAGAGGGACTTCAGGAGATAGATAATTATTTCATATTGAGTTATGTTTAAAATGTGTTTTCTCCTGAACTTTGTTAGAATATTTATGTATGGACAAATTGTATAATTATTTGTGGTTTGTAGTGGCTCTTTTATGATTGGAGATTGGAGATGTTATTTATGATTGAAAATGTTAAGAAATGTTTTATTTTATCCGTCCACCGTACATTTGCCTTTATTCCAAGCTCAGGCGGGTGTGACAAGAGTGGTATCAGAGCTAGAGTTTAGATTTTAGATTTAGGGGCATAAGTAATGATTAAAAAAAAAATCAAAGAGCTATTAGGAAAAGGATAAATTTTATGAATAAATTTGCATATAATTAGATTGATTAATGTGTAACGATTATGATTAATTGTGCTGCTCAGGCCTATGGAATCAATTCAGGAAGATGCTATAAGGGAAAATAGAGAGATACAAACTACTGAGCACCCGAATTTGGTGCAACCGTCTTCACTAGCTATAGATGCATTTACACAAATGATGGAAGCAATGACTCAGATGATAAGGAATCAGCATACCCAAGCTAGTGGAAGTGGTGGAGTTTCTATTGATAAGTACCTAAAATTATTTCAAGATATGAGGCCACCTCTTTTCTCAGGTGCAGGAGGACTATAGAATCAGAAAACTGGCTGATGCGAATAGAGAAAATTTTAGAAAGTATGTCATGCCCTCCAGAAGAAGAGTTGCTTTGGCTTCTTTTGCTTTTGAGGAGAAGGCGAGATGGTGGCGAGGGATTCTGAGAGAAATTTGAAGGGAGATCTTGCAATCTTATTTCATGGGAGGACTTTGTGAAGATTTTTTAGAGATTGGTTTGTACCCTCTCGGAGACACAAATGCAGGATAAATTCATCAGATTGATACATGGAGATCACTCTATAATGCAATATGAAGCTGAGTTTACAATGCTTTCAAGGTATGCACCTCAATTGATACCAAATGCAGAAGAAAAATGTCATAGGTTTCTAAGTGGACTGAAGGATATAATCAGACAGCCCTTGATTCCGTTGAGTATTGATGATTATGTTGTATTGGTAGAGCGGGCTAGAAGGATAGAATTAAATGTGCAAGCTACTCAGAGAAGGAGGGATATTCAGAAGAGGAGGAATGATGATAGGCCAAAATCTTGGCAGAATGTTCAAACTGAGAAATCAAACTGGAAAAAGCCTAAGTCAGATACTTATGCTAGCAGTAACAGTATTGTCACATGCCCAAAATGTGGAAGAGCACACAAAGGAGAATGCCTCTCAGGCACAAACACTTGCTATCGGTGCCATCAGCCAGGACATATGACAAAATCTTGCCCTATCTTCAGTCAGGAACCTTTAAGGGATGCTATGACAAGTGTTCAACCTCCTCAGAAGACTATTGGTAGGCAAAGAATGATTGAATCGACTGCATTAGTTCCATCTCAAACTTCAGGCAGAATACACAGCCTCGAGTTTATGCACTCACGCCGAAGAGTACTACGATATTATCACGGTATGTCTTTAATTAAATTAACATCATCATAATTTTGTATTGTCATATAAAATTATTTTATATGTCTATTCAATTATAGGTATCATTTTATTAAGTAAATCGGTTAGAGTTTTATTTGATACGGGAGCATCACATTCATTTATATCTGAAGAATGTGTGAGGATTTTGGGATTACAAATTATGAAAATATACAGTACTTTCGAGAATGACAATTGGGTCTCAAATGAATCTTTGAAAATGTTTGCGTGTGAACCTAAATATCATGAAAGATGCTTGAATACTGATTTAATAGTCGCCAATATATGAATTAATTTTAGGAATGGATTGGCTAGCTAAACATTTTCTACTATAGATTGTTAAAAGATAGTCAAATTCAATATTCACGGAAAAGAAGAATTCAAATTAGGTGGCATAAGGGAGTATTAACTATGATGGTGTCTTGCTTAAAAGTTCAAAAGATGTTAGCAAAAGGCTATGAAGGTTTTCTTGCTCAAGTTACTGATGTTACTAAAGAGGTAAAGAAGATAGAGGATGTACCAGTAGTAAAAGAGTATCCAAAAGTTTTTTTAGATGATTTATCAGGTTTACCTCTAATCAGAGAGATAGATTTCTCTATTAATTTAATTCAAGGTGCAAAACATGTAGCAAAAGTATCATATAGAATGGTGGTTAAAGAATTACAAGAGTTAAAGAATCAGCTACAAGAATTGTTAGAGAAGGGATTTATCAGGCCTAACACATCTTCTTGGGGAGCTCCTGTATTATTTGTGAAGAAGAAAGATGGGAGCTTAAGGCTATGCATCGATTATAGAGAGCTTAATAAACTCACATTGAAGAATAAATATCCTTTGCCAAGAATTGATGATCTCTTTGACCAACTAAAAGGAGCTTCAATATTTTCAAAGATTGATTTAAGATAAGGTTATCATCAACTGAGAATCAAAGAAGAAGATATACCAAAGACTGCATTCAGTACAAGGTATGGGCACTATGAGTTTTGTGATGATGCCTTTTGGCTTAACAAATGCTCCAACTGTATTTTTGGATCTTATGAATAGAACCTTTAAACCCTTTTTAGATTCATTTGTGATTGTATTCATAGATGACATTCTAATTTATTCACGAGATGAAGCAGCTCATGAAAATCATCTTCGCATTATTTTACAAGTACTGAAAGGAAATGAATTGTATGCAAAGTTTTCAAAGTGTAAATTTTGGTTAAATAATATCATATTCTTGGGGCACATGATTAGTAGTGAAGGGTTTCGATGGATCGAGTAAAGTCGAGTAATAGAATGACTAGACTACTATCGTAAGTCGAAGTTTCTTAGGATTAGGATATTGGGAGATTCGTTGAAGGGTTTTCACAGCATGCCACTATCAAAACTAACTCAAAAGCAAATATGAATGAATGGTCGGTGAAGAGGCTTTTCAAAAATTGAAGAATTGTTTAATGACCGCACCGATTAACTATTCCATCGTGGCGAAGGATTTCAAATTTATAGTGATGCAAGAGGCTTGAGATGTGTACTTATGCGAGAATGGAAGAGTGATTGCTTATGCTTCTGGCAATTGAAAAATTATGAAAAGAATTATCCAACCCATGATCTAGAGCGTAGTGGTATTTGCATTAAAATTTGGAGGCATTATTTATATGGAGTAAGGTGTGAAGTTTTCACTGATCATCAAAGCTTGAAATATATCTTTACTCAGAAGGAGCTAAATTTAAGGCAAAGGAGATGGTTGGAACTCATTAAAGATTATGATTTGGATATTCAATATCATCCGGGGAAGGCAAATATAGTTGCTGATGCTTTAAGTAGAAAAACATCTGGTAGTGTTTATTAGTTGATCTCTTAACAGGAGGAATTGATTAAAGATTTAGAAAAATTAGAAATTTCAATTATTAAATCTATAGATGATCATGTTTTATTGTTAAATAAAATGGCTATACAATCAAATTTGAAAGACAGAATACGAGATGCTCTACCTCAAGATGATGACTTTCAGAAAATTTTAGATTTGGTAAAAGTAGGCCATACAGAAGATTTTGAAATCGATGAAGAGGGATTATTGAAGTATCATGGTAGGGTTTGCATTCAAAATGTTGGAGATTTGAGGAAAGATATTTTACATGAAGCACATTATTCAAATTATACAATTCATCCAAACAGTAACAAAATGTATCAAGATCTTAAGGAAATATTTTGGTGGCCAGGAATGAAAAGAAGTGTAAATTTGAATTTATAAAATGTCAATCATGTCGATGGTTAACATCGTAAGCCTTTACACCTTACATAGCGAGTGGAAATGGGATGATATTGCTATGGATTTTGTTGTTGGCTTACCTAGATCCAGAAAAAGATGCGATACTATTTGGGTTCTTATTGATAGGTTGACTAAATCTGCACACTTTATATTTATCAAACAATCTGATGCTGTTGAAAAGCTAGCAATGAAATATGTTGATGAAATTGTGAAGTTACATGATGTGCCAAAATCTATAGTATCTGATCGGGATGGTCGATTTACATCTAAATTGTGAAAAAAATTCAAGAAGCTTTAGGTACGAAGCTTACTTTCAGCACTGCATTTCATCCTCAAACTGATGGCCAGTCACAAAGAACAATTCAAACACTTGAAGATTTGCTTAGACTTTGTATCCTTGATTTTGAAGGAAATTGGGAAATTCATTTGCCTTTGATTGAGTTTGCTTACAACAATAACTTTTCAAGCAAGTATTGGTATTCTGAAGCATTGTATGGAAGGAAATGCAACACCTTTGTTGGGTGGAGACAGAACGAAGAATCATTGGTGCGATGTAGTAGATGAAGCCACCGAAAAGATCGATTGATCCGTGATAGATTAAAAGCTATTCAAGATAGGCAGAGGAAATATTATGATGCTAAACATCGACCAGTAGAGTTTGAAGCGGGAGAATTTGTATTTCTTAAAGTCTGCCCTATGAAAGGTATAAAACAATTTGACAAAGTTGAAAAGTTGAGCCCACGCTATATTGGTCCATATGAAATCTTGGAAAGAATTGGGAAAATGGCTTATAGACTGGCTTTACCTTCTCACATGCAAGCAGTGCACAATGTGTTTCATATTTCTCTACTGCGAAAATATATTACTGATGAAGCCAACAAGATTATTGCGATCCTATTGATATTCAACCTGATCTCACATTTGTGGAGGAGCCAGAAAGAATTATAGATTATGATGTCAAGCATCTCGAATGGGAAATTCCATTTGTCCGTGGAAACATGGATCAGATCGAGAAGTTATGTGGGAGAAGGAATCTGAAATGCGAGAACTTTATCCTCAATTGTTTAATTAAAGGTATGTTCATTTTTATTAATGTCATTTAATTTCGAGGACGAAATTTTTATAAGAGGGAGAGATTATAATAACCGGAAAAAAAAGAAATTTCATAACTGCCACGATGGTTAGCCACGGAAAGGAAAGAAAGGGATCCAAAGGGAGGGGTAGCCGGTTTCGACAAACTGAAACCAAATTCCCAAAACACGCGAGAGAGGGAGAAAGGAAGGGAGAAGGCTCTACCCGTCTGTCGGTCACGCGCAATCAGGAAGGATAAGGAGATTCAATTTTTGTGTCAGTCTACCGAGGAAGGAGGAGAGAATGACGGTCAAGCGTCTTGATGGGAATAAAGGAGAGTTGAGCCGCTACAGGCATGAGGAAGCCTACTGACGGGATCGAAGGAGGAAGAGCCGGAGCCGCGCCGCGCGGCGTGAAGAAGCGACGGCTGGGCAAGACCGAGAGAAGCTCTCGCGAGGAGATAACTGCGATGACGGATGTCGTGGGAGGAAAAGAAGAAGCTTGAATGGGTCCTTAGGGCAAACCGAGGGATACAAGGTAAGTAAATGAGTTATTTAAGGCAATGGCAATGGTAATAGATACTTGTTCTTTGAATGAGTATTTCGACGGTGACTCTTGGAAGGATGATAAAAGTAAAAGTAAAAGTTTATATGATAAATGTTTATGTATACCGACCATATATGCTACTGATAAATGTTTATGTATACCGATCCCCATATGCTACTGATAAATGTTTATGTATACCTACCTCCCATAGGTTTGATTGTTTGAGCATATTTCTTTTATGTACTTGTGACAACAGAAAATTGGCATGCATACTAGTTCTTTTTTCTTGTTTACTATAGTATAATAGCATAATTGACCCACTGAATTATATTTATTTGTTAGTTGCTTAATCTTTTTCAGGTAATCCTACTAATTAAATGGCTGATAGAAGGGGGACTTCAGGAGATAGGTAATTATGTCATGTTGAGTTATGTTTAAAATGTGTTTTCTCCTGAACTTTGTTAGAATATTTATGTATGGACAAATTGTATAATTATTTGTGGTTTGTAGTGGCTCTTTTATGATTGGAGATTGGAGATGTTATTTATGATTGGAAATGTTAAGAAATGTTTTATTTTATCCGTCAATTGTTCTCGTATTCCAAGCTCCAAGCCGGTCGTGAGTGACATTTACTAAGAATGAAGGAGTTTCAATTCTATACCAAAAACTTGAATAGGTAATTATTAATTATTTCCATCATAATCATCAAGAGGACATCAATATTTTCAATCAAAATGACACTATTCATGCATGGCCCCAAAAACTTGTGTAATACATTTGATGATATTTAATGCATTTGCATTATATTTGATGCATTTTAAAAGAATTATGTTGTGATGTGTGCACATTAATCGATAATATCTAAGTTTTGTCATTTGCATGAGTGTTTTATCATTAGAGATGCATACAAACATTTTATTTTATGCTCTTTAAAACATGTCTTCTATGTACTTGCATGTATGTGTTGTATATGTAGTGGCATATAAAAAACAAGTTCAATTTTATATTTACTTTTCTTCTTGAAAATAGCAAGATTCATTTTTATATGATTTATGTATTACTTGGTGGATCCTGCAAGAATGTTTCTGAAGTTATAAATAGTGACATTGTTTAATACATTTTTATTTAAGTTTAATTAGTTTTATATGCCATTTGATAGCTTTAAATATAGGGAGGTTCTATATTGCTACTTGGAAGGAAATTTTAAAATTTTATTTTAAATTCCTTGTAAGTGCCCATTGAGTTTAATTTTTGCACATCTAGTTCATTTCAAGATTATAAAATTTCTCATTTAGTTTAATTTTGATTTTATTTCCAATGTAAGTGCAATATTCATTTTATTTTGTTTTGTTTGAGTCCTTTATCATTATTAAATCCAAAATCATTTTGACAGCCCTCTACGTTATCTCTTAATGTCGGGAGAGTACTAAGGAACATTAGGCCTGTCCACCACATTAAGGAAGACATACATGGGTGGTTTGAATCTTAACTACAAGTTTACTTTCCTGTCATATAAAGAAAGATATGTATGTTTTTTTATGCTTGCATGAAATACTTTTAACATATATTTCCCCATAGCGTCAAGAAATATTTCTAATTTTTGTGAAGGTGACTTTCACAAAAATTTACAGATATAGATTTTTCCTATCACGCCAAGAATGACATGTGAATACTTAATTTTGGTGATTTGGTGAGTCTACTTTTGCATTTCTACCTTTCGTGGGAGGCAATAATATTGATGATGAGTTTTAGTGAGAATAAACACAATTTCTTTCTTTTTTTACTAAGGTTTTGACTACTTTAGAGAGAGAAAGGAAAGAGAGGGATTGTTTCTTTTTGTTCATAGAGAGAAAGAAAAGAGAAAAAGAGGGGGGAGGGTGTATAGAGAGTGAGTTCTATTTTTATTTAGAGAGTGAAATAGATTGGGAGTGAGATCACCTTATGTTTACAGAGAGAAAATAGAAGGGGGAAGAGAAACTCTTCAATTTAGATGATAAACTTTTCGATTTAAATAGAAATAAGAGAGAATGACATCTTACTATTTAGAGATGGGGGATGGGTGGATAGAGGAAGAGAGGGTTTCCTCTTTGTATAGAGAGAGAAAGAGATAGAGCAGAGTTGGAGATAATGAGAAAGATATTTATCTCTTTCTATTTAGAGAGAGAGAGAGAGGAAGGAAAGTGATGCTACATGTGTTTAGAAAGAAATCACAGGCTACTTGTGATTTGTGTGGAAATCAAGAGGCAGAGAGATAGGAGGACATGTGGTTTGTGTGGTGAACTAGAAGGAGAAGGTTGGGTTATAGTTGGATAGAAAGAGAAGGCTACAAGGCCTCGAGGGAGAGAAAGAGGAGGGTTTGGCTTGGGACTTTCTTATTGTGGTAGAAAGGTGGAGTGAAGCATGAGGGATGTTGAAAGGCTTGGATGGTGTGCCATTTTAGCAGAGTAGAAGTAGAGGTTGAGGTGAGAGAGAAGCATGGCTTGAGGGCTATGGTGTAAGAATGAAAGACGAGAGAGGGAGGGGTGCATGTAAGTGGGAATGAAAGACGAGAGAGGGAGGGGTGTATGTAAGTGAAAATGAGAGTAGTGAGCTCGGGCAAGGGTTAGAATTAGTTCTTATTTGTGTGACCTCTCGTTTGTGATCCATTGTTGTCCACATGTTTAATCAAATTAATAGAAGATCTCTTATGGTAGCATTCGGCGCTCCAAATATATCTAACTAATTCATTTTGAGAATGGGCATCATTTGGGCAATTTTGGTGAAGATAAAAGTATTTTGACTCTGATTTGCCATCGTCTTCTTCAAGATCTGTTGAATCAACTAAGAACATTCATTGATTATTTCAATTTATTAGATGTATTGACAAAGTCTGTTCTACAAACGTGTAGTGTTGCAAGTGATTTTAGGTAGGTTTCTTTTCTTTTTATCATTGTGTGATGTGATGGATAACCTAGAAATCTTTGGTGATTTTGATACTTTGGTGTTGTTGGAGAAGTGGATAACATTGCCTTTGCAGGGTCCTAAGTCCCGGATGTGAAAATTTTATGATAGGCAGTCGACAGTCAGCATAAAACTTGTCAAAATAATCATGACCTGAATCCTTTTAAAACTTTGTGTTAATGCTAGGGTATCCCCTGGAAATGGCGTGTTGTATGACTTAAATACAGTAAAAAGTGTGCAAGGGCTGTTGCATCGGCGGCCGAGTGCAATGTTAAATAAGCAAGGGTTCTCACATTATGGACAGATGTGGGCAAAGAAGTTAGTCCATGAAATTAGAATTAGATTAGGAACTTCAAATATAAGTACTCTTACAAGTAAATTAATGGAATTAATAGATATTATGGCTCATAGGAAGATAAATATTTTATGTATTAAAGAAATTAAATGGGTTGGGGAGAAGGCCAAGGAGATTGATAGTTTATATTTTAAACTTTGGTATTCAGGAAGGAGTTGAATTAGAAATAATGTAGGTGTGATTATAGATAATAATTTAAATGATGATGTTATAAATATTAATCATATTAGAGATAAAATTATAGCTTAAAGATTGTTGTTGATATTAAGATTATCAATGTTATAAGTGTGCTTCTCAAGTAGGTTTGGATATAGGCTCAAAGAAAAGTTTTGGAATTACTTAGAGGGATTAAAACAAAAGATACATTTTAAAGAGATATATTTATTGGAGGAGATTTAAATGAACATAGTGGTACAGTAGTAGAAGATTTTAAAAGTATTCATGATGACTATGAATTTCGAGTAACTAATGAACAATGTAGAACTATATTATATTTGCTTTAGTTTATGGTTTTGTAGTTGCTAATACATTATGTAAGAAAAGAGATTAGCATATTATTACGTATAAGAATGGATTTAGTAAAATACAGATTGATTATTTTTTAATAAGAAAAATAACTCATTTAGATTGTAAAGATTTTAAGGTTATTTGGAGTGAAAATTTAAGTACCTAACATTGACTGTTAGTTTTAGGTTTTAAGATGAAGGATTGAAAGATGAAAAATAAATAAAAAAATTATCTTAAGATTAGATAATGACATTTAAAGGATACTGATAAAAATATTTTTAAGAACAAATTATAAGAGCTTAGAATTTTGTATGTTCATAAGAAAGCTAATATTATGTTGGGAAAAATAGCAAGTGAAATTAAGCAGGTTATAAAAAATGGTGTTTAGGATCAAATTGGTCTCTCAACTATTTCTGAAGGACCAATTTAGTCCTAAACTAAATAGAAGGACTAATTTGGTCCATTGACTATTTGATCAAGGACCAAGTTGGTCATTTCATTTGGAATTTAACGGAAAGTTGTAGAGATATAAGGAATATTGAAATAACAAAAAAAGAAACAGATAAACCCTACCCTCCTCATTTTCATTCATTTGCACCATGTACTCATGGGAGAGAGAAGAGTGGTCTTTGCAAGAGGGGAGGAATCTAGAGTGCTAGAGAGGTGAGAGTTGGGAGAGTGTGATTTATTCTGGAGAGCACACATGACTGCTCACATGTTATATAGCTGCTAGATGCTAGAGTCTGCTACAGGTCTCAGTTACTACTGGAGTCTCAACTGCCCTTTAGTGCGAACCGTGAGGCTTGGTATGGATATTCGCCAATGCGAGGAAGGTCACTGGAGGTTATCTCGCATGTCGAAGCCATTATGCATAGTGGAGTGGACTGAGTCTGCGTAGGTCGCTCTGCAGAATGTTCGAGGGAGAATGCTCCAACAGAAGGACTTCCGCTCGAGGATATCTTGGATGCCCGAGGTATCAAAAGTGCTTGTCGAGTGATGAATGTGATTTCTTATTTGTAATTTACATTTTAATTTATCTCTTTTTATTTTATAATTGACAAACAAGGATTGAAGAAAGAGTGGATCGCGTGATTTCATCATCTACGTTAATGTATATTTATTAATTTTGTCTTTGTGATATTTTTTCAAAATTATGTTATAATTTGACTGGAATTATTGATGTGTTAAATAGAAAAAATAATTGTGGAAATGAAGGAAGAAGTAATACTACTGTTGATGAAGGCAATGAAGATATGACTAATTTGTTTGATGATTTAGAAGAGTGAAGAATTTTATGATAGTGATGCTTTATTTGAAGATAACCCTCATCATTTTATTAAATTTAATGATAATTTTGATGAAGGAAAGCAACTTATTAATGATGATGATGACTACTCATATAAATTTGTAAAGGGAATAGATTGTGATGTAAATTGTATGAATTATGAAGATGATGACAGTGTTATTGACAGTGATGATATTGATAAGCATCCAACTTTTAATCCAAGAGCTGATTTTGATAAGGTTAACTTTGAAGTTGGAATGTTATTCTATAGTAAGGAGGATTTTAAAGAAGCTGTACAAAAGATATCAATTCTTATGAAAAAATAGTTAAATAAGACCTAATTGCCCTTTTGTCGTAAAAGCATGAGGGGAGTAATACATGGCAAATTAGGACATTTCAAGAACATACATGTACTTGGAATTACCATTGTAAAACTTTGACTTCAACAGTTATTGCAAAGAGATATGTGAGTAAGATTAGGATAAATTCGTAAATTAAATATAATATTTTCAGAAGAGAAGTGATTGATGATTTGAAATTACATGTTTCAAAGGTACATGCTAAGCAAAAAAGCTCTGAAAAGGCTTGTATGCTAGTTCATATGAAAGAAGAAGATTGATTTAATAAAATTTAGGACTATTATTTGGAAATTGCAAATACCAATCACGGGTCCACTATTATTGTACAGACAAGTGAAGATTCAGATTTGCATGGTCAGAAATAATTTATAAATTTTATGTTTGTTCTGCTGCTTGTAAGAAAGGTTTCTACATGGATGCAGACTCATTATAGGTATTGATGGTTGTTTTTTAAAAGGAAAGTAAGTGGGTCAACTTCTAACATATTTCCAATTGTATGGCTAGTAGTGGTAAATTAAATATATGCTTTAAAATTTACGGATTGTCAATAATATATTTTGTAAGGGGGTCAACTTCTAACGGCTGTTACAAAATAAATTAATATATATTTTAAAGCATATATTTTAAAATTTACAATAACATATTTCCAATTGTATGGCCAGTAGTGGTAAATTATACAACTGCTTTGTTAATTCATTTACTTTCTTGTATGTAAACCTTCTTATCCACACATTAATATTAATATTACTATAAATTCAATCACATCCCATTATATAAAGTAATTGATGTTTTAAAATATTTCTGTTTAAGTATAGGAACCATGAGGATGATTAAAATGTTTATAGGACCTTCAATAACTCTCCCTTGTATTCCATTTTTTTTGTCTTGTTTCATTGTTTTAATTTAACATGATTATTTGCACTAAATTGAAGTGCTTGAATATTTTGTTGGGAATTAGAATTATAGTTGCATTAATCAATACGCATGTTATTGACCATTTTGAACGTATTATACCCTTATTTTTTCAGCTTTAGTTGAAGTGGAGAAAACTAGTATGTTGTTGTTTCTACCGTTGAAGCCTACTTAAAGGCGGTGAACAAGATGTTGGCTAAGGAATCTATTTAGATGTTTGTTTGTACTGCCACAAAGCAGAAGTATATTGCGCCATATTTTATAAAGTCCTAAAAGAAATACTTTGAAGCTTTTTCTTGATAAAAATATTATATTAGCCTGAGGTGGTTGTTGTTTAATTATGTTTTTTTTTTAAAATCTGCATATTAAAGTATAACCTTGTTGTGCTCATCAGTTGAGTCATCATATAGATCAAATTGAATTACTTTGCAAGTGATACTCTGTGTTACATGATAATTAGTTAAGTATTCACAATTTGTGTGGATTATAAATATTTTATTATGTGTTCGTTTATAAAAGAAACAAATGGTATATGCTATTGAAATCATATTTTTTACCACATTTAAATGATAAAGCATGCAGTATTAAAATTTGTATTATGACAACTGATTGGTTGAGGTTTAGGCATATAATTTTCAATGGCGTTCTATTAAAAATATTTCTTGTATAATTTTCAATGGCTATTTTGAAACAAGACTAAAATATTGACATTTAATTTACCATATTTGTCATTTAACATATTTTTATTTGTTTATTAAAAATATGAAAATGCGGCTTCCATTATTTGTCCTATTTTTATCCTGTAAAATATTGCCATTTCCAATTGTTCAAATTTCATTCCTTCTGAGCGTTTGAAATTAATATTATCATATTTATTAGAGTTTGAAATTAAATATATGCTTTAAATATATATTAATTTATTTTTCATCTCTTAAATTAATAAATATGATAAAATATTTGAAAATAATTTATAATAAGATTTAATTATGATAAAAAAAATTATATGATTGTATTTATTGGAATAATTTCGATGGAATAAAAAATTTGAATGATGTCTAATAATAAAATATTTCTAATAATTTATGTAATAATTTTATATTTACAACATCAAAATTTAAAAAAAGTTTAAACTACTTAATTATAAAGAAAATAAATTTTAATGAGATAAAATTTAAACAAAAATACATAATTTTATGCCAAAAAATAATTTGCTAAAAAATCTTCATGATAGTAATCCAATCTCCTTGTATATAATTGTACTTATTGCACATAGAAAATAAAAATCAATTAAAAAATGAGAAATATTATAATTACAAAAAAATTTAAAATTCCAAAAATGCCCTTATTTTTAACACCCATAATTGTTATTTTGAATGGAAGGGCCAACTTGATTCCTGATTAAATAATCAAATACAAAATTGGTCCTCTTGTTTAGTGTGAAATTAAATTAGTCCTTCATAAATAGTTGAGGGACTAATTTGATCTTAAATCCTAAAAAATGTGTTTGGAGAATCAAAAGGAAAAACTTCTTTTAATAAAAATAATTGGTAGTAGAGTGAAAATGTGTCACAAAAGATAAAAAATAAAAAGTATTGTTATATAATTTAATTTAGATGTAAAAACTCAAAAAATTAGGAAACATATAATGTCGTCCATAGAGATTCTAAGATAGTAATATATGATACAAAAAATATATATTTTAGTGATTTATATAATAGATTGGATATTAAAGAAGGTGAAAGATGTTTGTATAAGTTAGCTAAGTAAAGAGATATGAGAAATAAAGATCTAGTTCATGTGAGGTGTATTAATGATGAAAATCATGAAGTGCTTTTCTTAGAAAATGATATTGAAAATAGATGGATGAGTTATTTTGATAAACTTTTCAATGAAGGATCTCAGAATACGATTGATTTTAATAACTTAGTACCCTTAACAAAAATAGAGAATTTTATTTTTATCATCGTATTAGTAAATTTGAAGTTAGAGAAGCTTTAAAGAAAATGAAGTGTGAAAAAACAATAGGACTTAATGTTATTCTAATAGAAGTGTGGAAATGTTTATGAGATCAAAGAATTTCTCGGCTTAAAATTTTTTTATAGCTATTTTACATACTAAAAAGATGTCAGATGAGTGGAAGAAAGAGTTTGTCGGTTCCTATATTTAAGAATAAGGTGATGCATAAGAGTGTGCAAATTATACAAGAATTAATTTAATGTGTCATACGTTAAAATTATGGGAGAGAGTAATCAACATAGGTTATGATGTGATGCAAAAATTTCTCAAAAGCAGTTTATTTTCATGCTAGGTAGATCTACTATGGATGCTATACATTTGTTAAGAGGTTTGTTGGAGAAGTATATGGAAAGTAAGGAGGATCTACATATGATTTTTGTTGATTTAGAGAAAGTTTATGATAAAGTTCCAAGAGAAGTCCTTTGGAGAGTGCTATAAAAGAAAGGAGTTAATATTGATTATATTCAAGTCTTTACAGATATGTATACTAGAGCTATTAGTTGTGTTCAATCACAAGGAGGATTGATAAAATATTTTCCTATTTTATTTGGATTATATCAAGGATTTGTTTTAAGCCCTTATCTTTTTTGCTTTAGTTATGGATGTTCTTACTAGGCATTTATAGGAAGATGTATCTTGGTGTATGCTTTTTGCTGATGACATTCTTTTGTTTATAAGACTAGCGAGGGAGTCCAAGAGAAACTTGAATTATGGAGGCCAACCTTAGAGTCTAAAGGTTTTCGTTAGAGTAGATCTAAAACTGAATATATGAAGTATAATTTTAGTTGTAGAAGTTCTAGTGGTGGTGTTGTGACATTGGGTGATCAAGTCATTAAAAAGAGTGAACATTTTAGATATCTAGGCTCTATTGTTTAAAATGATGGTGAAATAGATGGAGATGTTATTAGTAGAATTCAAGTTGGATGGTTGAAATGGCAGAATGCATTTGGCTTGTTGTGTGATAGAAAAGTATCGCTTAGACTTATGAGAAAATTTTATAAGATGGTGATAACCTGCAATGATTTATGGTGCAAAATATTGGCTAGTAAAAGAGAAGCATAAGACAAAGTTAAGTGTTGTAGATTGTGTTGGGAAATAGTTTGGAATGATGGAATTTGAAGGGAAACACGATGGCAGCTTGTTAGAAAAAATGACATAAAATAAGATGTTAAGTAGATCATTTTTCATGAGACAGATTGATTTTTATTCAACTAGACTTCCCCCAATATTATGCTAGGGTTTATTTAGATCTGAGTTATATTTCTTATGAACACTAGCATCTATAGTTAATTACCCCTCTATAAGTGGGCACTCTCGATTAAGGTTGGATGTTCGCATTAACCTTTTGGTGTGAATGTGTATATATATATATATATATATATATATATATATATATATATATATATATATATATATATATATATATATATATATATATATATATATATCGTGTGTGAATGATTATCTGGAGTAAAGGAAAGTAGTTCCGATCAAGATCCTATAATTTTGTCATTCAGGGACTATTGTTATTCCAGTCTACCAACATTAGTGGGCTATTAGTCGTAATGTTTAAGGGACTTGATTAGCAGCCTTGGGTTGCCTCATCTCAGGAACTATGAGTCAATTAGGATTGTTGTGCATGTGTTATTTTGGATGGGTTTATTTAATTATTTAATCTAAACTTAGTTTATAAGTTTAATTGAGCATTTGGTCTTATGATTTAGTCTTCTAGACAAAAATGATTTGAGAATTTTAAAAGATAGATAGGATTTGCATCCATTGTAGAGCCAGTGCTAAATGAAGCTTGCCTTATAGACATAAATTGGGCTTACATCAATTTGGAAGACTATAGATGCAAAAAAAGTTTGCGCTGCAAACATTTATTGGGCAAACATCTATTGGAATGCTGAATTTGTAAATGATGTTTACCTTGTAAACATAGATTAGACTTACATCTGTTGGAAAGTCAAAATTAAAATGCATATTTTGTTTTTATGAGTATGATCGTGCTTATATCCATTGGAATGTCAATCATGTGAATGAAGTTTGTATTGCAAATACACATTGGGCTTACATCTATTGGAAAGCTAACTATTAAATGTAATTTGTCTTACGAATATATGTTGGATTTGCACCACTTTAGAATGCCAAGTTTAAATGTGGAGTTAGTTTTATAAATATAAATTGGACTTGTATCTTTTAGAAAGCCTTTATTAAATATGTAATTTCATTTTTATGAAAATGCATTGGATTTATATCCGCTGCAATGCCAGTGTTATAAGTGAAGTCTATCTTACAGATATAAATTAGACTTATGCTTATTAGAAGGCCGGTGCTCAATGTGAAACTCATATTGAGATAGTGTTTGGGCTTACATCCATTGGAAAGCCAAAATTAAAAGGTACATTTAATTTATAGATGTTAACTAAACTTATATTAATGGAAATGCTAGTACTTGAGTTTTGACATCATTATTTGTGAGACAATTTTAGACTTGATGGGTTGTTGTTATATTGATTATTAGATTACATCCTACGTCTTTGACACATATTTGATCAAATGAATAATTGATGGTTGTTCATGAGCATGTCCAAATGTGGTCATGCAATCATTTTTATCCTTGATTTGAACTTCTATGTATTTTGAATCTTATAAGCTTTTTTATGTAAGTGAAGTATTTTTGAATTTATTAATGCATTTAGGCTTATTAAGAGTGTCAAGGGTCTAGGTTTGGATCTTTTAGATCTTAAGATGCAATTAGCTAAATCAATTACTTTTGATATGAGAGGGTAGGATGGATTGTAGACTGATTGCATTTAGTAATCTTAATATTTGTTCTATTCAAATTTGATTTATTCAATTTTAATTTTGATTTTATTTTTCTTTTTTAACAAATTTTATCATATGCAAAGTCTCATGATTTTTTTATAAAAAGAATAGGTCCAATTATTTCAACAAAATTTTGACAGTATAACTGCTTAGTAGTATTGCATTTGTAAAATTTATCGCAATCGATGGTGCTCTTCTCCTTTGCCCTGGACTCAAGATCAACGGAGGGAGATTTTTTGTCTCTTGCTGCACCCAAAATTGATGACAGAGATCTTCAAATTTTTTTTTTCTGGTTTAATCCGTGATCCACGGATCTTCCAAAAACTTATTTTTATTTGATTTTAAAATTATCTAGAATTTGTGTAATTTATGAAATTTCAACAACATAATTGCTTAAAAGTTCTGGTTTTTGTAAAATTTAGTGTAATCGATACTTTTTTTTCTTGCTTTGGACCCAAGATCAATAGAGGAAGGTTGTCATCTCTTCCTAAACTCAAGATCAACGATAGAAGTTTTCAAAATTTTATCATGATTAGACTTAAGGTCAATGTGCATGGGTCTTCTAATTTTAAGCTTGCAAATAAATGAGAATTATAATAAAATTAAATAGTATCTATTTTATACCTAAATAAAACTTTAGAAATTCAATTTTCCTCTTCTTGTCTTTTTTTTTTCTTTGGACTAAATTGGCCTCACTTAAGTCTCACATTAAGGTCTAAGGGGAAAATAAAATTGGGAGATTTACATACATACCATACAATTCTTATGTATTTACATAACTAATACCTAAAGTTAGATATTTACTTATCTAACACTTTTCTATGCTTAAAAAGGTGCATTTTACTTTTAAAAAGTGAATAAAATGATATTTTTGATGTGATATTAAAGATTATGGTGTTATATAGGTAAAAATTAAAATTTAGGTGTTAGATATGTAAATACATGAGAATTTGGTGGTATGTATGTAAATCCCTCAATAAAATTTCAGCCACTCCTTCCTTTTTCTTGGGATTATAAGATGTAGGGCTCGGTCACGCAAGCAGGCTTGGCTCTCTCCCTTCTTATTTCTTCTCTATTGTGCAGCAGCAAGGATTGGCCGGTTATGGTTCTCGTCGACCTCCCTTCTCTCTTCTTCCTCTTTCGCACAATAACCCTCGGTCTGCCTCTCTCTTAGTTTCTCTCATGCACAGTAGACTCTCCCTCTTCCTCTCTCTCGCTCTTAGTTCCTCGTGCATCAAGTCTCCTAAATTTGTCGAGTTCCCCTCTTTATAGAAGGTAATGCTCCAACTATTCGTGCTATTCCTTCCTCCCTCTTTCCTATGCGACTTTGACGACACGGGATCATGAGGAGTTGCTTGGTTCATGCGGGTTTGTGGGATTGTGGGTCGTCTATCATGCAAATGTGAGTTGTTGCCTATGAGATGTGGGTCAAGGCATACAGAGAGAGGTCTGTTAAGGAGGTGTGTATTCTTTTTCTTTTCTTTTTTTGTGTTTCGGATGCAATAAAGGTTGTGGTTGAGGAATAATATGGTCGACAGCTAGGAAAGGAGGAAAACTGTTAAGAGGATGATTCACCAACTAATCTCAATTAAGATATATATATATACTACTTGAATAATTATGGTACAACTCTCTTAAATAGTAGAAAAATAGTGAACAAAAACTCCAATATAAAACTCAAACCAAAAAAGTGTCTACAATAGTTTTAGTAAGATATTTATACTAATCAGTCAAAACAAATCCAAATAATTAAGACCGAAGTTGACAAACTACTAAATTGGCTTTGAGTAGATCTGTTTAGATTGGACTGGTTTGTTATGCTATAGCACATGTCACTTTTAGGACACACCTGTGTCATTCTCTTTGGGTAGGAGGCCTTCACCCTCATCATTGGAAACATTATATCCTCGTAGTATCATGATAGATTAACAACACTGAATATGGCTGATATCTTGTAATCACTTGGCATGTCAATTTTGTAGGTGTTATTATTTATTCATTTGATGACTTTGAAAGGATCATCAGCTTCGGGTTTGAGCTTCTGAAAAGAGCCTACAGGAAACATCTCCTATGTCAATTTAATCTACACAAGATCATATTCCTTAAAAACTATGGCATGCATATTTTTAATATATAGTATTTTGTTTAGCAAGCTAATTTTTTACATGGGCTCTAAAAATTTGCACCAGACCTCTCAATGAAGAGAGTTTAATTTAGTACCGAGTTACATTTTTGAAAGGCAGATAAATTTGTAGATAAGATATTATCTAGAGATTTTACTCTCATTTTGTGAGAATTTTAGATTTGATTCTAGGTTTCCTAGGTGCAAGCACCTATAGTTAATTACCCTTCCTAAATGATCATTTGAAAGAGAACTTTTGATTAAGGTTAGTCGTTGAAGAATTAAGTACTTAGCATATAGTAACAACACATTAGATTTAAAATTTATAAAATTCATCATTATTGACTTAAAGCATATGGTTGGGAAAATGATGATGCATTCGATCAATATTCCATGGTTCCGTCGTCCTGAGCTATAATGGTTCCTGGTCTACTTAATCAAAGGAAGTAGTCGACCTAATCTGATTGAAGGATCATTGTCAGTAGCTATAGGTTGTCTTATATTTGGAGATCTTATAGACCTAGGTTGTTGTTTGTCTGAGGAGATAATTTTAACTCCACCTTAGCTAATAGAAAACTTTATGTTCTATTAAATGCACTCTATGGTTTATAACTCAATGGGGCTGAGCTATTGCGAAACATATGTGCTATAACTGTGACTGTAATTTAATGGTGCAATTTAGTGACAAACCAATCGGTTAGAGGGCTCTGATTGAAATCATCTTTTATGTAGTGTTATTTAATGGTAAAATCATGCGGACAGAAGACATGAGCCACATCTTTACTGGTGTCAGGTTATTTGATACGGAACATACAACACATTTGATTTAACTTTAACTTTTTTGTGAGCTAGAGCTTTCTTAAATTGTCATCTCAAAAAATAATTGTGGATGAGTGGATGAATTTTCTTTAATTTTTAGATGATAAATTTCATTTAAATATTTTAAACTTAGTACCTTTTGCATTCTTTGCATTTTTGTTAAATTTGAACTTAGATTGATTTGATACATAATTTCAAATATAATTTGATAGTGTCATTCTGTTCGGATGAGATATTCATTCAACACAGTTATCCTCAGAGTATTTAGACTTTGTCAACTCTGCTTATAAGCTTGCAGAGGATTGAGCCTATGATTTATTGTGATTTAAAATTTATTTAATGATTGATCAATCATTATTAGTTTTAGTTTGAACGTAGAGAATCAAGACTTGGATTTGCATTTTTAGTAATAGATTTGAGATGATTTAACATTAAAAATCATATAAATTTTGATGGTAATAACTCCTCCGATTAAAATTTACGATCAACACGATCATCATTGGGGGTATTTCAGTGATAGCCATCTCACAGTCATATGACAAAATTAATTTCTCAAAAATTCTCTCAAAGAATGAATGCTTTGTCAATAACAATAGGTTCTGTTAACTGAGGCCTAGTCCAAAGAAACAACCTGTAATCAACACATGCAACATCTTCTTACACTAGAATTTGGCATTTTATATAATATCGGGGTTTGTGCGAATATTTTAGATTGGTTTCAATTCATTTGACTTTTTTATTATTGAAATTTCATCAATTATTTCAAGGGATAAAATTTTTACTATCATCAACATTTTGTTGACCTCCACATAAGTCACACAAGTCAAAATGAGTAAGTACAATGAATTTGATGGACGACGAATGCGATGTCGCATAAATCGAAATCAAAACACCTTGATCTTCATAGAAACTGATTGAAACGATTTCAAATCGACAAATGGACTTTGACGTTGCGTCTAGAGCATCAAAATTAATTAAAATATACATTTTGTGCAATACAACGGTCAACCAATGGAGGAGAGTTGTTGGCCGCCTCATTATCAGTGAAGGGCGTGATGGCCTAAATCTTGTTCTTGAAATTGATCACGTCATTTGTGTCGAAATATTGAAACCTATCAAACGAGACTATCCATAATCAATTCAGATGAGTCTGTGCGTGTATTGAGATGTTGGATGCTAAAACATTTCAAATTAACTCGTTGATCGAAATTGAAATGATGTCCGATCATGAACGAACAATTCATTTGCATTGAGCGTTAATTTACTTATGATCAACACATATATTGCATAAGGTCATTGCATGATAAATTTTGATGTAATTAGGCACAGATTTCGATGCAAATTGAACTAATCCCCACTTAATCTCGTTTAATCCCTGCTTAATTCCCGCCATCCATGTCCAATCCTATCAAACGGCCTCTTATACCTTTTACTCCTAAGCATGTTGCTCCCATTTTCTCTCCTCATATCTCATTATTCCCACTTGGCATCCCACTATCACAAGGCAGAGATTGCAGGCTCTCCCTCTCGCGACACTCTTAGCATTTTTGCCACTTAGCCCGACCGCCTATCAACCAGCTCTCCCAACTTGCTCGCTGGTTGACCCTCCTACAAGCCACACAAACAAGAGCCGCATGGCTCTGTAACCATCTCTCTCTCTCTCGCTCCCGCTCTGTCCTCCCCCGTCGTTTGCGTGTGGCGCAAGACCTAGCCAAGCTGAACAACCCATTCGACTTGCTTCTGTGTCGAACCAAATATCCCTGTCATCATCTTCCTCTCTTCTAGCCGAGACTGTAGCTCGCCTCTCCCTCCTCTCCCATCACCTCTCTATGCAGCTCGAGCTATCGCTGACCTTAGTCGTCTCATCGCTTGACTCCTTCCCTCAAGCGGCACAAGGAGTCAATCTCTCTCTCCCGGCTCTGCTTCCCCTATTGTGCAAATCACGCTAGCATCTCATCGAAACCCGCTTCCCTCTCCTCTCTGCATTGACCGATTGGCCTCTCCCACCTCCCCTTCTCTCTCTCTCTCTCTCTCTCTCAAATTAAAGATATCAATGTCTCTTCCTCCTTACCTCTCTTTTTCTCTCTTTAACGAGAAAATATTACGTCCGAGTCATCGTAGCTTTATGAGTCCATCGTAGCTTTATGTCGGACTCAATCCACTGACAGCGTGTCCGATTTTTTTTTCCCGTTTTAGCGATTAACGGGCAAAGATAAGAAGAAAGACATTTCTCGACGACCCGGCGTAAACGTCGATGGCGTATTAACGGACAGTAAAGATATTTCCTCCGGCGCCTTAAGCATCGTTGGAATGCGGGAGGAATTTAAAATATATAGGATTTAGGGTTTAGGTTAGTTTTCAGCAAAAGCTTATAAGAGAAAATCTTTTCTTTTACAAAAGAACTGAAGATAGAACGTTGAAATAACAACCATTTTAGGCGGATGTATTAAATAAATTCATTGGTAATGTTTGTGCATTTTTTTCTGGTTTGTGCATTTTTTTATCTAATGTTTCTCGTTCGTCAAGAATATGTTCATTACATCCAATTAAAGCAATTTAGATGCTTTTTTTTATTTTTATTTTGAGTGTTTTTTGCATTTTGTACTCATGTACCTCTTTGGAGATTACATCATTTTTTTTTTTTTTTAGTTCTTTATTTATGATTATGTTTAGGGCATTCCAAGGAAGCATTTTATGGCTTTGGATGGTTTGTGCTATTTTGCATCTATACTCTACCTCTTTGGAGTGCATCATTTTACATTTTTTTATTTATTCCCTCTTATGATTATGTTTAGGGCATTCAAAGGAAATTTATGGCGGTTTGGATGATTTGGGTTGTATTTTCGTACTGTCATGCCTCTTTGGAGAATGATCATTTTGACCTTTTTTCCAGTTTATTTTCAACTTCATGATTATATATAGAGGCATTCAATGAAAGCATTTGGAGGAAGTTTGGGTGGTTTTTGGGTGGTATTTTGCATCCGTACTCTATGTATCTCTTTGGAGGGTACAGATCATTTTTTGATTTTTTCAATTTTTTTGCCAATTTATGATTATGTTTAGGGCATTATAATGGAAGCATTTGGAGGCGATTTAGGTGATTTTGGGTGGGTATTTTGCACTGTCTTTTCTTTGGAGGAGATGCATATTTTTACCTTTTTTTTTTATTCGACCTCTTATGATTATGTTCGCATTCAATAGAAGCATTTGATGGCGGTTTGGATGGTTACTGGTTTAGTGTATCACTCTACCTCTCTTTGAGAATATCATTTTTTGATTTTTTCCAATTTTTTACCAATTTCTTATTATGATTATGTTTAGGGCATTCCAAATGAAGCATTTGATGCTTTGGATGGTTTTGGGTGGGTATTTTGCATCAGTACTCTGTGTACTTCTTGGAATACATCATTTTTTCTTTTGTAGTTTTTTTTGTCAATTATGATTATGTTTAGGGCATTCCAGGAATCATTTGATGGCGATTTGGGTGATTTGGGTGGTATTTTGCATCAGTACGTACCTCTTTGGAATACATCATTTTGTTTTTCCAGTTTTTTGCCAATTCTTATGATTATGTTTAGGGCATTATAATGGAAACATTTGATGGCGTTTGGATGGTTTTGGGTGGGTATTTTGCATCGTACTACCTCTTTGGAGGTCTATTTTGACATTTTTTTTTAGTTTATTTTGTCAATTTATGATTATGTTTAGGCATTCCAAAGAAGCATTTGATGGCGGTTTGGATGAATTGGGTATTTTGTATCGTACTCGACTCTTTGGAGTGCAGTGCTTTTTTTTCGGTTTATTTTTTCTTATGATTATATTTAGGGCATTCCAAAGGAAGCATTTGATGGCGATTTGGGTGGTTTGGGTGGGTATTTTTTATCATCGTATGTTTTGGAGAGTCAGATCATTTTTGGCATTTTTTTGCAGTTTTTTTTGCCAATTTCTTATGATTATGTTTAGGGCATTCCAAAGGAAGCATTTGATGGCAATTTGGATGGTTTTGAGTGTGTATTTTTTGTCTTTTATTCTTTGGAGGGTACAAAATATTTTTGACCTTTTTTTTCCAGTTTATTTTGCCAATTTCTTATGATTATATTTAGGGCATCTCAATGGAAGCATTTGGGCGGTTTGGATAGTTTTTTGGGATTTTTCGATTACGTGTGCTCTCTTTGGAGTACATCATTTTGATAGTTTTTTTTTTTTTTGCCAATTTCTTATGATTATGTTTAGGGGCATTCCAAGCATTTGATAGCTTTGGATGATTTTGGGTGGGTATTTTGCATCTATATTCTATGCCTCTTTGGAGATGCATCATTTTGACCTTTTTCAATTTTTTTGCCAATTTCTTATGATTATGTTTAGCATCCCAATGAAGCATTTGGATGCGATTTGGATAGTTCACGGGTGGTTTTTTGTCTGCTCTGTGTATCTCTTTGGAGATGCGGTCATTTTGATTTTTCCAATTTTTTCCAATTTCTTATGATTATGTTTAGGGAAATATAATGGAAGCATTTGGAGGAAGTTTGGATAGTTTTGAGTGGGTATTTTGCATCTATATTTTCTAACATATTTTTGTATCTATTTGGCGGTAAATCTGATACCCAAATTTGAAACTCCTTGCTATTCTGAATGAAAGCGGCGTATACCTGATCGTGACTATGCACATCAAATTGCTTGGTGTTGGGACCATACTTTTTACTCAAATTGAAATCAAAAGATTCTCATATTCAAAAATTTGGTTGGAAGAAGTGGTCTAAATAAACAAAATTCGAAGTTGATACTGGCGGTTGTCCAATGATTAGATTCTCTATTGATTTGGAGGAAGACGATTAAAAAAAATATCTGAAAGTCATAATCTTCGATAGAAGTCTACTATCTTCTTAAATCACAGATGCATTAGCGATGAAGAAGCGTCCGTGTTGAAAATGATAATGTATTAGAGCCGGCATTATTTATCGAGGAAGTTGGTGGAGAGAATATCGGGTTCACAAAAGAGATGCTTTCAATTTTATTGAGAAAGAAAAGATCGAGGATTGTGAATGGTAATGATATATCTGATTGTTTAATGAAAAGCGCAGCGGATGAGATGTTTGCATGGGATGTCAAGTTGATGAGTCGGATTGCTTATTAAGTTTTTTTTTAGTAATGGCATGTCAGGATAGAATATGATTGTTTTGGGGATGTGATAATTTTTTTTACAATATCGACTCAATAAATATAATCGTTTGTGCCCCTCTTGTTGGAGTGAATCATCTGGAAAAATGTATTATTTGTAGCCTTTTTGTCGAAGAGACAATTGAGTCATTCATGGCTATTCCAAACATTTCTTCGGTTGATGAATAATGACATCCTATAACAATATTCAGATCAAGATCGGTATGGCTATTGAAATTGTATTCTGCGCCTCATCATAGGTTGTGCGATGCATATTTCAGAAAGCTCATTCAAGGTTCATTGCTTTAATAGTAATAAGATAGTACAAGGGCTATTTTATAAATGCATGAGTAAGTATTTCGGAGGAAGAGTTTAAAGAGGCTTGGTCGCTAGAAGAAGGCAATTTGCATGATCATGCTTGGGCTGCGAGCTTTATAAGATTAGATCCAAGTGGCACTTGCATTGAGGACACATTATGCATGGGCATCTTGTCGTCGCAATAGTGAGTCCACGAACAATGTATGTCATTGAATATCTAAACCAACAAGTTGCTCACGATTGTTTCTTGGGGTTGGAAAAGGTTATGGAGACATGGCCGGAATGAACATGTGAAGACTTGTGTAACCATCATCGATTGTTCTGTTGTTAAGACTCTTCTAAAATAAGCTATGTTTTATACAAGAAAGGTTTACACTATGTTTGAAGAGGAATTTTGCATGGAGTTGGAGCTGTATGCTAAGTCGATAAACACCATGGAGTATTTGGTGAAACTTAGAGAATAAAATGCATCCAAAATATGGGTTGTGCATTTGATGACTACCTGAAGTAACTTACTTTCAAAAAATTTGAAATGATGAGATTACTTTTATTGTAATGAGTTCTTAGTCGGAAGATGTTGTGTGTATTGACAAGTATCTTCTCAGCGATAGTCTACAGAGCAAGAGGGATATTTACATTGGATGAATCTGAGTAAGAGATGTGGCAAGCGAGATGGAAATGCTTCGGAATTATTTTTGAACCACATAAGTCGATATGCATATCAAATAAGCGTCGAGGCACATAAGAGAGGCGAGGGGTATATGCTTGGATCCCTAGAAAAACTATATGATGATGTCGACTCATAATAAGTGGGAATTCTCCTCCATCGACAGCGTTAAGAAGTCAACCACGAAGATAAGACATCTTAAAAGATCCGTTAAACGTCAAAGTATTTCCAACTCAGGCTTAAGGGATATTGGGAGAGATCCAAGAAAGCCAAGAGTAATTTTCTACTAGCATTATTATTTTTGGTATTTTAAATATTGTTAATCTTCAAACCCTACTTTTTTTATTGAAACTAAAGTCAGTCTGGCGGCATTCTTTGAGCGTGTTTCTCACAAGTTGCATCACCTTTCTCTGTTATGCGAGTGTTTTTTAGATGCACTTATCACACATCGATCTTTGTAAGAAAGTATCAACTAATCGATGTTCTACATGCAATTTAACTCGACTCCATCAATCAATGTTTGAAGGGTACACTAAGCTGATGATGGATATTATTTCAGGAAAATATTTTGATGCATGACATTATCTAATTTTGACTGTATTTAGCTAGGAGATTTTGACACTGGTCTGTTTGTAGCTCTTTAAGCAATAGTGATTGAGTTAATCCCCTGCTGAGGACATTGTAATCATTGAACTGTACCAATAAATATGTGCAATAAATAATAGATCATTTATTGCCTTTTTTCTATTTATTTTGCGATACTAAATAATTTTCATTGCATTCTTGTTTAGCCAATTTGAAAGCTATTTGGATGACTTTGGTGGTTTTGCTGCTTATACTTATGTTTAGGGCACTCCAAAGGAAGCATTTGGAAGCGGTTGGGTGATTGGGTGGTATTTTTATCTCTGTGTACCTCTTTGGAGTGCAATTTTTTAGTTTTTATCCATTTTATTTTTGCAACTTCTATGATTATGTTTAGCATTCAAAGAAAGAATTTGATGGTAGTTTGGGTGATTTTGGGTGGGTATTTTGCATGTGTACTCTGTGTACCTCTTTGGAGGGTACAGATCATTTTTGGCCTTTTTTTCAGTTTTTTTTTTTGGCCAACTCCTTATGATTATGTTTAGGGCAATATAGTGGAAGTATTTGATGGCAGTTTGGGTCATTTCTGGGAGGTTTAGTGCATCTGTACTCTGTGTACCTCTTTGGAGATGAGAGACCGACCTTTTTCTAGTTTTTTTGCCAACTCCTTATGATTATGTTTAGTTATGCAAAGGAAGCATTTGGAGATTGTTTGGATGGATTCAGGTGGTATTTTGCATCCTGTACCTCTTTGGAGAATTCTGACCATTTTGACCTTTTTTTAGTTTTTTTCAAGTCCTTATGATTATGTTTAGGCATTGCAAAGGAAGCATTTGGAGATTGTTTGGGTGGTTTTGGATGGGTATTTTGCATCTGTACTTTATGTACCTCTTTGGAGGTTACAGACCATTTTTGACCTTTTTTTCTAGTTTTTTTGGCCAACTCCTTATGATTATGTTTAGGGCATTGCAAAGAAAGCATTTGGAGATTGTTTGGGTGATTTTGGGTGGGTATTTTGCATACTGTGTCTCTTTGGAGGGTCTGGTCATTTTGACATTTTTTTAGTTTTTTTACTCTTATGATTATGTTTAGGGCATTGCAAAGGAAGCATTTGGAGATTGTTTGGGTGATTTTGGGTGGGTATTTTGCATCTGTACTCTGTGTACCTCTTTGGAGGGTACAGACCATTTTTGACCTTTTTTTCAGTTTTTTTTTTGAACTCCATGATTATGTTTAGTTCATTCAAGGAAGCATTTGAGATTGTTTGGATGGATTCGGTGGTATTTTGCATCACTCTGTACCTCTTTAGAGTACATACCATTTTGACCTTTTGTTCTAGTTTTTTTTTGCCAACTCCTTATGATTATGTTTAGGGCATTGCAAAGGAAGCATTTGGAGATTATTTGGGTGATTTTGGGTGGGTATTTTGCATCTGTACTCTGTGTACCTCTTTGGAGTAAGATCATTTTGATTTTTTCCAGTTTTTTTTCCAACTCTTGTGATTATGTTTAGGGCATTATATGGAAGCATTTGATGGCAATTTGGGTGGTTTGGAGGTTTAGTGCATCTCTCTAATCTTTGGAGTACAGATCATTTTGACCTTTTTTCTAGTTTATTTTGCCAACTTCTTATGATTATGTTTAGGGCATTCAAAGCATTTGGAGATTGTTTGGATGGATGGGTGGTATTTTGCATCACTTTCTGTTCCTCTTTGGAGGAATTCTGAGATCATTTTTTTTTCTAGTTTTTTTTGCCAACTCCTTATGGTTATGTTTAGGGCATTACAAAGGAAGTATTTGGAGATTGTTTAGGTGATTTTGGGTGGGTTTAGTGCATCACATTTCTGTGCACTCTTTGGAGATATCATTTTGACCTTTTTTTTTCCAATTGTGATTATGTTTAGGGCATTATAGTGGAAGCATTTGATGGCGGTTTGGGTGGTTTAGGGTTTAGTGCGTCATGCTTCAGTCTCTTTGGAGATGCAGACCATTTTGATCTTTTAGTTTATTTTGCCAAATTCTTTATAATTATGTTTAGGGCATTAAAGCGTTTGATAAGATTTGGATGGTTTTGGGTGAGTATTTTGCATCTGTACTCTGTGTACCTCTTTGGAGGTTACAGACCATTTTTGACCTTTTTTTCTAGTTATTTTTTGCCAACTCCTTATGATTATGTTTACGACATTACAAAGAAAGCATTTGGAGATTATTTGGGTGGTTTTGGTTGGGTATTTTGCATCTGTACTTTGTGTACCTCTTTGGAGGGTACATATTATTTTTGACCTTTTTTTTGCAGTTTTGTTTTGCCTACTTTTTTTTTCTTTAATCAATAAATTGACCTCTAAAGTTGATATATTATAAAAAAATTATTATATATAACTTATTTAAATCATTAAGCTAATATCTAAAATTTAAAATATATATGCACATGAATAATAGAAATTCATTGTTTTAGCATTATTGTAATAAAGATAAATAATAAGGCATTATCACTTTTATAGGAGGACTTTCTCAATATTTGAGTTACCATAAAATGAAGTTGTAAAATTCGAATAGATTCATAAAGCATCCGCAAATTTATATAATTGTTCAAATCAATGATTTCGATTTTGATTTAACTCAAGAAAAATCCCCATCTAATGTATTAATCATTATCATCACAATCAATATCAACCCTAATGTGACACCACATAAATTCACCCATAAATATGTTCAAAGTGAAAAAAAACTACGACATGTTAAGCATAACTAAATAATACTAATAAATAGAACTACTAATCAATATTTAGCTCACAATCGAAATATAAAAATATATATAGTTAAAACCACACTACTTAATTAAATCATCACATGCATGCATATCCGAATATATTTAATAGTCATTAATCATAAAACAAACAATAGAGCCATTTCCAGGAGCAAAAAACCTAAGCATTCAATCAAAGGGTACTTCATTGACTCTGAATATTTGATCTTCTGAATCAGTGTTCGCTTTTATTTTGAAAGGTAATTTTTTATAGATCCATCTCATAGGAACTGAACTTGAGAATTATCAATCATCACTCTCAAATATAAATAAATCCATATCATATGTGGAAATATACAATGCAGAATCACTCTTTATGTCAAGGAAATGCTCAATATTCAAGGAAAATATATTATAAAGAATCACTATTTATGGCAAGGAAATCACTCTTTATTGCATTCTTTATCAATTCCACAAGCATGACTATTAATCAGGAGACACAAGAAGCTAGGCTGAGTGAAGGAAGAAGGTAAGAAAACACACTAAATCATGAATGAGGAATCAAACCTAAACATTTCTTCTGCATTGTGTGACTTGCACGAGGAGGCGAGCAATTATAGAGGATGAGTTCCCTCCCATTGATCTCTTCACTACTTGAAGAAGAGCTCTTGGATTTAGCTTTGGGAGCTTCGATCAAATTGCAGAAGAAAATGACGAACTCAATCTATAGCTTTATTTTCATAATAAAAAATAACTAACAACAATCGACATACGAATGATGATATCTTTGGATGAACATTTTGCTTTCCATCTTTAGGCACTGCATAACTCTGCGAAAGAAGATAACGATTCACATTACTTTTCATCTAAACAAACAAGAAGCTTCGTATCAGAACATTCACTGGGGTAACATAAAGTGCATCGGAGTACAACTCGATGAGAACTCAATAACATGAAGTGACTCGATGCACATACGAATGCGATGATGGCTAGTGATGAAGAGCTACATTCACTATGAATAAAGCTAGTGATGAAGAGCTACATTCCCGTGGTAGCCTCATGAAGAGTTTCCCCTATGGTGACCCCGATAGGAACCTCCCCTGCATTTGGGGTGGTAGGACCCCGCTACCTGGCTAGAACATCCTCGATAGCAGCAACCCGCAAATCAAGCCCATCCAACCTCTCAGTTATTGTTGTATGGAAGGACGATACTGTCTCTCTCAGGTCCTTCAAACCTGCAAACATCCTCTCCACAAAGTCTGGCGTGGGGTAAGCGAGAGGCTAGAAACTTGGGCGAGGAGAATATCGAGGAGAGATATAAGGAGAGTTAGTGGGGGCTGTAGTAATTGGACTTAAAATGGGACTACTATCGGGCTCCGCATGTGTAGATTGTTGGGGGGGACTGGAAGGAGCCATTCTCATCTTCCAATAAGTCCTCGAATGAAAGGCGTACCTGTGGTAAAAGGATAAAAAATTTTGAAGACATACAACATAAATAAATACATTCTTATATGAACTAAGTGATATTATTATATGTCACCTGGCGTCCTCCCAAACTAGTGAAAGCATTTTTTGGAAACTCTATTTTAGCCCATCGCAGCATACGTGGCTTTGCAGGTTCAGATGACAGGCTTATGATGCTTATGTGCTTTCGGTACATATCTACAATGAATATTTTAAACGTAAACTTCAAGACATTATATTTCACAGTAATGGAGATATAAAATATACCATCAGAAGAGTGACAAAGCCACTCATGTAACCAGCTGCCCTCTGGGTCTGAATCTTTGATGCAATAACATCAAAGGGAAACTAGAGTCCCAAATGGCATCGCGGTTACTCAGCAAATCTATCTATATCATCGGCGTAAGCAATCAATTTCGATGCCACCCTGTAATTGTGATATACAAAAATAGATTTGAGAGCGATATATACAAGCGCACAAGCTGTCTTTGCGCGAGCCATCGAATTCTCAAGGCGATTCTTGTAGTCAGATGGCTGAGCGGCGATAGGGATTTACGCCATACAACCTTCTCCCTCTGTTTGGCATCCCTATCATCAATGCAACTTCATCGGGGTGAAAGGAATATCGCCCACTGAAGAAAGCTTGCTTTTCTATGTCCAAGGCAGGGATCGATGTAATGAGTCTTGCTTAATGAGTCTAATGAATTGATGGAGATGAAGCCTCTTTAAAATGTCGATTCTTCATCGGTAAAGCGTCTTTGTAATATTATCGAACACATTTCTTATAGTGGTAGGCACGCGCCGAAGTTATCGCTACAGTCTGAGATGTAAATACCAAAACCACATGAATGCTTCCATTCGATGCCTACATACTCGTAAGAAGTTGGCAAAATAAACTTGAAAAATTGTCAAAAAATGATTACCCTCCAAAGAGGTACACAGGTACAAATACAAAATCACCCAAAATCCTCTTTCAATCTTTCTGCATCTCTAAACATAATCATAAGAAATTGCCAAAATAAAGCGGAAAAAAAGCATCAAAATACTCTGATCCTCCAAAGAGGTACAGTCTGAGATATAATCTGCCATCATGAAACAATCCAAATGCTTCCTTTGTAATACATAACATGTCATAAGGTTGGCGAATAAAGGAAAAAAAAGGTCAAAATGGTGCAACCTCTAAAGAGGTACAGTCAGATGCAAAATACCACAAATCCATCAGCCGCCATGAAATGCTTCCTTTGGAATGTGCATCATTAAGAGGTGGCAAAATAAAGCGGAAAAACTATCATAAATGATCTGCTAAAGAGGTACCAATCTGAATGCAAAATATCAGAATCCATCAAACAATCTCCAAATGCTTCCTTTCATACTAAACATAATCATAAGAAGTTGGCAAAATAAAGGGAAAAAGCTGTCAAAATGGTCGTACCCTCAAAAGTCTGCGATCTGAATCAATACCAGAATCTATTCAAACAATCTCCAAATGCTTCCTTTTATGCCCTAAACATAATCAAGAAGTTGGCAAAATAAGCGAAAAAAAAGCATCAAAAATGGTTTGTACAAAATGCAGTATAGATCTGCTGCAAATCATCCGCCATCAAATCTTTACATTCTGATGCACATACATAATCATAAGAAGTTGGCAAAATAAACTTCAAAAAAAGGTAAAAAAATGATCACCCTCAGTACCAGTCAAGATACAAAATATCATCAAACTATCCAAAGCTATCAAATGCTTTGAGATGCCAAAACAAAATCTCAATAAGCGGCAAAATAAACTAGAAAAATAGGTCAAAATGATATGCACTCCAAAGAGGTACCTGAATGCATATGTAAAATCCCATCCAATCAAACATCCCCAAATACCCTCTGATACCACTAATCAGGTGTTGGCAAAATAAAGCGGGAAAAAAGGTCAAAATGGTGTACCCTCCAAAGAGGCATGAGTATAGATGCAAATATCACACCATAAACATCCCAATCTTCCGCATGCCCATCATGTCGGAGAGTTGGCAAAATAAAGCGGGAAAAAAAGGTCAAAATGATCGTACCCTCAAGAGGTACAGTCTGAATGCACTAAACCCCGAAACCACCCAAACATCAAATGCTTCCTTTGCAATGCCTAAACATAATCATAAGAAGTTGGTAAAATAAGCGAAAAAAGCTCAAAATGGTCGTACCCTCAAAGAGTACATGAGTCTGAATGCTAAACCTGAAACCACCCAAATTAATGCTTCCTTTGGAATGCTAAACATAATCATAAAGTTGGCAAAATAAGGAAAAAAATCAAAATGATCGTACCCTCAAAGGGTACCACAGTCTGATGCAAAATCACCAGAAACCACCCAAGCGCCATCAAATGCTTTCTTTCAATGCCTAAATATAATCATAAAAGTTTGCAAAACTAAAAAAAAAAGGTCAAAATGTTGTACCCTCAAAGAGGTATAATCTGAGATCAAATCACCAAAAACAATCTCAAATGCTTCCTTTAATGAGTAAATATAATCATAAGGAATTGGCAAAAAAACTAAAAAAAAGGTCAAAATGGTCTTTACCCTCAAAGGGTCTGGTCTGAAAATCTGCAAAATCACCCAAATAATCTCCAAATGCTTCCTTTGCAATGCCAACATAATCATAAGGAGTTGGCAAAAAAACTAGAAAAAAAGGTCAAAATGTATACCCTCGAAAGTACCAGTCTGGATGCAAAATAACCACCCAAATCACTACATCAAATGCTTCCTTTGCGATGCAACATAATCTTAAAAGTTGGCAAAATAAACTAGGAAAAAAAGTCAAAATGGTGCTCAAATTACATGAGTCTGAATACAAAATAACTAAAGTCACTGTCAAATGCTTCCTTTGGAATGCCCAATATAATCATAAAGTTGGCAAAATAAAGCGGAAAAAAGCGTGATTACGTACCCTCAAAGAGGTACAGTCTGAGATCTGAAATCCACCCAAAATCACCTAAACTACCTCCAAATGCTTTAATTCTGATACATAATCATAAAAAAAAAAGCTGGAATAAAGTCAAAATGATATGTACTCTCAAAGAATATCTGATCTAATGTCAAAATTCACCCAAATGCTTTTCTGATGCACATACATAATCATAAGAAGTTGGCAAAATAAAGCAAAAAGGTCAAAATGACTGTACCCTCCAAAGAGGTACATAGGGTACAAATGCAAAATCCCCAAAATCACCGCATCAAATGCTTCCTTTGCGATGCCACTAAATATTCATAAGGAGTTGGCAAAAGCGGGAAAAAAGGTCAAAATGATCGTACCTCAAGAGGTACCACAATCTGATCTGAAATACCAAAAATTTATCAAACTTCCTCCAAATGCTTGCAATTCTGATCATAATCTAATCATAAAGGCGTTGAATAAAAGCGGAAAAAAAGGTCAAAATGATCACCTCCAGAGGAATGCACAGTCTGAGATAAAATACCACCCAAAACCATCCAAGCGCCACCAAATGCTTCCATTTGAATATAATGAACATAATCTCGAAAGCGACTAAAGCGGTTAAGCCCAAAGTTATGTACCCTCAGAGATGCAGAATCTGAATCTGAAAAAAACATATAAAAAATAGCAATCTTTGAGCGATTGAAAAGAGAGTAAACCCTAAATTCATTCAAGTTGAGAATGCATGTGTAAATACCTCATGTAGTCACCTACAATACCTCAATTTATGATTTCTTATATCCAGCGACGTCCGAGCGTCGCGGCCGTCGGCGGGAGCTAAGGCGAGAAAAATTCTTTGTCGAAGAAAGCCCTAAAGCGTTACGTACTTATGGCGAGGAATGTCGAGCGTCGGTAATGTGTTTCGTTCTTCTTCTCCGCTTTTGAATGCTTACGGGAGGTGGGGGAAATGTATTTACTGGCCGTCAGTTAATATCATCGGCGTTCTGGTAGTGGGCGGAAATGTCTTCTGGCCGTCCGTTATCTTGCTGCTCCATTAATCGCTAAAACGGGAAAAAAAATTGGGACACATGTCGTCCGTGGATTGGAGTCCACACGTAAAGCTACGTGCGGACTCTAGACATAATATTTTCTCTTCTCCCTCATGCGAGCGCACGAGAGCCGAACGATATCCCCTCTTCCAATCGGCTGGAGCTCTCTTCCGTTCGAATGCTCGGCTCCTCCTGCTCTCGACTCCCATGCAAGCAACCGTTTGATCTCCTCAATCGTTCTCCCCCTCTCCCGTTCGATCTCCTTCAAAGGTACGCTCCAACCGCAAGCAACTGGCTCTTCCATTTTCTTTCCCACTTCCTTCTTCCCTCCAAACCGAAAAAGAGTTCCTCCACTTCCCTCATTCAAACCGAAAAAGGCAAGCATCTCCCTTCTTTCTCCCCTCTCCAACCACAAGCAAGGTTGGTCTTCTTCCTTCTCCTTCTTCTTTCTTTTTCTTTCTTCCCTTTCTTCTTCTTCCTTCTCCTTCTTCTTTCTTTTCTTCTTCTTTCTTTTTCTTTCTTCCTTTTCTTCTTCTTCTTTCTCCATTTCATTTCTTCCCTCATTTCCACAAAATCGAAATTTTTAATTTCTTCCCTCATTTCCGCAAAACCCAAGAGATCTCATTTTCCCCTCATTTCCACAAAACCGAAAATCTCATTTTCCCCTCATTTCTCCAATCCTAAAATATCTTCTCCATTTCTTCCCTCATTTTCACAAAACTGAAAACTCCCTTTCTTCTTGCCGCAACCGGAGAGGAACACCGTCATTAAGTGGGTTTTTCTCTCGATTTCCGACATCTCCCTTTCCATTTTCCCTCCTTTCTTCTAAACCAAAATTTTTTCAATTTGTTTATGAGAAAACAGTCATTAAGCGGGTTCTTCTTCTCGATTCTTCATTTTATTCTCTTTAATTTCTCTTCTTAAAGAAATCATTAAGCGAGGTTCTTCTCTCTTACATCTCTTTCTCTCTCATTTTATTTCTTTTTTAAGAGGAATGTCGTCTAAAGATTCTCTTAATTGAATATTCATCTCCATCTCCTGATCATTTAAACACATAGAAAAATAAGTCGAGAACATGTTATGAATATAAAATATATATATGATTTTGAGAAGGCCTCATATTATTATTAAAAACGATATCAGCTAATATTATGCTTTCATTTATCTCATTAAAATTAATAATGTTAAATCCTTAGAAATGTAAAATTTAATGGAGACTTAGAAAAAAAAAAAGAATCAAAATTCATTAAAAAAGAGAAAACACAAATAATGAAACAATATGAAAGTGCAAGGTCCCAAAATTAAAATCAATTTGTAAAGAAATCAAACTTGGAATGTTATTTATAAAGGGCTTAATAATGCGTCATAAACTTGAAAATGATTTGTTCAATGGATTTAAATCATTAAATTTTATGTAAGAGAAATGTAAAGTGATCTTGATTAAGCACAATCAAGCTTGGAGAATGACGATAAAGCTTGATAATTCATTTACATTCTATAGCAAATTATAAGGGTTAATGATTAATTAGTTAAGAAGAACCAATTGAATCTGTGGCTTATGCTCTATCATATGTGGATTGAAATAGAATAAGCCAAATGCAAATATAACTTTGAATTCATATTATACTTATGAGGAATTACATAAACTAGTTAATTTTCAAATATGAGCTCGATTCAAACCCTAAAGTGAGATTCAAGAACAAGTTTTCTTAAATATATTGGAATTTTAATTTAAAGCAGATTTCTAAAAAAGGCTTTCATTGAACATAAAATTATATATGAAATTTGTTGAGTCTTATCTTCAAGTTGAGGTGAAAATCAAATGAATTTCAAAAAAGATTTTCACTAAAATGAGCCTCGAAAATATAAGCAAATGATATTTGAGTGAAAAAATTCAAAACAATCCAAGTGTGAGTAATATTTTAAAATCTATAACGTCTTTTATGCCACATTTAACAATCTTATATAATGAGCAAATAATAAGAATTAAATACAGCAAGATATCTTTGAATGTTTAAATTCAGTGTATGAAGATCTTGCATGAATTGCTTCCGGTTTAGTCTTAGGGATGGGTAAAACCTAAAAATTTATTATAAAATTTCAACTTAGTAAAATATAGAAGCTAATTGTGTGACAGATTTGATTCTGTTAGGAGCTGCAAAGTTCTTAAATATATTCAAATTAATTTACCGATGATGGAGTTGAATGGTGATTTATACATCAAAATATGATTATTTCAAATCAAATCTTCAATCAAGCATCAATCTAAAATTATTTAAATAAAACTTCATTAAAGCAAAGCAAAATGTTATCCTGATTATTTGTCATGACAAATTAAAACTCTAAATTTAAAGTCATGTGAATCAGTGTTCTGCATGTTCACTCATGATCTCACCGAAGGCATTGATCTCCTCGATTGTGATATGATGATGCATTCTGACCAGAGTCATCTGTCTGATTTGGCTACTCCATTATATTACGATCAAGCTTGTGCTCAATGGTTCGCTCTTTTTGAATCATATATCTTAAAAGCAAATAGTCTTATCATTGAAAGCTAAGATTGTTTCTTAGATAAACACCCTAGTCATAAAGATTTTTGGATGGCGTAACCCGTATGTTCTTTGATAATCCTTTTTGGGTCTACATATAAGTAAAACATGAATATCATTTCGGGATGTAACCATGGATCTGGTGCGTCATCATTCAACCATTGGTTTAAGCGAGATAAATTTCATAATCTTAAATTCCAAAACTCTTATCTTTTCTTATCTATATGCATTAACCACAATAATAGACTTAATCAAAATTTATCTCACTTATTGAGAAGGTATAACTATTAGATTGGCTTATAGGAAACATGAAGTTTTCACCAAATGAGGCGAAAATGTAGTGTCTTATTTATTATATTTTTTAAAATTCAAACATCAAATCATACTCTCTTCAAATCAATATTAGAAGGTTAGTAAGTATTTATACATTCTTCAAGGTGAGTGGAGTTCCTCAAAACACATGTGACTGCCTCATTATTTGCACGAGCTTTAAAACATTTAATTTAAATGTCAAGCTGCTATCCAATGAGTGCACTATTTCATTATTTGAATTGCTTACACACATCACGATGCAATAAGATTAAACATTTGAGTCATCTTGTAATGTGGTAGATGTTCTATACATTCATTTAAAAACTCATATGAATTTGAAACACTTGAATAAGAGGTGAGCTCACTTCAAGGCGCATGTAAGCAATCATTTTTTTATTCAAGCTTTTGCATACAATTGGAGACATTTAGTGTTGAATGGATGATAGCAGTAATTCATTTTTTTCTAAGAACTTTCATAGATCTTGAAGTACTTGAATAGGGTATCAAAATTGCTTTTTTTGGAATATGTGTAATAAACCAATTTCTTTCAAATGCTTGCATGTACCTCCAAACATTTGAGTTGAAAGAGCAGTTGCTTCAAAATAAATACAAAGCTTCATTTTAAATTTCACTCACATCTCCTTCGCAACCCTTTCAACTCATCTAATGAAGCGTTAAGTGCAACTCAGATGATCATTGAATGGCTTTATAGATGCTTATTGGTAAGCTTCAAATCTTTATAAATTTATCACGTTCAATACATGCTTTAGTTCATAGATGAGTAAGCGAGATCATTTGAACTTCTTTTGATTCACTCAGAGGTTCGATTAGTTTGCCAAGTAATGTGATCTAAATGTTCAATAGAATATTTTGTTTAGACTCATTCATTAGTTAGTTTAATTACTGCTCTCTTTGAATTTCATTGAAATCCCATTCTCATTCGGAGCCAGACATTCAAACATATTGGAGGTTCCATATGTTTCAATTTTGCGTTTAGGTGTTAGTTCTAAGTGTTCCCTGAATGATCATGTTTATGTCTATAGATGATTGTCGAATTCACCAAGGCTTTTATAAGAATTTTGTTCAAGTTTGTTCTGTTTGAAAGGCATATTATCGAGTTTGTTTTAGATCCCATTTATGCTTGTTGACGAGCTATTTAATTTATTTCAATCCCTTCACGAGTCATTTAAGTTTTATTCTAATTCACATGTAAACATTTCAAATAATTACAATTCTTATTGAAGTGTTAGCATAAGACTTGCTCAAGTCTGATTAATCCAATTTAAGTTCAATTCACATTCAATTAAGATCAATTAGTCCAGTTTCAAATTCTATTTAGATTTGGAGTTTTGTGAAATTTTGATAACATCGCAACATTGTCCTTGCTTAGAGAGCTGCATTGGGAGTGTTGTGCCTTCTCACCACACTTATAAGAAGCGTGCATAGTCAGTATCTTGTAACACTGCGACTATATGTTAATTAACCTATTATCCTAAAAAAGAGCACATAAGCTTTCAAGTGTACCTACACAGCTCAATTATCAATTTATATTTTGATTTTAAGCTTAGGTTCATTTTATTTTAGTTTAATTTAGGTCTTTTGATGAGATTTATGACATCGGCATTGTCCCGCAGGGTGTTGTATCGAGTCTTGAGATTCACCATGCTAGAAAGTGTATTGGTGTAAATATCCGTCAGAATCGCTCTGCCAAGAAGGTATGCATGAAACTTTGTACCTAGACAAAAACATAGCTTTCTCCATCACGTTGGAACAATGTGTATGACTACTCAAGGAAATGTCGGCATTAATTTCGAGGTGATCGCATGGATTCAAGGAAATTAAGGTAAAGAGGGATGAATTTTTCCTACCTTTTTTTTAGCTATTTTGTTTCTAGAGAGAGAAAATGAGGGAGACAAGGGTAGGTGGTTGCTGTTCAGAGAAAATAATGCGTCGGTCCTAACTGCGATGTGGACTCGATCCGGCAGCGTGTCATTTTTTTTGTTTTAGCGATTAAGAGCGGCAGATAAGGACAACGTTGTAAAGACATTTCTCGGGACCGTAAACATCGATGGCGTATTAGCGGACGTTAAATACATTTCCGGCGAGCCCGGTAAGCATTCAAAAGCGGAGAAGAGCGAAACATTCGTTGACATTCCTCGTCATAGAAGTCTGAGCGGTTTAGGGCTTTCTTTGATAAGAATTTTTCTCTCGCTTAGCTCATTGTCGATGGCGCCGCGTTGATTGCTGTGATATATCAAATCATAAATTGAGGTATTGTAGGTGTACATGGTATTTACACATTCGAACTTGAATGAATTTAGGGTTTACTCGTTCTTCTCCTTTGTCAGGTGAAAGATTGGTATTTTTATATGTTTTTTTTTTGTATCTACTCGTACCTCTCTAGAGGGTACATAACTTTTAGGGCTCTTTTTATTTCCTTTGTTTCTTGAGATTATGTTCATTATATATTCAAATGAAGCATTTGGTATTGGATGGTTTTGGGTGGGTATTTTTGCGTACTCTGTATACCTCTTTGGAGATCTGATCATTTTATTTTTTTTTTCAGTTTATTTGTCGTCTTATGATTATGTATAGGGCATTTAATGGAAGCATTTGGAGGAAGTTTGGATAAATTTGGTATTTTTGCATACATGTGTACCTCTTTGGAGAATTCTGGTCATTTTGACCTTTTTTCCAGTTTTTTTGCCAACTCCTTATGATATTTAGGGCATTGAAGCATTTGATGGCGGTTTGGGTGATTTTGGGTGGTATTTTGCATTTATCTGTACCTCTTTAGAGTGAGTTCATTTTACCTTTTCAGTTTATTTTGCCAACTTCTTATGATTATGTATAGGCATTGGAAGCATTTGGAGGATGTTTGGGTGGTTTTTTTGGGTGGTATTTTGCATCGTACTCTACCTCTTTGGAGTACAGATCATTTTGATTTTTTTTATTTTTTGCCAATTTCTTATGATTATGTTTAGGGCATTATAATGGAAGCATTTGTTGGCAGTTTAGGTAGTTTTGGGTGGGTATTTTGCATCTGTACTCTGTGTACCTCTTTGGAGAATTCTGACATTTTGACTTTTCCGGTTTATTACAACTCTTATGATTATGTTTAGGGCATTCAAAGGAAGCATTTGATGGCGGTTTGGATGGTTGGGTTTAGCATCACGTCTGTACCTCTTTGGAGAATTACAGATCATTTTGACAATTTTTCCATTTTTTTTTTTGCCAATTTCTTATGATTATGTTTAGCATTATAATGGAAGCATTTGGAGGTTTAGGTGGTTTGGGTGGGTATTTATTTTGCATCACGTATGTACCTCTTTGGAGATGATTATTTTGACTTTTTCCGGTTTATTTTTTGTTAACTTATGATTATGTTTAGGCATTCAAGGAAGCATTTGATGGCGGTTTGGGTGATTTTGGGTGGTATTTTTTTGCATCGTACTCTGTATACCTCTTTGGAGTCTGGATTTTGACCTTTTTTCCAGTTTATTTTGCAAACTTTTTATGATTATGTTTAGGCATTGCAAATGAAGCATTTGATGAGTTTGGATGGTTTGGGTGGTATTTTATATCGTACTTGTGTACCTCTTTGGAGAGAATTGACGATTTTTCCGGTTTATTTTGCCAACTTCTTATGATTATGTTTAGGCATTTCAAAGCATTTGATGGCGGTTTGGGTGGTTTTGGGTGGTTTAGTGCATCATGCTACGTACCTCTTTGGAGAATACATACCATTTTGATAATTTTTTTCAGTTTATTTTTGCAACTTATGATTATGTTTAGGGCATTACAAAGGAAGCATTTGATGGTTTGGGTGGTTTACGGGGGTTTAGTGCATCATGTACTGTACCTCTTTGGAGTCTGATATTTTGACCTTTTTTTCCAGGTTTATTTTTTCTCCTTGATTATGTTTAGGGCATTACAAGGAAGCATTTGGGGGTTTTTGGATGGATTATGGGTGGTATTTTGCATCGTACTCATGTGTACCTCTTTGGAGGGTACAGATCATTTTTGACCTTTTTTTCCAGTGTTTTTTTGCCAATTTTTTATGATTATGTTTAGGGCATTATAATGGAAGCATTTGGAGGATTGTTTGGGTGGTATTTTGCATATGTACTCTGTGTACCTCTTTGGAGAATTTATATCATTTTGACCTTTTTCCAGTTTATTTTCTTTTTGTTTATGATTTTGTTTAGGGAATTCAATGGAAGCATTTGATGGATTTGGATGGTTTCGGTGGTATTTTGCATCGTACTCTCTACCTCTTTGGAAGTGAGATCATTTTGACCTTTTTTGTTTATTTTGCCAACTTCTTATGATTATGTATAGGGCATTACAATGAAGCATTTGATGGCGGTTTGGATGGTTTTGGGTGGTATTTTGCATCTGTACTCTGTGTACCTCTTTGGAGAATTACAGACCATTTTTTTTTTTTCCAGTTTATTTTGCCAACTTTTGATTATGTTTAGGGCATTACAAAGGAAGCATTTGGAGGTGTTTGGATGGATTACGGGTGGTTTTGCATCGTACTGTGTACCTCTTTGGAGTCTGCATTTTGACCTTTTTTTCAGTTTATTTTGCCAACTCGATTATGTTTAGGGCATTGCAAAGGAAGCATTTCATGGTAGTTTGGATAGATTCTGGGTGGTATTTTGCATCTGTACTCTGTGTACCTCTTTAGAGTACATACCATTTTGACAATTTTTCAGTTTATTTTGCCACTTTTTATGATTATGTTTAGGCATTAAAGGAAGCATTTGATGGGTTTGGATGGTGGGTGGTATTTTTGATCTGTACTCTTGTTCTTTGGGAGTCATGAATTTTGACCTTTTTTCCATTGTTTTCCAACTCCTTGATTATGTTTAGGGCATTGCAAAGGAAGCATTTGGAGATTGTTTGATGGATTGGGTGATATTTTCATCGTACCTGTGAACCTCTTTGGAGGAGTCTGAGACCATTTTTTTTTTTCAGTTTATTTTGCCAACTTCTTATGATTATGTTTAGGGCATTGCAAAGGAAGCATTTGATGGCAGTTTGGGTGATTTTGGGTGGGTATTTTGCATCTATGTGTACCTCTTTGGAGGTTACAGATCATTTTTGACATTTTTTTCAAGTTTATTTTGCCAACTTCATGATTATGTAGGGCATTACATGGAATCATCGATGGCGGTTTGGGTGGTTACGGGTGGTATTTTTGCATCACGTACTCTGTGTATCTTTTGGAGAATTACCATTTTGACAATTACTTGTCTTTTGAAGTTTATCGTATGCGGGAAAAGGATAACTTGAGGTGACTACCACTTGTGAGAAATGTGTTCGATAATATTACAACATACTTTCCTGATGAAGTCACTGACATTCTAAAGAGGCTTCATCTCCATCAATTCATTAGACTCCATGGCATTAAGCAAGACTCAGTTGCCATTACATCGATCCTGTCTTGCTGGGACATAGAAAAGCAAGCTTTCTTGCTGGGTGGGCAGTACATTCCTTTCACCCCTGATGAAGTTGCATTGATGATAGGGATGCCAAGCAGAGGGGAAGGTTGTATGAAATCCCATTGTCATTTGTTTAGCTCATTGGACTACAAACGGAGAATTGAGATATTTCGTTACTGCGTACGCTTGTATATACATTTTCTTCACAATCTATTTTTTGTATATCACAATTACTGGGTGGCATCAAATTGATTGCTGATGATAGAGATTTGATTTGAGTACAATATGCCATTTGGGACTTTCTAGTTTCCCAATTTGATGTTATTGATCAAGATCTGCACCCAAGGGTACCGTTACATGAGTGGCTTTGTCACTCTTCGATGATATTTTATATCTCCATTACTGAAATATAATGTCTTGAAGTTTACGCTTAATATATTCATTGTAGATATGGGCACGAAAGAAGCATCATAAGCCCATTATCCGAACCCAGCCAATGTATCGCGATGGGCTAAAATAGAGTTTCCAAAAAATGCTTTCACTTGTTTGGGAGGACGCCAGGTGATATATAATAATATTATTTAGTTCATGTAAGAATGTATTTATTTATGTTGTATGTCTTCAAAATTTTTTATCCTTTTACCACAGGTACGCCTTTCATTCGAGGACTTATTGGAAGACGAATTGGCTCCTTCAGGTGTCCCAACAATCATGTGCGATAAGTAGTCCCATTTTAAGTCCATCAGTAGCCCCCACGACTCTCCTCCTTATATCTCTCCTCGATATTCTCCCCGCCCGTTTTCTACTCTTCGCTACTACCCCAACAGCAGACTTTGTGGTGGAGAGGATGTTTGCAGGTTTGAAGGACCTGAGAGAGACAGTATCGTCTTTCCATACAACAATAACTGAGCGGTTGGATGGGCTTGATTTATGCGGATGTTCTAGCCAGCAATGGTCCTACCACCCCAAATGTGGGAGGTTCCTATCTGGGTCACCATGGGGAAACTCTTCAGAGGCTACCATGGGAGCTTCCCTGGAGGGTACCCATGGGAGGCTACCAGGTACAACAAGAGGAAGCTCTTGTGGAGGCTACCACAGTGAGCTTCCATGGAGTTGGATACTTCAAAAGGGGAAGCCCACGTGGAATTGACCGTAGAGAAGTTCTTGTGGAGGCCACCACTACACATGACCATGTCTCAAACCCAGAATTGGCGATTGAGCGTGGTGTTAAAGCTCAGATAAGAAAGAGGAAAACTGTACTTCCCTTTCACACACACTACGTGAAGTCTCGAGCAAGAATAAATGATGTGGTCTCCACCCGCAGAGCCTCAGCAGAGAGGTATTAAGTTACTTTCTTTTAAATTTGAGATAATAGAAATAATTTTTCACTAAATTTTTTATAGGCAGTGATGAGGCAATAAAGGTCGATGACCCACAGGCTGCTATTGTTGTGGTGGAGGAGCATCAGTCGGAGGTATGAATCATCTCAGTAGATCGATCCTTTATTCATAGTTAATCTAGCTCGTCATCACTAAATTTTTTTTATATGTTTGCAAAGATGAGCCAATAGAGGTCGATGACAATCGCTATCGCCGTGGAGGAGCATCGGAGGTATGCATCATCTCGAGATCGAGGATTTATTCATGAATGTAGCTCTTCATCACTAGCTCATCATCTCACATCGTAGAGGCACTTCATGTTGTTGAGTTCTCATCCGTGAGCTATTTTGCCTAAGCCGATGCTCGATCTTATACACGTCGGTTCTGCCTCGGACAAGTAAGTCAAGCCTCGTCCTTCATGCAAAATAACCTATTCATTCGCTTGAGATCGCTTTAAAAAATTTATTACTGGGTGATACAAGATTCTCGGAATATCATTATTGAATGGCGCGATCAATGAGTTCGACGGATCAATATCTCTCGATGCAATACATGCCTTCGCCTTCTTGCCGAGAAGTACCCGCCTGCCCGGTCATATGTCCCATATTTGTACATTTCATGCTTGCATTGGTATGTTACCACGTGAATGTTCGATATGATTCTTGTTTGTTTAGATGAAAGTCGTAATGTAATCGTTTCTCTTCTTTTCCCCAGAGTTATGTCGCCTAAAGATGGAAAGCAAAATGTTCATCCAAAGATATCATCAAGAGGTGGTCGGTCGAGCACTTTGCCAGAGATAATCAAGACTGACACTCCCGGTTGGGCATATTAAGTCGAGTGGTATTTTATGACTCATTGCCCAAACCCACCCATAAGAGCATTCTTCCGATATTGTAAGAACTGCTTTCAAATTTGGTTCTTCTTAACTATTTTTTTCCGTCCAACTTATTGAGATTTTGTTCGCTATTTAGATCAAATTACTTGTTGAAGATGTCTTTTTATGGCATCCAGGAAATGGCCAATCGACATAGTGAGTGTACCAAGAAAATAGAAAATGTTTGTCTGCAAATACATGGAGGCAAAGAATCGAAACCTCCAGGATTGGGTAACGGATTGGCCAAAGAAAATGAATATATTTAGAAGTTTGCTTACGCTTACATTTTGTTTGGGACTTAAAATCCAAAGTGAGAACAATATTATTTTGTTTGATATAGGATTTTGTTCCTGCAATGATCAAGCTCCCAAAGCTAAATCCAAGAGCTTTTCTTTAAGTAGTGTGAAGAGATCAATGGGAGGGAACTCATCCTCTCTCTATGTCTCGCCTTCTCCTCGTGCAAGTCACACAGAAGAAGAAGAGCGGGAATGGAGGTGAACAAGTTTAATTTTAGTTTTAGTGTTTGATTCCTCTGTTCTATGATTTAGTGTGTTTTCTTACCTTCTTCCTTCACTCAGCTAGATTCTTGTGTGCTGTCCTCCTTGTTTAATAACTATAGCTGCTTGTGGAATTGATAAAGAATGCAATAAAGAGTGATTTCCTTGCCATAAAGAGTGATTCTGCATTGTATATTTTCCTTGAATATTGAGCATTTCCTTGACATAAAGAGTGATTCAGATTGTATATTTCCACATATGATATGGATCTATTTATATTTGAGAGTGATGATTGATAATTCTCGTGTTCGCCTATGAGAGATGGATCTATAAAAAATTACCTTTCAAAATAAAAGCTAACACCGATTCGTAAGATCAAATATTCGAGTCACCAAGTACCCTTTGAATGAATGCTTAGGTTTTTCGCCTCGAAATGGCTATTGTTTGTTTTATGATTAATGACATAAAATATATGAAGTGTATATCCGTGATGATTTAATTAAGTATTGTGGTTTGCACCTATATATATTTTAATATTTCATTGTGAGCTAAATGTTGATTAGTAGTTCTATTTATTAGGGTAGATTGTTGCTTAGTTGTTTTAACATGTCGTAGTTTTTCTCACTTTGAACATATTTATGTGAATTTATGTGGTGTCACATTAGGGTTGATATTGATTGTGATGATAATGATTAATACATTATGGAGTGGGGCTTTTTTCTTGAGTTAAATCAAAATCAAAATCATTGATTTGAACAATTATATAAATTTCTGTGATGCTTTTATGAATCTATTCGAATTTTACAAAACTTCATTTTATGGTAACTCGAAATATTGAGAAAGTCCTCCCTATAAAAGTGATAATGCCTTATTATTTGTCTTTATTACAATAATGCTAAAACAATGAATTTCTATTATTCATGTGCATATATATTTTAAATTTTAGATATTAGTTTAATGATTTAAATAAGTTATATATAATAAATTTTTTATAATATATCGGTTTTAGAGAATTTATTGATTAAAAAAGTTGGCAAAATACCAATTTAAACCACCCAAACTTCCTCCAAATATCAGAATATATACATAATCATAAGAAGTTGGCAAAATAACCCAAAAAAAATAAAATGACCTCCAAAGAGGTACAAGTACGAAAAAAAATACCAAAAAATCCACCCAAACTTCCTCCAAATGCTTCCATTATAATGCCCTATAATCATAAGCTAAAAAATAAAAAAAAAAAAATGTATTCTCCAAAGAGGTGCACAGTATGATGCAAAATAAAAAAACCAAAAATCCTCCAAATGCTTCCTGCAAATGCCAAAATAAATCAAATGAATTCTCCAAAGAGGTATACAGTAGTAAAATCCACCCAAATCCATCAAATCTCCTGCTTTAATGCCCTAAACATAATCATAAGGAATTGACAAAAAAATTGCAAAAAATCTCAAAAAAATTCCAAAGTAATGTGAAATGCAAAATACCACCCAAAATCACCCAAACCCATCAAATGCTTCTTTGTAATTCTAAACATAATCATAAGAAGTTGGCAAAATAAACCTAAAAAAAAAATGGTTCCACTCTCCAAAGAGGTACACATGAGTATGATGCAAAATACCCAATCCATCCAAACAATCTCCAAATGCTTCCTTGCCCTAAACATAATCATAAGAAGTTGCAAATAAACTGAAAAAAAAACTATCAAAATGGTGTACCCTCAAAGAGGTACAGATCTGGTAAAATCATAGAATCATCCAAACATCTCAAATCTTCCTTTTCTAAACACATAATCATAAGGAGTTGGCAAATAAAGAAAAATTAAAATGGTGTACACTCCAAAGAGTTACAGTACTGCAAAAAACCCACCGAATCCATCACAATCTCAAACTTCCCAAAACAAATGCCATAATCAGAAGTTGGCAAAATAAATGAAAAAAAGGTCAAAATGGTGTACCCTCAAAGAGGTACAGTCTGATGCAAAATACCGTAATCCATCCAAACAATCTCCAAATGCGCTTTGCAATGAAACATAATCATGGGTTGGCAAATAAATTGAAAATCATCAAAATGGTACTCAAGAGGTACAGAATTACAAATACAAAACCAAAATCCATCAATAATCTCCAAATGCTTTCCTGCCTAAACAAAATCATATGGGTTGGCAAAAATGAAAAAATCAAAAAATGGTCACCTCCAAAGAGAGGTCTGCAGTCTGAAAAAAACCAAAATCACCTAAAAGCTTAATCTTCCTTTGGATTGCAAACATAAGTATAAAGTAGGCAAACCACAAGTCATCCAAATAGCTTTCAAATTGGCTAACAAGATGTAATGAATATTATTTCTAGTATCGGGCAAAATAAAGAAAAAGGCAATAAATGATCTGTATTTTGTACATATTTATTGGTACATCCAATGATGTACTCGGTGGGGATTAACTCAATCACTATTGCTTAAGAGCTACAAACAAGACCGTGTAAAATCTCCTAGCTAAATACAAGCGGATAATGTCATGCATCAAAATATTTTCACGAATAATATCCATCATCGACTTAGTGTACCCTTGATTGATTGATTGTGGAGCTCGAGTTAAATTCACGCATGTAGAACATCATATTAGTTGATACTTTCTTCGACATGGATGTGTGATGTCGTACCTCAGAAACACTCGCATAATAGAGAAAGGTGATGCAACTTGAGGAAACACGTTGACCTATCGGTACTTTGGTTTACGCACAAAAAAAAGTAGAAGGGTTTGAAGATTAACAATATTTAAAATACCAAAAAAAATACATAGTAGAAAATTACTCTTGGCTTTCTTGGATCTCTCCCAATATCCCTTAAGCCTTGAGTTGGAAACACCTTTGGGCGTTACTGGATCTTTTAAGATGTCTTTTCCCTTATCTTCGTGGTTGACTTCTTCTTCTTCTTTGTCGGATGGAGGAGAATTCTCACTTATTATAGAGTCGACATATCATCATATAGTTTTTTAGGGATCAAGCATATAGTCCTCGACTCTCTTATTGCCACTTGCCACGGCGCTTATTTGATATGCATATCGACTTATGTGGTTCGAAAATAATGCGGCATTTCCATCTGCTTGCCACATCTCTTAATTTTCGTATGCACTATCAATGTAAATATCCCTCTTTGCTTTGGTAGACCATCGCTTGAGAAGATACTTGTCCGGAATGTGCACAACATCTTCACTAAGAACTCTGATACAATGGGCACAAAGTAATCCCATCATTTCAAATTTTTTGCAAGTACAAGTTACTTAGGGTAGTCTATTGAAATGCAGTCCATGTTTTGGATGCATTTTATTCTCTAAGTTTCTCACCAAATACTCCATGGTCTTTGTCATCGACTTAGTTATGATAGGCCTCCAACTCCATGCAAAAATTCCTCTTCAAACATATAATGTAAACCTTTCTTGTATAAAACATAGCGACTTGTTTTAGAATTGGTCTTAACAAGAATAATCGATGTACACTTGAAGTCTTCGTCATGTTCATTCCGATGCCATGTCTCCATAACCTTTTCCAAGAAATAATCGTGAGCGAACTTGTTGGTTTAGATATTCCATGACATACATTGTTTGGACTCACTACGTTGCGTTGACAAGATGCCCATGCGAATGTGTCCTTGAATCGTGGACCACTTGGATCTAATCTTATAAAGCTCAGACAAAGCATGATCATGCAAATTGCCTTCTTCTAGCATGGCACCAAGCTCTTTAAACTCTTCCTCGAGTCACTTACTCATGCATTTATAAAATAGCCCTTATCTATCTTATTACTATTAAAGCAATGAACCTTGGAAGGAGCTTTCTTTGAAATATGACACAACCATGATGAGTATCACGGTATACAATTTCAATAACTCGCCATAGCGATCTTGATCGGTGAATATTGTTATAGGATGTCATCATTCATCAGAAGAAATGTTTGGAATAGCCATGAGAATGACTCAATTGTCTCTTCGATAAAAATACTCCAAATAATACATTTTGCGGTGATGATTCACTCCAACAAGAGGGGCACAAATGAGATTATTTTTATTGGGTCGATAGCTTGTATCAAAATTATCACATCCCAAAATAATCATATTCTATCCTAGACATGCCATTACAAAAAAAAACTTACTAAGCAATCAGACTCATCAACTTGCACATCCCAGCAAACATCCCATCCATTTCTTTCCTTAAACATTAATGCATTCTCGTCACCATTCGATCCTCGATCTTTTCTCTTTCGAATAAAATTGAAAGCATCTCTTTTTTGTGAACCGATATTCTCTCACGCCAACTTCCTCGTTAGATATGAATGCATGATTGCTCTAATACCGACCTTTGTCATTGTCTTCAACGGGCCTTCTTCTAATGCATGATCGAGAAGATGTAGGTCGGCAGCTCGCCAAAGAATGATTATGACTTTACGTATATTTTTTAATCGTCCAATTCCCTCAAATCACAGAGAATCTAATCATGGTGGACAACCGGTTCTTGTATCAACTTTTGGAATTTTGTTAAGCTATTTAGGCGGACTTCTTAGACCGACTTTTGCACATAGAAAATCTTTTGATTTCAATTTCTTTGAGTTTGGCCAATAACTAGTATGGTCCTTCCAACGAAGCCAATTTGATGTGCATAGTCCGATCTGATTACATCATTTCATTACGAGCGGTGGTGCAGAGTTTCCCAAATTTGGGTCATTGGTGCATTTACTTGTAAACGGATGCAAAATATGTTAGAAAATATAGATGCAAAATATCCACTTCTCGAAATGCTTCCATTATAATTCCCAAACATAATCATAAAAATTGACAAAAAGCAAAGATCAAAAAATGATCAACCTCAAAGATGCAGATGCAAAATACACTAAAATCACCCAAACTACCATCAAATGCTACCTGAATACCAAACATAATCATAAGTTGGAAAGATCAAAATGTTGTGTGCCCTCAAAGAATACCTGAATACAAATCCATCATCAAACAATCTCAAATGCTTCCATTATAATTAACAAATAATCATAAGGAGTTGGCAAAAAAAAATCAAAATATCGTACCCTCCAAAGAGGTACATCTGAGATGTAAAATACCACCCAATATCCGCCATCAAATGATTCCTTTGAATGCCCTTCATAATCATATGCAAAAAACAAAATGATATACCCTCGAAGTACAGAATCATAAAATATCAAACCAACCATCAAATGATTCCCTTTGGAATGCCCTATAATGATGAATTACAAGGTCAAAAATGATAAAATGCAAAAATCATAAGATCTGTACCTCAAATGGAATTCTTAAAATGATAGAAATACCCAAAATGCCAAAATCACCCAAAATGCTTCCTTTGGAATCATAACATAATCATAAGAAGTTGGCAAAATAAACGGAAAAAATTGTCAAAAATGGTGTGTACCCTCAAAGAGGTAAATACAGATCTAAAATACCACCACCCCATCAAATGATTCCTTTGGAATGCCTAAACATAATCATAAGGAATTGAAAAAAGCGCAAAAAAAAAGGTCAAAATGGTCTGTACCCTCCAAAGAGGTACCAGTCTGAATCACAAAATCTCAATCAAATGATTCCTGGAATGCCCAAACATAATCATAAGAATTGCAAAAAAAAAGGTAAAAAATGATGTACCCTCAAGGAATGCAGTACATATCAAAATACCAGAAACCACCCAAGCGCCATCAAATGATTCCTTTGGAATGCCTAAACATAATCATAGGAATTGGAAAAAAGCGCAAAAAGATCAAAATGATCAGACCCTCCAAAGAGGTAACATGTCTGGTCAAAATACCACCAAAAACCACTATCAAATGATTTGGAATGCTAAACATAATCATAAGGAATTGACAAAAAAATTACAAAAAGGTCAAAATGATCTGTACCCTCAAAGAGGTACAGTCTGGACAAAATATCAAAAATCACCCAAATGCTTCCTTTGGAATACCCTATAATCATAAAGTTCAAAAAAAAAATTGTCAAAATGGTGTACCCTCCAAAGAGTTATCTGATGATAATACCACCCAGAAACCACCTAAAGCGCCATCAAATGCTTCCATTATAATGCCTAAACATAATCATAGTTGGCAAAAAATGGAAAATCAAAATGGTCGTACCTCAAAGAGGGTCTCGAGAATAAAAATCTAAACCAGTCATCAAATGATTTCTTTGGAATACCCTAAACATAATCATAAGAAGTTGGCAAAAAAAACTGGAAAAAGTCAAAAATGATCTGTACCCTCCAAAGAGGGTCTGAGTCTGGTACATGCACTACCCAAACTACCTCCAAATGCTTCCTTTTCCACATAATCATAAAGAATTGGCAAAAAAAATTATCAAAAAATTATATGTCTGCTCCAAAAGGTACAGTCTGAATGCAAAATACCACTAAACCACGCCAAATGATTTTTTGGAATGCCTATAATCATAAGGAATTGACAAAAAAAAAAATGGTAAAATGATCATTTTTTATTTAATCATCACTAACAACCGTAAAAAATGCAGAAGCATTATGAATTTCTATTTAATGCATCCTCAGCTAAAATGGTTGTTATTTTCTTAACGTTCTCCATCTTCATGGTTCTTTTATAAAAAGAAAATGAGATTTTCTATTTCTCTTATGAGCTCGTTTGCAAAAAACTAACCCTAAACCCTAAATCTATATTTCTTTTAAATTCCTCCGCGCATTCAACGATTACGAGTCCGGGGAAATGTATTTCGTGTGTATCACGCCGACGTTCTTAGGGTCGGTGAAATGTCTTTCGCTCAGTTATCTTCTCAATTGCTAAAACGGAAAAAAGCGGGACACGTCGTCAGGTGGATTGGGTCCCGCGTAAAGCTACGTGCGGACTCCTGACGTAATATTTTCTCGAGGGAGAGGGACGAATCGATCGTGCATGGAGGAGTCATGCAAGCCATGTGTGAAAATGCCGAGCCGACCGGGTTAGGGGAATAGGAATAGGGATTTACGGCATTAGGATTAGATTTAGGCTTTTTTATTAATTTTTAAATGTCTAATCGATCTTAATATAAATTTCACATCGATAAAATCGCATATTTAATATATATATTAATCTTGGCTTAGATGTTATTAAATGTTTGTTTAATGTCGCGTTTGGTTCAAATCGTCATCAAATTGTCAATTCCTCAAAATCTGCGTTATCATTTTTTCAATATTTTGCATAAATTGTCCAAACCAAATAGTCTTCTTGATAGATTTTGATATTTTGAAAGTGAGTGAATGAGGTGTTTGTTTCGCTCCCGATCGATATCGTCTGAAGCGTTGATGACTTGATTGATCATCAGTTATGCAATATTTATATTGACCTGACATTCGATCGATAAAATCCGTTGTCGTCGAAGGTCATTTGAGTTGATTTTGGCGGCTCAGCATTTCAACTCGATTTGCGCTTCCGATCATTTGACATTTGCATACTTCAATTGAGGTGGATAGTCTGATAGTTTTGGCGTTTAATTAACTTATTTACGTGAGGAGGCGTTCGGATATCGTCGTAAACACTATATTTTTGACATATTAATAGCCGATCGCATTAGTCGTCGTTAGATTATGCAATATTTATATTTTGACAATTTGGCGTTTGAACATATGGTGAAGTCACATTCTTAATCAATTCGTTTCATATTTTTGATATCATATCGATTTCCTAACTTCAAGTTCTATCTACTTGTGGGCTTGACTCGATTTATGACATATATATGGAGGTCAATAATACTTTAGGCAATGAATGGATGATTGTGTAATTATGACCATGTCACGCCTTTAAAGCTTGGAATAAGGCGAATGACTTAATAATAAAAGAAAAACTTTACTTGACATCTCAATAGAAAATAAAAGCTACAAATATATCATAGAGTTTCAAATATTATATTTTTTAAAATATTCTCCAACAGAAGTCATATAAAGCATAATCTAAAACATAAACCAATATAATACCTATCTCTTGAAGTCGTTCTATGACGGTAAATATAATCATCCATTCTATCCTCCATCTAGTTAGGAAAGTCACCTAAAAAAATATAAACAACTTGCAATTAAATAAAATTTTCAGTGGATAAATTATATTTTAACACTATAGTAAAACTAGAAGAATAATATTCAAGATAGGTTTTACTATAAACATGAATTTAGAGTAAAAGTGCAATTCAACAATCAAATATATAAGAGTTAGATGCAAATGAAAATTTATTATGAACTTTATTTTATAATTTATCAATCATTTCAAGAGTCACCGTTTAAAATATTTTCCATAAAAAATATTTTCCATAAGAAATCTTTTTCATAACTCATTCGAAGGATGTGAACGGGTACATTTGCATCTACATAGAATATTTTGAACACTTTTCATTATAAAATTTATAAAGTTATTATTTGTGAAAATCGTTAATTTAAACATGTAATGATCTTCAATTTATTCATTCAATATTGGAAAATGAAAATCAAAAATGATCTGATTTGAAATCTGAGATCATTTATAACTATCATATGAAAAATAAATAAACTTTTATCATAAATGTAAGAACATAATTACCCACTTTAGTGTAAAATTTTTTCTTGAATATCTTTCATGTTAAAACTTAAGATATATGAAAAGAGATGGTTTGACAAAATATAAAAATTACTATAAATAAAAGATAAAGTTCATATTTAAAAATCAAATTTGTGATCTATAAATTAAATATCATCAATTTGTAATCTTTAAAGTGTAGATAAAATAATATTATCAATATTTTAAGTTATTAAAGATGAGGTGTTAAATATTTATAAATAACTAAATTTTAATTTATTTGATAATTATTCTTACTATTCTAACATTGATTCTACTTTTAATTAGAGATTGTGAAAGTTAACATTAATTATATTTTCATAAATTTTTGCGATTATGAGATTACATCATTGTATTTCGTTAAATTTAAAATAAATATTTCATGGAAAATCAAACCTATAATTTTGGCAAGTCAAATTCGTCACCTCTTGCTTCTTCTTATAATAAAATAAGATACATTTTAAATATATTAAAAATATAGATATCATTATAAAGTCATAAGATACATAATTAAAATATTTCTAAATTAAATTCCTTGATGTGTTTATAACACTCTAAATCAGTTAAGTAAAAATTTTCCCCTTTTTTTTATAACATTTATTTCATGATACCATTATCATATTTTAATAATTATGAAAGTAAGAATGAAATCAAATTTCAATATATATATATATATATATATATATATATATATATATATATATATATATATATCCTCACTTATCTATATACATCCCATGAACGCGTAGCTTCCTCTTCCTCTCGTCTGAGCTCCCTTCCTCCCCTGTCATTGCAGGCTCCTTCTCTCTTTGTCCTGCCGGCTGTCAGATGCTGGGGCACACTTCCTCTCCTCTCTCTCTCTCTCTCTCTCTCTCTCTCTCTCTCTCTCTCTCTCTCCCTCTCATTGTTTTGGGAGTTCAGTTTCAGCAAACCGAAATCTCCTTCTTCCGATATATTTCAATTTGCAGTCAACCGTCATGGTTTTGAATATTGTTTTTTTTTCGGTTTGGTTTTCCAGTTATTACAGCATGGGCCCCGACTCTTAGACTTAAAGCCTAAATCTAGTGTCTAAGGATACAACGCGGGTTTACTCAAGATAAATTTAGATCGTCTATATGTGCTCCAACTAACATACTGAATGCTCAATCACATAGTATGAGAATGCTACGTAGACTCAAATTAAAATCAATTTGTACTCATTCTATTCTTAAGAATAGTGTAATTATTTTCAATGGTTAGCTAATATTTTCATAAAATATAATTCATTTTCAATAGCTAAGCTCAAATATATTGACTATGTACATTTTTGAATACATCATTCTATATACATAGCGGGAGCCATGAGTTTCAGCTGATTAGCTTGCTCCTCTTCTTCATAATTAGAGTTGTCAAGGCTAATCATAATATTGAATAATTACTCTTACATTAAAGATTTTTTGTTATATTTGTATATGACCATCAATGATATTAATCAAGAAATTTCATATTCAAAATTCAAACTCCAAATCAAGTTGGAGACTCAATTATGTATCCATCCCAATACTTTGCTCGTAAGTTAGCAAAGTTGATAAGGTTTAAATTTCAATGATGACTGTGTTGAATGAGGATTTCAACCATAGTAGATATAAAAATCAAAGTGTGTTTAAAGTTTCAAATCATATTAATATAAATCAAATATTAATCTAAATAAAAAATCTGATAAATTATTAAGCTCAAAATGATTAAAACAAAATTCACTCAATTTGTCTTATGTAACCATTTATTTAAAGTGACAAATTAAGAAAATTCTAGTTCACAAAAGAGCCAATATTAAGTTAAATGTATTTTTATATTCACTTTTAATCAATCTCATATCAGTAAACATGTGACACGTGTTTTCACCAGATTTTGATTAAATTATCATTCAATTAGAATTCTTTGATTAGGTAGTTTGCCACCAAATAACATTATTATATTACAGTCATGACTATAGCCTGTATGTTCGCCAATGACTCTGTCTTTTGAGATGCGAATCATAGGGTGCATTTGATGGGACAAAAAACTTTTTGTTAGCTAAGCTGAACTTAAAGATGTCTCCTTAGACAAATTCCACCTTAGGTCTACAAGATTTCCTTAGACGACGCAACCCATGGTTGCTGATAAGGATTCTTCAATCAAATTGGGTCGACTATCTCCTCTAAATAAATAGATGAGAGACCATGATAGCTCAAGATGACAGAACTATAAGATCTTGATCGAACATATTATTATTCTCCCAATCATCCATTTTAAGCTACATGATGATGAATTTTAGACATTCTAAACTTCAAAACTCCATTTGCTACTACTATACGCTACGCATTTAGTGACTTAACAACTAGCCTTAATCAAAAGTTTTCTCCCAGCATTAGGAGGAGCAATTAACTATAGGTGCTTGTGCCTATAAGAAACTTGGAAGCAGATCTAAAGTCCTCACAAAATATGGGCGAAATCTTTTGCTAGTGTCTTATTTATTATTTCATTTGCCTTCTGAAAATTTGACCGATACTAATCTAAACTCTATTCATTGAGAGGTTGGATGCAAATTTTCAGAGCCCACACCTTCAATTTAGGATGGATTAGTGACACATGATCCTTGACCCATGCAAATTTGGTGTAGATAGAAATTTTGTATGCGTACAACTTAGGATCAATATCATGATTATTATTTTTTAAAATGCTATTTAAAGCGACATCCTCTCTTAAGTTTTTGCCTTGATTTTTCATTAAGTGATGTTTATTGAAAAATTTGTTAGTGTTTTTGTATTTCTATTAATGCCTTCTATTTGCTAATATATGTATGTTGCAGATTCGGTGGTGTGGAGGAAGTTTAGATTATATTTGGTCATTTCGGGGAGTCGAGGTGTTCAGGTGAGGAATGGAGGGGATGTAGGCTACTAGCAGAATTGAGATGGGTTTTTTAAGTGATGCATGGTCTGGGAGCTAGAGTAAGAAGGAGTTCACCATGCAAGCAGTTTGGTACAAAAAAAGGAGAAGCAAGGAGAGAAGAGGGTCGAGGAAAAAACTCAGATGGATGGCTTTGGATATGCATGGAGGGAGGAGTCCTAGAGGAGTTTGGCTCGGGCTAATCACATAGGGGAGAGGAAGGCGGGGCAACAGACGCGACCTCGTGTGTGAAGGTGAGAGGGAGAGAGATTGGGACACAATGTTATACAATTTAGGGTGTACAAGGAGGGAGGAATGGTAGGGTTGGGGAGAATTGAGAGGGGAGGATGTTGAGTTATGTGGCTTGGGGAGAGTGACATGTGGTTGTTGTCAACAAGAGATGATGGATTTATGCCTATTAATGGGAGAGCTCGATAGGAGATAGGATTTTGAGTGAAAATAGGAGAGACATGATACTAGTTTCCAAAGTGAGATGCCAAATCAATGGCATTCAAAATTTTTTGAATGAAATTAAATGCTATTTAGTAAAATATTCGCATCAATTAATTGGTTGATATATATATATATATATATATATATATATATATATATATATATATATATGAATTTAAAATAATTTTGATATAATTTAATTATGAAAAATGAATTCTGCCATATTAAAATAAATATCTAATTTTTTTACCCTCGTCTATTGTGCCTCAAAATAAAGCTAAATAAATTTGTAAGCATATCATATAAATTTAAACGAGGGTTTATTTATAATTTGTGCCTCAATGACTTTATTTATATGATATTGCCCCAAAATTTGGGCAAATTTTGTCAAAATTATTCCTATATAATATGAATTTATCATTTCTAGATAAATTTGGTATTTTGAATGCACCGACGTTGTTCATTTCACGATTGGAGGCCATTTAGGCAATTTCCATGCTGATTGAGATGAATTTGAGCTTGATTCATGCGGCGTCATAACCCTAGTTTGTCATTCACATCAGGCTCAGTCGAATGAATTGCGAATAGTTTCCTTACTCAATTTTGATGTTTCAACAACATCGGTGTAACCTGTTTTGTGAACTGAGGTTATTTGCATGTGTCGAGGCCCTTCTAACATATGCGAAATTGCACTTATGATTTGTATTCTTTGTCATTTTTTTGGTGATGCGAGAAGTCTATCTGAGATAATTTCAACATTCTAAAAGCATCGACGCTATCTGTTTTATGGACAGAGGACGTTTCAATTCATTTTGATTGTGAACGAAGCATTTCTACTTCATTTTTTCATGATGTTGAGCTTGATGCCCACTGTTTTCACAATATATGCCTAGTTCAACTTATGGAACATATTTATAGATCAATAACATACACTAAAGGTAACTCTAACATAGGGAGTGGAGTATATGAACTTGTATTTTATCCTCAAGTCTTGGTCATATGGCATAATTTGTATTGTCTGACATGCTTTTCCACATCTTGTGTTAGTTTAGGCTAATAAAAGTTATCTTTTACCAAGAAAAGAGTATCATCCATGCCAAGATGTCTGGTTTCATACTATTATGACATTCTTGTAAGGGCCTCATTGAGTGAGTACTTAGGAATGCACAACCTATTATAAAAGAATAGATAACCATTGATCTTGTGAAACTGATCATATGATCTTTCCTGATTATGAGCTCAAACATCTTAGAAGCCATCGATTTTAATGATCTTTCTGCATCTCAAAATTGATAACCTTTGATTGGATGGTAGTGATTAACATATGACATCGGCTCAAAGCATCAACTACGTCATTTTAGCTCTTAGACTTAAGCACAAAATGAAAGAAGAGATAAACTTAATTCATGAAGCATATCTATTCATCAGCCATTTTGACTATTCAGAAACTTCAGAGCTTTATGATTAATATAGAGTGTAAATTCATTGACTAGCAAATAATGAGTCTAATGACTGAGGACTCTCACAATAAGATAGAACTTCTCATCACATGTAGATTATTTTTATCTCAAAATTTTCAACTCTTGCTTTTTTTCTCTTCCATTGAATCAAAATTTTTTCCAAATAACGTACAATAACTAATAGCAGATTTCTATTTGATGGTAAATGAACCCATATGGCATCAATATTGCAAGCAACCTAAGGATGACCTCTGCTACAACAAATCTTGTCAAGGTGAACCCTTAAGAATTTAAATTACTGCAATTTGATGAGCTTTTTTTGGGTAGTCCAAGAATCGACTTAACACCACTCATGATGATGAAACTGTGAGTTAATTCATCTTACTACCCATCCTATGGTATCACCTGATATCCTTAATTGATATTAATCTAACATTTGGTTTTTTTATATGCTTTGATTCCAGTCATACAATCTCTTTCAAAATGTCAAATCAGTATTTTTGTAAGATACATATATCATGTCTAGGCTGATTAATTTTAATCATGAGAAAAATACTTCGAATAATACATATCTTTTGTCTTAAATTATGACTCTACATGATCCTAAAGTGACCAATCACATCTTCTCCAACAATGAAAATATTATTTACATATGTAATGAGAAGTATCTCATAGCCTAGAGAATGTGTAGAATGATTTGATTGACCATCAACCAAACTAGTCTAGGATGGCTGAGATAAAGCAAACTTGAGGAGATTGCTTAAGACTAGAAAATTCTTGTGATAAACCCCTTTCTTGTTTCTTTTTGTTGACATATGATGCATGTTAGTAAAATAATCTTAAGAAATATTTTTATTAAGAACATTTTTGCTTAGAAAAATATGTATTTATTCCACCTTAATTTTGTTTATGTTCTCTTTTTTTTTATTGGCTTTGTCAAATACACTTATAAATAAGTACCTATAGTCAATGAATATAACAACAAATCCTCCAATTCATGATATTAGAATTGATCAATGCATCCCCACTCGTGCTTGAATGTTCATGTGCTCACATGTTTCTTGCTCGTTGCTCTCTATTCGCATACAACTTTTTACTATGTATGTTGGTTATGTCACACATTAATTTGCACACCCTTATTTTTTTCATTATTGCTGCACTGTTGAGCATAAACTAGGCCTTATCCATAGCATCAAGTTCTTCAACTTGAAGTGTCTTTGATATTAACTTATGTTGAAGAGCTACATAAACTAAGGTTTACTTCAACTCGAAGTATAATTTTTAGCTTCAAACACCAGTGCATCGGTGGTCATTGGGGTTGATAGGATGTTCAATAAGCCTATAGTGAATCTATTTGTTTCTAGGGTCATTCACATTTATTGATAGTGGGAAGCTTTTTAGTAGCTTTATTATTATTTTTTAAAGGCTTCAGCTACATTGTTTACCCTGAGATAATTAAAAGTTGAGTAGCACCAATCTAATTTGTGCTATTGAGCAGGCCTATAGATATTCATGCTTTAAAAGCGGTGCCATTATCAAATATGATATTATGAGTTGCATTGTAGTAGATGGTCTTCATTTGAAAAATTGCATCATATTATCTCTCTTAACTTTTTCTAAGCAAAATTTCTTCTACCTGCTTAGAAATTATTAGTTGCTAGGATGAATGTGTTCTTGTGATAATGAAGGATCAATCGAGCAAATAATATTCATCCCATAACTCTCGAAGGGATATGATGCCATTGTTAGTTTGAGAGGGTTTGGGGTTAGTGCACTGTTTCATTGTGGAATTAGCATTAGTAACACTTTTGAAGCCATGGTCAATCACTTAATTTTGATTTTTATTTTTGGTTGATTTGGCATGCTTATAGAATCCTTGATGGACATTATTTATGGTCTTTTAGGTTGATCGAGTCATTGTAGTCACATATGGTCAAATGAATGGTTCTAAAATATGCCATTAATGAACATGAATGACTATTCATGCTTCTTAATTTTTGTATTGAGAAATCGCTTGTTCGACAACCTATCCCTATGGAGTTGGTCGATTGTTCTAGCCAGGAAGAGCATTAGTATCTAGTTCCCTGGTCTGAAGTGGATGCTTCTTTATCTTATAGTTAAAGGTTTGTCTGCACTAGAATTAAATGATCTTGGACCATAATGATTAAGCAGGGAAGAATAGAATGCAAAAAAAGTTCTTTATTGTTGTTATAGTCTTACTAAGGTGCACTTTAAATTACATAATTATTATTTGAAATTTTTGGGTTTTATATATTTTTGTTCTTTTTATTTGTAGAGGCTAGATTTATTTAGAGTTCCCTTAGTTATTGTTTTGATTATGCCTATCTTTAGGAAAAGATCCCAAATTGTATTTATATTAGAATAAACTTTAGGTTATAATTTTTTGATAATGGAGTCCATCACTAGGGATATGACTCAATGTATGTCGTTATGGTTGAGGTTGATTCAAGGAAAAATCCCACTTATTATAATTTTTTAGTAATTGAATCCATCACCATTGTAAAGATTATTGTGCCATAAGCTTTGTTGACTTTTTTTTATTTGTTTGTAGAGGATCATGCTCAAAAGTTTGTCATATTATAAATCTAGGTCACCCCATTGGCTCATTTACATAGGGTTGGGCTGAGGCAAATTTATGTATCTGACAATTGAATTCAATTTTCTCGATATGTATTTGTAAGATGCGTTGCTTTGAGGGATGAAACATAATCCCAAGGATTTGAGGAAGGCTTGATGGTTGGAACTTATGATTCAACCCTATAGGTAAAGTGTTTATGTCATTTTAGATTTTTATATGATAGTGATCATGCTAAAGTACTTGTCAACTCTACATGTAGAGGATTAGGTTTGACTAGATTTTTTTGTTCATTTGAATTCAATTCCCTAGAGTTGGTGTATAATATAGATTACATTAGGGCTTTGGCTTATATCTTGACGATTCAAAGAAGGTCCAAGGAATTCACTGTTACTTTGTATTTTATGTGAAGACGATTATCCTATGAAGCCTTGTGGATTATACTTGTTTGCTTCTCGAGGATTGGCCCCAAAGATTTTATGTATGTCTGTCATTTAAATTCAATTTCTCTTGTATCAAGTTCTTACATTGATTTCATTGAGAGATGGGGCTCACATTTTGAAGATTTGAGGAATGCACATAGTTAAGATTTTTTTCTTTTATGATGACTTTCATCTTAAAAGATCTCATGTAAATGCATTACATAATATTTAATCATGCTAATGTTTGTAATGTTGGTCCTCAGTTTGTGATTAAAGAGGTAGCTTCATTTGAGGAGAAGAGGCTTTACTTTCATTCTAGTGATTGTTGGTGAGCTGTGATATTTTTTGACTCTCATTGTTTGTGGAGGGTTAATCCTAAATATTTTCTTGTTAAAAGGAATTTCATTATACAAGATGTTGATGGCATCATGCAAAAATATAACAAAATATTTATGCAATCTTAATGCTTGTAATTGCTATTTCCTTAATTTGATAATTATAGGGATGTGAGCCTTCTCAAATGTACTCTTGATGTGTGGGGATATAGCTTAAATATGAGCTTTTCATTTATTTGATATTTTTATTATTTTTCTATAATTTTGGAGATTTTTTTAAGAGATGTTTACATTTTTTGAGCTAAAAAATGAGTCTCATGTCTCAAAATGAGTCTCATGCCTCAAAATGAGTGTGAAATAGTTTGAGGATGTATCAAGAATTTTTTTCAGAATTTTTGAATTGGTTTGATACTTTTTCATTTTTTGGGAATTTTCATGATTTTTTTCCTTTTTTTTTACAATCCTCCTATTTATTTATTTTTTATTTGAAAATATCATAAAGTATAGTATCATTTCTTGCCCTCTTTACTCGCTCAAGAGAAGGTGTGTGCGAAATGAAGGGGAGTTTTAGGTATAGAACATATTTGCATGCTTTTATGATTGTCAAAGTTGTGCCTACTAGCGAGGCAACAAAATTCAAGTTAATTTTGTGCATACTTTAGCTCTTTTATATAAGTTATGCCATATTTTTAATGTTTTATTTTTTACTTTATCATTTTCATCAGCCTTTTTAATTTTTGTGGCATTATTTGGGTTGAAAATATTTTATCCAATTTTTAAGTGAGTTTTTTGAGTAAATTTTTGGTTTGGTTTTGTTTCACCCCACAAAAAGGGTACTAGGAAAACATGTTGGGACTTCCATCCACACTAAGAAAGGTTTATGAGTGGTTTATGAGACATTGTAATCAAAATTTAGTGATTTCGTCAAAAAAGACGTATATTGATGGTTCATGGAGCACTTAGATGAGCATTCTATATGTCTACCATGCTAAAGTGTGTATGGAGAGCATGGCAAGAGCCATGCCACTTGATAATTTTTATATCTCATGTGATGCTGTTGACTTTTGCTTTTGAGGTGGTGAGAATTTGGAGAGAAAGAGAGTAGTTGATTGGGAAGGGAGGAGAGGCACTTGGGTGAGTGAAGTTAGAGGAGTTGGACATGTAGGAGAAGTGCTGAGGGAAAGGGAGTGAGGGAAGGGAATTGTTTTTTAAATTATAAGTTTTATATTTATTTTCTAACTTATGTTTACATAAGAGTCGGATGACCTTATTTTTTGATTGCACACTTGTGATCATTTCCTTGGAATGAAGGAAGGTGGTCTAATTAGTTTCCCTCTCTACTTCTCTCAATGTTATTTTGTTAAGAAAGATTTATGAACATACCACACAATTCTTGTGGATTTATATATCTAACACTTAAAATTTATATATATATATATATATATATATATATATATATATATATATATATATATATATATATATATATATGCCCCTTTTTTAAATGTTGTATGCCTTTCTTGTCAAGCATTATAGGGCAACTACCATTTGACAAGCTCGTCGAGGGAAAGTCCTTCATGAATATAGTGCTTGAAAGTATTTTTATGTGATTGTTCGTTTATGATTTTAAATAATAATTTTAAATTATTTATAAGTATATTTTTAAAGTTTTTTCTTTAATCTATTTTTTTCATCATCATTATTACTGTGGGCTCCGAAAATTCACCACCGACCTCTCGCAAATGAAGAGAGTATGATTTAAGTGTCGGTGTAATTTTTAGAAGGTAGATGGAATAGTAGATAAGCATTTGATGAGCATTTTAGATTTGGTTCCAGGTTTCCCATAAATACAAGTGCCTATAGTTAATTATCCCTCTCAATGCTGAGAAAGAACTTTCGATTAAAGTTAGTCGTTAGACCACTAAGTGCGTAGTGTATAGTAGTAGCAAGTGGAGTTTTGTAATTTAAATTTATGAAATTCATCATTATTTACTTGAAGCAGATGGCTGGGGGAATGATGACACGCCTGATCTTGATCCAATGGTTCCGTCATCCAGGGCTGTTGTGCTTACTAGTCTAGTTAGTTAGAGGAGGTAGTCGACCCAACCTGACAAAATGATCCTTGTCAGCAACACATGGGTTATGTCGTCCAAGAAATCCTTGTAAACTTGGGGTGGTGTTTGTCTAAGGAGACAAGCTTAAGTCTATCTTAGTTGGCAGAGAGTTTTTTCCCTGTCAAATGTACCCTATGATTCACAACTCAAAGGCGAGAGACGGGGAGCATGGGTCGTGATCATAATATAATGATGTCATTTGGCGGCAATCACGATCGAGGGTATCATAATTACATCATATGGAGCCTCTTAGCCGCATGGTCGGAGGACACCGTCGTCTACTAGCGTGAGATTGATTGAGAGTGAATATAAAATTACATTTGATTTGACATTGACTCATTTATGAGCTAGAGTTTTCTTAATTTGTCACCTCCGACAAACAATTGCAGAAGGTGGATTAGGTTAGATTTTGCTTTAAGTTTTTTAAATATTAAATTTCATTTAAGCATTTAATACTTAGTAATTTATCTGATTTTATATTTGTATTGACACAGTTAATTTGATTTGAAAGTACATTTTGATGATAAGTGTCCCTCGGTTGAAATCACCATTCAACATAGACATCATCAGGGTAGATATATTGTTTGATCATTTAATTATTGTTTTAGATCGTGTCGGCTCTATTAGTTTAATAATAGAGGATTAGATCTACTATCATATAATAAAATTAGCTTCTCAGATGTTTTAATAACTTGAAATTTTTATACTAATTAGATTTTTAGGTTTTGTTAACCTGGACCCGGTCCTAAGACTAAACCAGAAGCAGCGTATCCCTAAGTTTTAGCATTCAGAGTGTGGCTCGCGGTATTTAATAATTGATAATTTTATGTTTGAATTATGAGATTAATTTGTATTTATTTAATCTCAACTTAGCACTTTTCATTAAAATTTAACTTTAAATCTCTATGTCCGAGCACATGCAGGAATTTATAACTTAGATAATTTCATCTAATTAATGAAATCATTGATTTTAAAAATCATAATTAGAGTGAAATTTCTTACTTTTTAGATTGAAAGAAGCTCCATAATTCATGGAGAATTTAATTTAGCATCGCCTTCTGTCTTCTTGTACAAATAATTGCAGATCCGGTGGCGTTGAAGACATTTTAAATTGTTCAAATATCTTATTAGATCCCTTGGAATAACATTTAATTGCTTTATTTTATTCAAAGTTGATTAATCTTTGAATGTTCAATAGACTCATTTATATATCGACAATATTCATCACAAGTTATGTTCAACTTCTCCTTGATCCAATTCAAGTATTTAATAAGATGAATGATATGCTTCAAATATCTTTCAAGAATTCCTTGATTAATGCTTATTAGTAATCCTTCAATCTCAATAAGAATCTCTTAAGAATTCTTTGATTTTCTTCAATTTATTTGAAGCGAATTTTATTTGAAAACTATATTCTAATTCCAAGGGGATCTCTTATACTCTGATTACATATTCAGTCAGATCATCTTCCAAATCAATTGAAATGAGGTATTGAAGTGCCAAGCATATGCTTATCACCAAAATATTCAACTTATTTTCAAGATTGAGTATCAATACATTTTATATCATATTTCAATCTTAAAATGATTGAAATTTTCTGATCTCTCGTGAAATCTAAGATAATTCAAATATCGTGAGATGTTTATTCATTTGAGAACAGTTGATTAATTCTTGATTTCACTTAGAGTCAAATTTTGATAATTTTATTTACTTCAAAATTTAACAAACTCAAATTAAATTTTAAATTTAGCTTAAAATTTTTAATTTACACTAATTTATTTGAGTTTTTGTCAATGTAAAATCTGAGAATTTAAATATATTCGTCTCTCATGAGCTACATTTGTTTGCTGTCTCATTGAAATGAGCGTAATGTTAGTGTTTTCAAGCCTCGGAAACTTTCAATTCTTTATGTGCAATGGCGTAATCTGATAAATCTGCATAAAGTAAATATATGCAAATATTATTCTTTTTTTCTAAGTCTATGTTTAAAATTTCATTCCTGTAAATCTTATATCTAATAGTTTTGAACTGCTGATTTGTCACAATAAGCATGTGGCCGTCATCACAACACCGTCTCTTTTCCATTTATCACGCATTGGGCGTTGATCTTCTTCTTGAATAGAAGCACAATCACATATATATACATATTCGACACACTTCTTTACGTTTACAATCAACAATAATGATAGATTTATTGGAGCTTTGACGACAGGATAAGATTCTTGGAGAGATCAATTGCTTTAGGAGGTGAAGAAAATTTGTAGAGAGCATATTCGATTAGATTTTGTTTTTTTTGTAAAGAAGAATGTAATTGACATGGGAAGAACTCAAATTTTCAGGTTTGCCGAAATCTAAATTCAGATTTTCAGGTTTGCTGAAATCTGATTTCAGATTTCAATCTGATTTCAGATTTCAGATTTCGTTGGGATTAATAGGCAAGAAAAGGTTTTGAAATGGGAGGGAGCTCATTGTTTGCAGGTTTGCACTTAGAGAAAATGAAGCCATAAATCACAGATTTAAAAAAAAAAAGTTTCTACTCCATTTAGCCTTAAATCACCGAATTCAGGAAATCAATTCCTACTGGATTTTAAATCCCATTTCTACTCTGTTTTGCCTTAAATCCCAGATTTCAGAAAATTGAAATCTGAATTTCAATCCCGGTTCTATTCCGGTTTTGCCTTAAATTCCAGATTTCAGAAAAATGAAATCTGAATTTCAAATCCCGTTTCTACTCCCGTTTTGCCTTAAATTCCAGATTTCAGAAAATTGAAATATGAATTTCAAATCCCGTTTCTATTCCGGTTTTGCCTTAAATTCCAGATTTCAGAAAATTAAAATCTGAATTTCAAATCCCGTTTCAATTCCGGTTTTTTTTTTTTGGCTTTGGAGAATCTAAGAACGAGAACTTGCGGTTGAGGGAATAAGCATAGGTCTTCCCTCAAGATTCATTAGTAGGATATCAAACTCCCCTTTTCTTTTTCTTTAGACATACAATTGAATGTTTAGATAAGATGAGAGATGCAAACTAAACAAGAAATGGGTTTCTTCGAAACAGGGAGCTGCTGGTGGGTGTTGGAGATAATTGCTAAAGAGGATGCATTGAACCGTGCAAGACGGCGGGGAAGAGAAGGATTTTCGGATTGAGGGCTGAGTGAAATGTGAGATGATGGACTTACCCCTTAGAAGAACCGGGATAACCAGAGAAGAGAAAGCAAATGGAAGAGAGAAATCCGGAAGGGAGAATGTGCGCGGGTCGAGTTTAGATCGAGAGGAATCCGTGCGGTTGGAGGAGTTGAGTGTTCGATTTTGAGGGAAGAGTAGGAGGCTTGGAGGGAACGGTTGAGGAAGGATGGCCGAGCTTGCGGTTGAGAAGGATCGAACGGTGAGGCAGAAATGAATGCGGGATTGCGTGCGATCAGGCTCGGGTCGTTCGGTTGTGCACAGAGGAAATTGGGGTCGGTCGGTTAGGGTTAGATAGGGTTGGTTTGGATTAAATGATATATATTATTAGTCTTTTTTTTAGTGTTTAACCAATCTTATATGAATTTTACGTTGATATCATTATATGGTCAATATATATGTTGATTCAAGTTATTTCGTTATTGCCTGGCAATGCGATTTTTCTCGAAGGTTGTTTTGGTTGAATTGACGTCAATGGATCAATTTTAGTTATGCGTTGGCTTCGACATTACACGTCCAAATTGAGCCGGATAGTCTCATTTGATAGGTTTTGGCGTTTGGCGATCAATTTGTGAGCGGTTGTTTGACGTCGTGCCGACTCGATATGCGTCGGCGTAAATGGACTTCTTTCTTGATTCGGCATAATTGCATATCTCATCAATTTCGATATTCTGAACGCGATGGCGAAGTCCGTTCATCGATCGGAGGTTATTTCGATTATTTTTGGTGAAGTCCAGTGCATTTTGAACTCCAATTTGAGCACTAGTATATCCGAAGTCCGTCGAATTCATTTCATAAGCTCGATTCAACTCATGTGGTATATATATATATGAAGGCCAACAATTACCATTATTTATTATTTATTATTTTTATTTCAAACATAAATGTGTATTCTCGAACTCCTCTGCAAATTTCTTCATGTTTGTTGAGGATTTATTTTTGGTTGTTGGTTGCGGTGTTCTTTTTAGACTGTTTCAATAATTTGGATGCATTAGGATGATATTTTTATCAAAATGAGTGACACATGAGCGATACTTTCTTGCAAACGAGATATCCTGTATTAATTTTTATGAAACCATGTTTGTCTTCTGTCATCATTGTTGCATGCAATAGGATCGGTTTGTGGATCATACATGGACATTGTCTTTGAGTTTAGAAGCTATGCTCTATTATATATGCTCGCAACTAAATGGTCCCTATAGAATTTAGAATTGTTAAGCTATTTCAAACATTTGTAGATTTTTCACTTCGTATGAGTGCATTGAGTCATCTCATTTGATGTGTGGTTCTTTAATTTCTTCTTTGATGACTGCGTACAGAAAATCACGCGGTGAGTGAAAGTTTATACTTGTGAAGTCCAAAGCGCGGGTAATTAAAGAACAAACAGACACTTCAAAATTTTTAACGTGGAAAACCTCGAAAGAGGGAAAAAACCATCTGCCGATAAAAGCTTCCACTATGTATCTGTTTAGTACAAAATCTTCCCGATAATGGGATTCTGAGTGCATATGAGAAAGGAATAAGTGTAACAAATGATCGATTGTAATTATCGATGGTGGAATCGATGCTTTTGGTGGGAATCAGACTGATTAGGTATGGTGGCATGGCGGTGGTTGATGCGGCGAGTCGATCTTGCTTGGTGCGATCTTGGAGGATCTTCAGAGCTCTCTCTTCCTCCTCACTTGAGGCTTTTCCTCTTTTTTCTCTGACTCTTCTTTCTTCCTTGCTCACCTCCCTTCTCTTTTTGACTCTTTTCTTGTTTTCTTCTCTTCTCTCTCTTTGTTCTTCTTGGCCTCCCTCATGAGGTGAAGGCCTGTTATAGATGGGAGGAGGCATTCTTATAAATTGTAAAGCCTCACTCTCCCGATCGGACGGCTCAGATGATTCCTTTGATCATTTGATGTATTTTGAGCAATTGGATGCCCAAATGAAGTTGAAATTATGAGATCTTAGGCTCATTAGATCATTTCGTCGAGGCAGCTTCGATTTATTATATACACATTTGAGCTGTTTTGGGATTTAATTGATGTCAGATTCATGATATTTTAAGTCTTGATCTCGATTTTGACTCAAAATCATATCGCAAGATTTGTCTTTTTGTGGTATTTTGATGCTCATTCTTTTTTATTTTTGGATGACATAAATTATTCAAAAATATATATAAAATCGAAAATAAATTCTTGATAACGTCTTATGAATAAACATTTTAAGAGAGTAAATCATCATAAATACAAAATTATGATTATGGTAGATGTGAATTTAAGATTTGAGTTAATCTATTTGGATACTCAGGAAGTTTTAGCGTTAGGGACCCGAGCCTCGTCACCTATTTGGTGTCTGTTGTGGCCTTGAACAAAACTTGAGTCTTACGGCGATGGTAAATTATAAATCTCGGGTCGGCGGGTGCGATTTGAAGATGAGGCAGATGTGGAATTCGTCTAGCGATCTGAAATCATGTGACATCTGGCCGTAGAAAGAGGGATTCTAGCCGGCCGATCTCGCCATTCTTGACGGTATTCTTGAAATCATGATCTTATGCAGTAATTCAGTGCTTTGTCAACATATTGGTAGACATGACCAGTTGACGTCTTGGGCGTTAAGCGTTAATGAAACGCAGCGAATGTGGGAGAGCTGAATATTTTGAAGCGTGGCCTTCATGAGCGATGCGCGATGAGCTCGAGAATTAGACCATTTTGAGGGTTTTATATTTTTGCCTTGTCTGTATATATCAGGGTGAGGGAAAAAAGGCACCTTTCCCTCCCTTTCTTCTTAGTGAGAGGTCCTTTGGAGCGATCAAGAAGTGATCAGTTGGCGATAGGAGGTGATCAAGGCCCTTTCTCGTGGTTCTTTCCGATCGTGTTCTTGGCCTCGTCGGACCGTCACTTAAGCGTCAAGGCCCGCATACTATCTCGTGGTTCTTTCCTCATCCTTCTTGGTCCGTCGTTGGGGCGATCATGGTACATCGTTAGTTCGATTTTCCTCTCGTCATTCTTGATCGTCGAATCACGGGTTAGGGCGATCGCCCCATTCATCGTCGTGGTTCGGTTTCCGACTCGTCTTCGATCGTCGGATGTCAGGTTAGGAAGATCAGGCCACGGTATAGTCGTGGTTATTTGCATCGTCGTTCTTGCCTCGTCGGACCGTGGGTTGAGGCGATCAGCCCATTCGTCGTGGTTCCGGTTTAATGGCCTCGTCGGTTTCGGTACGTCCGGTTAGGAGGTGATCGAGCACGCACTCATGGTTCCTTCGATCGTCAGTTGAGCCTCATCGACCGTCCGGGTTAGAGGCGTCAAGGAGTAATACATCATGGTTCCGGTTTCGATTATCGTTCAGCCTCGTGAAGATGGGGTTAGGAGCGATCAAGTGGTACGCATCGTGGTTCCGTTCCGATCGTCAGTTCGGCCTCGTCGGACCGTCAGAGGGAGGCGATCAAGGCCCGGTTGCATCGTGGTTCCGGTTTCCTCATCGGTTCTTGCCTCCTGGACCGTCGGCAGGAGCGATCAAAGCGGTACATACTTCGTGGTTATTCCGGCCTTGTCGTTTGCAGCCTCATCGGACCGTCACGGGTTAGGAAGCGATCAAGGCCAGTCATCGTCGTGGTTCGGTTCCGACCTCGTCGGTTCGCCTCGTCGGACCGTCAGGTTGAGGGCGACCCACGGTATCGTCGTGGTTCCGGTTTCGACCTCGTCGGTTCGGCCTCGTCGGACCGTCCGGGTTAGGAAGCGTCAGGCCCACGTAGTCGTGTTGGTTCGGCCTCGTCAGGTTCGATATCGGGCGTCACGGTTATGGCGATCAGGCCACGGTATACGTCGTGGTTTTAATTCCGACCTCGTCAGTTCAGCTCGTCGGACCGTCGGGTTAGAGGCGTCAGGCCATACGCGTCGTGGTTCCGATTCTCGGCCTCGGTTTCGGCCTCGTCGGACGTCAGTTAGAAGCGTCAGGCCGCATACGTCGTGGTTCCGGTTTACCGGCCTCGTCGGTTCACTGGCCTCGTCGGACCGTCGAGTTAGAGGCGATGCCTACGTCATTGATTCCGGTTCTGCGTCGGTTCTTGGCCTCGTCGGGCCGTCCGGGTTAGGGCGATCAAAGATACGTACATCGTTGTTCGGTTCCGTGTCGGTTCGGCCTCGTCGGACCGTCGGGTTAGAGGCGATCATGTCGTCGTCAGTTGGTTCTGACCGTTCCCTCGTCGGGCGTCGGGTTAGAGGCGATCAAGGCTCCGCGATATCGTGTAGTTCCGGTTTTCGACCGTCGTTCGGCCCGTCGGAGTCGGGTTAGAAGCGATCAAGGCCCGCGGTACACGTCGTGGTTCGGTTTAGCAGTCGGTTTGCCGTCGGTCGTCCGTTAGAGCGTCAGGCCGATGCATCGTCGTGGTTCCGGTTTACTCGATCCGGTTCTTGGCGCCGTCGGACCGTCGTCCGGGTTAAGGCGTCAAGCAGTCATCACGTGGTTAGTTCCGATTCCGGTTCCGGCCTCGTCGGACCGTCGGGTTAGGCGATCAAGGCCCGCGTATACGTCGTGGTTCCGGTTTAATATCGTCGTTCGGCCTCGTCGGGCCGTCGGGTTAGAGGTGATCAAGGCCACGGTACATATGTCATGATTCCGTTCATTTCGTCGATTCGCCTCATCGGACCGTCCGGGTTAGGCGTCGAGCCACGTCATACGTGGTTCGTTTCTTGTCGGTTCGGCCTCGTCCGACCGTCGGGTTAGAGGCGATCAAGGGCGTACATGCGTCGTGGTTCATTCCGGTCGTCGGTTCGGCCATCGTCCGGGTTAGGGCGATCAAGGCCAGTGATCGGTTCCAGTTCCGATATGGGTTCTTGGTCTCTGGACCGTCACAGGTTGGGAAGCGATCAAGGCCGCGTACATCTCTTAGTTCGGTTTTCGACCTGTCGATTCGCCTCGTACCGTCAGTTGAGGAAGCGTCACCCACGGTACATCGTCGTGGTTTTGGTTTCGGCCGTCGTCGGTCGTCGGCGTGTTAGAAGCGATATACATCGTGGTTCGTTTCGTCTTCTTGGCCTCGTCGGACCGTCCGGGTTAGAGGCGATCAAGGCCACGGTATCGTCGTGTTCAGTTCTTGGTTTCGTCTTCTGGCCTCGTCGGACCGTCACGGTATGAGCGTCAGGACGACATCGTCATGGTTTGATTGTTGGTTCTTCCTCGTCGGAGTCGGGTTAGAGGCGTCAGGCCACGATGCATTCATTGGTTAGGTTCTTCTCCGTCGGCCGTCGGACCATCGGTTAGGAAGCGATCAGGCACGGTACATCGTCATTATTCGGTTCCGGTCGTCGGTTCTTCTCGTCGGACCGTCCGGGTTAGGAAGCGTCAGGCCTACTACGTCGTGGTTATTCCGGCTTCGGTTCCCGCCGTCGGCCCGTCCGGTTAGAGGCGATCAGGCCAGCGGTATCGTTGTTGGTTTCCGCTTGTCGGTTGGGCCTCGTCGGACCGTCGTTAGAAGGCGATCAGCCGCTAGTGCGTCGTGGTTCAGTTTCCGACTCGTCGGTTCGCATGACCGTCAGTTAGGAGGCGATCAAAAGTTAGCGTCGTATTGGTTTCCGATCGTCCATTCTTGGCCTCGTCGGTGTCCGGGTTAGGGCGTCAGGCCCACGGTATCGTCGTGGTTAGTTCGGCCTCGGTTTTTTCGTCGGACCGTCCGGGTTAGGGCGATCAAGGCCCCGATGCATCATTGGTTCGGTTTACTCGATGGAGTTCGCTCGTCGGAGTCCGTGTTAGGAAGCGTCACCACGCGTGATTCCGGTTTAAACGTCGTTCTTGGCCTCGTCGGACCGTCGATTGGCGATCAAGGCCCACGGTACATATGTCGTGGTTTTCTTTGAATTTCGGCTCGTTGGGCCGTTTGGGTTAGAGCGATCATGATGACATCGTGGTTCCGGTTTTGATTGTCGATCGGCCTCGTCGGCCGTCAGGTTAGAAGGCGATCATGACACGTCGTCATTGTGATTTTCCGGCTCGTGGACCGTTGGTTTGGCGATCCGAGAGGCGATTGATGAAGATGCTTGATGAGGCGGCGACATTGGTGGCGATGTCCGCGAGCGGTGTGAGATAAACAGCGATGGTGAGCCGGAAACGGATAATTGGCCATGATGGCCGGCAGTAGTGGAGCTGATGGCCATTTCGGATGGCTGCCGTATCGAGTAGCAAGCGGTAAGATGTGGCAATTAGCGGAGCGTCGATTAGCGAGATAATGAAGCGATGATGAACCGGCGAAAGGATTCTCGATGAAACCGAAGATGTCGGCGATAGTCGGCAGCGATGGTTGATAGTGGCGGCGGTGGCCATATTTGGTGACGGGAGGTCGATTACTAGCGCGATAGTCAGTGTAGTGACTATAGTGGATCAATACCGGCAGTGATGAGTATGGTGAGTCTTGGCGATACGGTGGTGATTTTGATATGAGGTTGTTTATTGTGGCTCGATGCGTTTGCTATGGAAGAGGTTGAATTGAATCCGAGGATTTTGACTATCAGAGGTTGTTTGTCGAGTATGACGATGGCGTTAACTTGTATGAAAGAGGTCGAATTGAATCTAGATTTTGACTATCAGGTTGTTTAGTGTCGATGAGTTAACGTATGGAAGAGGTTGTGGAAAGTCCACCGACCTTTTGACCTATCTGGGTTATTTGTCGAGTTCTCGATGGCGTTAACGCGTATGGAAGAGGTCGAATTGAATCCAGGATTTTGACCTATCCAGGTTGTTTGTCGAGTGTTGATGGCGTTAACGTATGGAAGAGGTCCGATCAAGTCCCTGGGATTGATCATGCGTTGAGACATGAGTTGTATATTTCTCAAGTGGGAGGAAAAGTAAAGAAAAAGCAAATCTTGTTAGAACAAAGCTGTGAATTCACTAGTTCAATGATATAATCATAAGACACGGGTATGAGCTTAGAAAATGACAAATACAACAACAACGATGACAACAACAATAATAATAAGCTTTAATCCCACTAAGGTGGGATTGGGTTATACGAGGATGAAATGACGACGAGATAAAAGTGTAATAATTATGCGATGGATTCGATAATATTTTTGAAGATTCTTAGTATTCCAAGTTCGAGGTAGAGTTTTTCCTTACGGGTCCTTGAGCTTGAGCGTTCACAGCATGATATAACCATCGGACCATCCCGAGAGGTGAGAGTTTATTCTTGAGAGGCCTGCTGACCTCGAGACGGGACCAAGTCACGAGATATGGGGCGAGGTTTCACTCTTACTGTTGAAGTGGCAGCAGTTGGTGATAGGAAGCGGTCCAGTAGCCATATCCCGAGTTTGAGTAGATCTAGTGTCCGGAGTTTTTCTTCATTACTACCATGATCGAAAAGCTGGACTCTTGGACTTGGAACTCTACCGGTATGATAGCCGTACCAAAACACAAGTTATCTGGTGTCTCACCGGTTGGGTGCGTGGCGTGGTGCGGTAGGCCCAAGAAATATTGGGAAGCTCATCAACCCATTGCCCCGACCTTCTCAAGATGTATTTTAGTCCTTTGAGTATGGTCCATTGGTAACCGGTTTGCCCATTGGTTTGAGGATGTGCTACGGTATGCGGCTGAATGTGAAGATCTTTGCAAAAAAGACTTTTCGAGAATTGAGTTCCAGTTGTCGGTGATGATCTTTGCGGGGAAGACGAATCGACATATTATATTTTCAGACAAATTGTTTAGCATTTGCCTCATGATTTTAGCGAGTGGTTGGCCTCTACCCATTTGGTGAAGTAGTCGACGGCTAGAATGATAAACTTCGTTGCCCGATCTTGTGGAAAAGGTCCCATGATATCAATTCGAGCAAGGGCCAGCTTTGAATGGATGAGAGTTATGCATGCGGCATGTGAGGGAGGTTAGAATGCAATTGACAACTTGCACATTTTTTTGTGAACTCCAAGGCGTCTTGTTTCATTGTAGGCCAATAAAACCCTTGCCTCATGATTTTAAGGGCCAATGCTCTTCCTCCAAGGTGTTCTCCACATATTCAGTGAACCTCTTAGCAGCGTGATTAGCCACGAAGGTGGAAGGCATTTGAGATATGGACGAAAGCTTCGCTTGTATAGTTCACCTCAATAATAGCAAAGTTTGAAGCTTGTCTTGGGAGGCAGTTCGGAAGTTGGATCTTGGGAAGGGTTCCTTCTTGTAGAAAAGATAGGATCGGGTTTATCCGAGCGTTCCTTTTCCTCATCAATAGTTTGAATTACCCATGACCCTTGGATCTAGGAAAATGTATTTCTTCAACATGCTTTCTCTTAAATAGATCTCGGTGGTAGAGGTAGCAAGCTTAGCGAGACCAGTATTCTTCTCTAGTATGTGGATGATTTGATGTGTCTTGAAATGAGTAAGAAGGGATTTTACCAAGTGGAGATATTGCACCAGTTGAGGATTATGAGTATTAAAATCTCCTCCAACTTGGGAGGCGTGGCGGGAGTCGGTGTGAATTACTAAGTTTTGGGCTGATGATGGCGAGTCTCAACCTCCTGATGAGAGCCTCATATTCCCATGTTATTAGTTGTAGGAATTTTAAGCGAAGTCCATACTCAGGGTATTTTGGGGAAACAAGTAGGATTCCACACAGACTGAAGCTCCATCAACATGGAGTCCATTGAGGAGATGAAAGACACGTGGCAGATAGCTCTTCTAGAGTTGGGTTGGTGCATTCCACTATAAAGTCTATATCTTTAGACTTTATGGTAGTAGAAAATTTATATCAAATTCTCAGTTCTGACCATTTGATTAACCTCCGGATGCTTACGGTTTACGTAATATGATGGTAATGGTAAATTAGCCGATTGTGAGCTTGAAAGTATGGATGCAATTTTTTATTTGAAAAAACTAGCATGAGCCACTTTATCGCAAATGGATGACTTTCTATAGAGAGAATTTCTTGTAATAAATTGTTGTTGTGCCCCATCTTCTTCTCGCACTAAAGCGAGCTTATTGCGTGGGAAGAAAGCGCAAGATATAAGTATAGCATTTCTCCTTGAATAGGTTTGGATAGCGAGGGGTGGAGATCTAGATATTCTTTTAGTTGCTCAAAAGCATCGACATTCATCGGTCCATTGAAAATTATTATTTTTAGCTCCCTTTAATATTTTAAAGAGCGAGTATTTGTCCCAGCGAGAAGGAAGCGGGATAATGCATTCGACCATTCAAGCGTTGAACATCTTTGATATTCTTGGAGGAATCATATCTTGGAGAGCTTTGATTTTTTCGGGTTAGCCTCTATCCACGGTGAGTTACCATAAATCCAAAAAATTTTCAGGCGTAACCCCAAAAGCACACTTGGTGGGTTAAGTCGTATGTTATAGCGTCGAAGAAGGTCAAAACATGCTTCTAAGTCGAAATATGTTGTGACTTTTCTAAGCTTTTCACTAACATGTCATCCACATACACCTCATTGTGTAGCTAGTAGGTCTTTAAAACCTTATTCATAAAGGCGTTGATAGTAGCAAGCGTTTTTAATCAAATGGCATGACTTGGTAACAATATAAACCTTTATATGTTTGAAATCTGTAGCCTCTTCATCATTGGGTTCATCTTTATTTGATTGTAACGAATAAGCATCAAAAAAGCGAGCATTTGATGTCGGATAGCGTCCACCAATTGATCGATTCGAGGAAGAGGAAAACTATCCTTTGGCGGGCCTTATTAAGGTCGGTAATCAATCACATCCTCCATGTTCCATTTTTTTAACCATGACAACATTTGCTAGCCATGTTGGTGCACTTCTCGTATGAATCCCCCATGAGCTTGTTAACTTCTTGTTCAATAGCACGAAGGCGATCGGTGCAAAACTCGCTTCTTTTGGATGATTGGTTTGAGCGTTGGATTAATTTTGAGGGAGTCGTGATTACATTGTGCGACCCCGGCATATCTGACTCAAGCAAATATGTCTTGATTTATGTGCAAGAAATATGTATACTTTTCCCTTTGTTCTTCTGAAAGTAAAGATCCCACTTGCACTTTATTGTAATGGTTGGTCATCGATAATGCTATTGAGTAAATCTTACGGAGAAGCTTTTGAGGTACTCTTTCATCTCGAAAGTTAAAATCTTGATCTTGAAGGTGATGGAAGAGCGGTTGAGCTTGTATGCGAGATAACATGATTGACTGTTGATTTCATAAACCACCCAACTCCACGGGGTAGGAAATTTTATCTTGAGATGAGAGCGAAATAGCAGAAAATTGATTGGAGGGGCCTCCAGATTGCATTATATCACGAGAATCGACTTGACCACCATGAATTGTATTAAATGAGTCACTTGTGAATTCTCAGGGTAACGGGAAGAGTGATTGTCCCTTGCGTCTTGGGTGATTATCAAACCCATATAGTGGGTATTTGGTTGGAGCTTTTACAGGCCCATGTTAAGAAAAGTTGAGTAAAATAAGACATCGGAGCTCCCATTGTCGATCAAAATTCTTCGTTATAACAAGGATCACCGATCCCCACGATGACAAGTGGATCTTGATGAGGATATGGACTCCTTAAGTCAGTCATTGAAAGTGATGGAATGATCAATGAGACTTCTTCAACTCGGTTCTTTGAGGCGATGCGAGAACTTGATTAGGTAGTATCGGTCCTCTGCGATTGTTTCAATTTCTCCAATTATTTGATGATTATTTGGTTGTTTGTGATGATTGTCACGGTTGCCCCAAGCGGAGGTGTGTTTGTTTGAGGTGGTTGATTCACAAAGCGCGTAGATATCCTTTGAATGAGTCTCGATTTCTTCCTTGAGTTGTATGCATGCTTGATAGTATGTCCGCGGCCGATGAAAGTGATATTGCTCGATTTCACGAATTTGGTTTCAATGGATCGACCACTTGATATTTTCTTCATTCGAATAGCCATCGAGGTTAACACGAGATGTGTTGGGTGTGTATGTCTTTTAGTTCGAGGTTCATGTTGATATGGGGTGGAGGAGAGATCGACTACCTTTTTAGCTTCTTTTGATGGGCTTTCTCGGTGCTTTGCATTTCCACGCATATTGTTCAAATTGTTTGCGATGGGCATTAATAGCTTCATCGGGAGATTTGTGCTTCTCGATGAACGTCGGCATATGGCGGACCGTGTCGCATTAATGAATAGAAAGGACACGGAGTCCTCAAGGAAAACTCCTCTTAATAGTTGAGTCTACAGTATTTGGCGAGCTTCTAGGAGAACCTCACGGAAGTATTCTTTGAGTGATTCACCCTCATTACGTCGAATCTGGGAAAGATGGGAGGAATCTTTAATGATTCTCCGGTTTGCAATGAAGCTGTTCCCACAAGAACTTGGAGTTCGTTAAAGGTATGGATGGATCCCCTTGGAAGAGAGTAGAACCAAGTGCGAGCTTGCCCTTTGAGGGTAACGGAAAAGACGACAAGCGGTGTGTCGAGCTTCGTTGGATATGCATGATAGTCTGTAATGGTCGATGTGTTAGGTGTGGGTGATTGCCCCATCAGGAATCAATGCTGGAAGCTTGAAACTACGAGGTGGATGTTGAAGAATGGCTTGGTAAAGGTGAGGACTCCTCATAACGCGGTGTGGGTGAAGATGATTTGTCTTGAAGGTGAAATTCATCTTGTATTAAGCGTCGTACTTACGCGAATGTCGCGAAGGATTAACAAGATGAGCATGTGTGAAGCTATCAACAACGATCGGTGGATTAATGCGGTTGAGGCTGCGCGATGGATGAGTGGAACTAGCGGTGTCGAGGAGATCGCGACGGTCTCCATGCGGAGGAACTCCAGTGTCGGGAGGATTAGCGTTTTGACCTCCTCCGGCCGATCTTGGGGGAGATATGTTTGCCGTAGTAGCGGTTGTTGTAATCCTTGCAAAATGGATCATCTTATTTTGAGACTCCTCCATTCGGACCACGATCTTCCAAAGAGATTCCCGTTCCTCAACAAGGTCATACGTCAAAACTTGGCGTCCTTGGTTTGAGGATGGGTTTTGAGAATGGCGGGGAGTTGGAGGCGGGAGGCTCCGTTATGAGTGTTGTGCCTATTAATATAACGTGGATGTTCAGATTGTGGTTGAAGGGTTTTCTTCCGAGCCAAGCGTGCGTGAAAACCAGCGGTAGAGTGAAAGTTTACTTAGCCTTGTTGAAGTCACACACGGGTAATTAAAAGCGAAACAAAGACACTCAAAATTTTTAACGTGGAAAAATCGAAAAGAGGGAAAAACTAGCCGATAAAAGCTTCCATTATGTATCTTTTGAGTACAAATCTTCCGATAATGGGATTACAGAATTCATATGAGAGAGGAATAACAAGCGTAACAATGATCAGTTGTAATTGTTCTTGATGGTGGAGATCAGGGCTTTTGGTGGAATCTGGTCAATTAGTGGTGACGGTGGTGATGGCGGTGGTTGATGGCCGGGTGGGAGTCTTGATCTTGCTTGGGGATCTTCAGGAGGATCTTTTCTTGAGCTCTCTCTTCCTCCTCAGGCTTTTCCTCTTCTTCCTTGCTGGACTCTCCCTTCTTCTTGCTTACCTTCTTCTTCTTGTTTGACTCTTCTTCTTCCTTGTTTACTCTTCCTTCTTCACTTGTTTTATTTCTTCTTCTTCACTTGTTTTCCTCTTCTTCTTCAGGCCTCCTCATGAGGAATGAAGACTGTTATAGATGGGAGGAGGCGTGCTTAAATTCATTTAAAGCGTACCACTCCCTCGATGACGGCAGGATGATTCCTTTGATCATTTGATGTATTTTGAGCATTTGGATGCCCAAATGAAGTCGAATTATGAGATCTTAGGCTCGTTAGATCATTTCGTCGAGCCTTCGATTTGACTATAAACACTCTATTTGAGAGTTTGTTTGGGATTTAATTGATGTCCCAAGATTCCATGATATTTTAAGTCTTGATGGTTTTGACTGAAATCAAAATCATTTCGCCGATTTGTCTTTTATTGTGTGGTATTTTGAGAGCGTATCAATGACACTTTGCAGGCAATCTCATGTCATGATTGCTACTTGATAGTTGTGTGAGGCAACAAGTCATGAATGAGTAATATTGTCATGCGAGTGAGGCATCCTAAGTTAATTTTTCATGAAGTCATATTGTCTTCTGCCATTATTGTTGCATTCAAGTAAATTAATTTGTGGATCATATATGATGGTCAATACTATTTATACTTTTGGAAGTTATACTCTTTATATCCTTGCAACTAAATTCTTGAGGCTTTCCTTCAGTAGAATTCAAATTTGTTAAACTATTCTATATTTTTTTTATAGATTTTTAACTTTTTTTGAGTGTGCTAGAGTCATTTCATTTTGATGTGTAGTTCTTAGTTTTTTTCTTATTGCCTATTTCTATCATAAAGTTTTTGCTTATTGCATGATTGCTCCATGATAGTTAAGTGAGCCAATGCAAAAGGTTTTGCTTATCGCATCTCAACTATTCTTGATGTATCATTATTTCTTCATTGAAAATAGTTGTTAAGTAAAAGTGAGTAAAAATCTCCCTAGAATTAAAACATCATCAAATTTAAACTTCTAACTTAGAAAGGGCAAATAGGTTCCTATATTTTAACTGTTTAATCTTTACACTTTATTAGCCATCTCTGACAATAAAATAAGTGATTTGGCAACTTAAAACCTTATGCCAATTGCCAAATTTTTCAATGTATTTACATATTTAATACTTAACATTTGATATTTACTTATTTAACACTTTTCTATACTCAAAAAAATATTTTACTTAAAAAAAGTGAATGATGATATTTGAGATTGATATGTTATATGTGTAAAAATTAAAATTTATATGTTATTTATATAAATATATAAGAATTGTGTGGTATGCATGTAAATCCTCTTAATTAATATTATAACATGAGGTGCCAGTTAATCAAACAGCCCGTAGGTTTACAAAACATGATATTAAGGGCAAGCAACAAGAATGTGTATTGGCTACCTTCAACTTCCCAGAGTTAGAGCATTCAATATGAGTGTTTCAGGCGTCTCGAAAGTAAATGTTTGTAGACCAACCCGGATGCTATTTTGAGTCTTAGTAAAATCTTCCCTTCTGCTGTATGTTATATTTATAAATATTACTCTGATTTCACATTTTGTGCAGTTGTGGAGGGGGAAAAATGACATTTTTTATTTAATTTCTAAATGGGGTGAAAGGATGGGATTTGACAAAGATTAACTGATTGTTTAGGATCAATTTTGTCATATATTTTTTATATCATTTAAAAAAATTTAGTATAATTTATAAGTATTTGTATTTTCATGAAAAGAAATAACAATAATTTTAAAATATTTAAAATATTTTTTTTGATATTTTAAGTATTTTAAAATAATAATTATAATTAAATATATTTTTATTTTAAATAAAAATAAAATAAAATAAATAGAAAATCAAAAGTAAAAGTAATTTCAAATAGTCCCTAAACTTCCAGACTGAGTAACTTCATCTCCTTTAATCATTTATCTGTCAACTACCTCCCACTGAAACAGTGGCCATTCACAGCCAGCCTCTCTAAATCATGGTGGGGGGTATGGTCCGTATGGACCACCTTAAAATAACTATTTTAGACTCGAAACTCGTTATTACTCCAGAGACGGTACATACCATTAAACAACAGTGCCAAAATAGTGCTACCTATCATTAAGACTACTGATTTTTTCCAGATCTAAACAATTTTATGTGGTCATCATCGCATATGCGCTTGTCTCAATAGTAAGCATGCTTTTTCCACGCAGGAGTCAATGTCTATTGTTCTCATTTTTAATTTGCATGGCAGTCAGTTTGTGGGTTTTTATCTGCTTTTTTAGCTTGTAAAATTGGTATGCATGGCTTTATTTGATGTTGTTTTTCATGTGATAAGAAACAAGTTGGCGTTCAGCAATATTTTTAATATTATCATGAAATTATATAATGTTATAAAATATGACATTAGTGACGGAGCCACTTCATGGAGGATTTATTGAGGTGAAAATGGTGTGGCTACCATGGTTAGCATTTTGGCAAAGTAGTTAAGATGAGGAGAAATCATTTTTATTGTCTGGCGTTAGGAGTGGCATTATGGGAAATCATTTGGTTGTCTTGAATGTTGAGGCCTTGGTCATAAGTATCTTGCAAACAATGAAAGATAATAACCCTTTAAAACTATTTGAAACTGTTCAAAACTAATTTAATCGGTTCATATCACTGCGGTATCGTGAAAGATAGCACTAAGGCATTAGCTGCTGTACTTTTTTTGGCTCCTCTTCATTGAATCTAACTCCACATTGCTGACCATTAATGCCAAAGTTCTGGCTCCTCTATCATTGAGCTTAAAATCTCTATTTTTCAACGTCAAGGTGCTACTATCTATATCACCTAAGCTTAAGATGCTGCCATATGTTGTGCGAAGGAACACTGACAGTATTGAGGATGAAGTTGATAATATCAACTCGATTTATCAACATAATCAGGCTCCACAAAATAACAAACCTAAGAATTGTTCAATGGAGATTTGGGTTTATTAAGGTGAACTAGGGGGTAGGTTTAAGATGTATATAAAGAGATTGTATCGGAAGATAAGATTGAGATTGCTTTTAAAGTAATTTAATTAAAGGTACAAACAAATATGAACCTCACCAAAGTATTTATTTTGTTGAATCTATCAAGCTACTAAATTCAAGAGTCGAGCTCACTTAGTATGATTCTCAGAAGTAGAGCATATCTTTATCAATCCCCCCTTATAAGTTTTATATCATTTATATCTATTTCAACATTCAAATTTTAAAAGAAAAATCATCTGTGAAAGATGGGTGATGATAGCATCAATTGATGATAACGATGGAGAGTACAATGTGCCTTTAATTGTTAAGGTGGGAGTTTTTGGTTGTTGGAACTCTTAAGTCTCTTAATGTTGATAGTCTTTAAATGTCCCTTGGCATCCAGAGATATTTTAGTCATTCATTTTTTTTTTTTTTGAAATCTTTGCATTTGTTTAAGCTATAATATAATGATAATTTATTTTACATCTAGGATTAGTATTTATACTTTCTAAACTATCACTCATATGTATGCCATGGATATGTTGATTGTAAGAAGATAAAGATAAAATAATATTGCATATTTATATGCTGAAGTTTTAATCTTTGAAACACAATCACCATGATCAGAAATAGTTGAAGTGCTAGAGTTGATAAATCATTCACTTTATTTGCATGCTACCAACATCTTTTCTGAACCTGCAATTTCTTTCTAAGTTAAATTGCAAGAACAAAAAAAAAATATGTCGAGAAAATCCAAACATTTTGAAAGAAAATGATTACTCTCTCATTCTTAGGCCTTGTGAAAGCCTCCGGAGAATTCTCTCTGAAGCGAAGGCCTATACAGGTGGGAAAGTAAGTGGGCCGATATGTGGGTGATGAATGTGGCCTAGGCGTGGGATTGTTCTGATGATATATCCAAGATGGGTGGGGTGTTGAGTGGATACCCATTGAAAAAAAAAAAAAAAAAAAAAATGACAGCTTTTGCTAAAATTTTTGCATGCGCAGGAGCAGCCGAAGCAGCACTACCGAATATGTATCTCTAGCAAGCTTGAAAGACTCATGCGTGCCAGTTGCGCATGTGACTGTTTAGAGCTTGGCAGACTGAAGGTTCGCAGCCACCGGAAATGGAAGTTAGATTTGATCGTCAGGCTGAAAGAAGGCTGGGCCACGCACATCCGGCTCAATGTCGCAGCTCGACTGGTCCCTATCAACCAGCTGAACGGAGGCCAGACCAGTGGCCTCCCTAATTAAAGCGTTCGAACCCTGGACCACCCCTGCTTCTGCACTGGAGGGCGACGTCGGGCAGCCCGGTTCGGGCCCAGGCGGATCCGCTGCGCAGGAGAGCGGCGGTGCACGGAGGTCGGCCAATGGTGGGCTGATACGCTACGCTCAGGCGGCTCGAGCGGTGGTTTCGGGGAGCTTCTCGCGGCTTCTGGTGGGGAAATCACGGCTCGAGGTGCGGGAAGGAATCCAACTTTGTCGTTTTCACTTGCGGAGCTTTGGCGGCGCCCACCTTCAGTTTTGATATTTTCGTTATGTCATTTCTTCAAACATTTTATTTTTTGCCGACATCCCTCTCTATTAATTCGCTCCGTACATGAAAGTGTTATATTTATAAATATTTAAGTTTAAAAATTAGATATTTTGTAAATATTTAAATGCATAATAATTATGTGATATCTACATATATCTTCCTTAATTTTTTCATAACGTTGAAGTTGACGAATTATTTAATATTGAATGGTTTTAATATTTTAATGATGATTTTTGAAATAGTAATTAATCAAGAGGCTGTTAGGATCATTTTTATTTTGTTTTATTTATATTTTGATTTAAAGTAAAATATATTTGATAGAGATAGGTGTTTTTAAAAATATTCAAAATACTAAGTTGTTTAAGTATTTTGAACCTCACTTAGAATCATTCCAAGTTAGTTGGATAAATCACACATCCCTACTTATCACTAATAGATGTCTTGTTCTAATTATGATAGGTAACTATATTGATCAAATTTGGTGTGATGTTCTTCTAATGAAAATAACTCATATTTTATTTAGAAGATCATGACTTTATGGTTTGAATATAATCTATTATGATCAAGAAAATACTTATATGCTCAGATATAATGAGAAAATTATCAAATTATTTCTTATAAAGATTAATAAAAAGAGGTCAATTACACCTCATTATAGAATTTTTTTTGCACCTCCTCACAAATATAAACTACAACTCAAATCCAGTTAAGAGAGATGCAAAATTCAAGTTGATAATGATATTACCATCTAAAGATTGGGATGAAACTTCTGATATACATGGTAACACATGCGAATTTCTTAGAATTCAATTCACAATCATAGGATTTAGATGCTTAGTTAAAGAATTCAATGATCCAACTTTTCTATTTATTTTGCACCTTCAGAAAATCTCCATTGATGTTAAGAATCACCACATACATATTATGGTCTTGATTTGATTTGATGACTTTTGAACTACCACTAAGGATATACATGTTGTAAATTCATGGTTCACAAATATCTTCTAAGATGAATAAAAAGCATGCATAGTTAAAATGATAAGTAAATAAACTCTTGAAGAAGGATTTTATCCAAGAAAATCTTAGTTCTTATGTTGTACCAACTCTTTTAACTCCTAAGATAGATGAAACTTGAAGGATGTGTATTGATAGCAGAGCAGTAAATAAGATTACAATAAAATATAGATTTTCTATACCTAGGTTGAATGAAATGTTAAATCTTATTTCAAGTTCATCTTTCTTCTCAAAAATTGATTTGAGAGTGGATACCATCATATAAGGATTAGACAAGGTGATAAATGGAAGACAATGCTCAAAACATCTAATGGTCTTTATGAATGGTTAGTCATGTCATTTGGTCTTTCAAATACACCTAGTACATTCATAAGATTAATGAATACTATATTGAAACCTTTTATTAGTCAATTCCTTGTAGTTTTATCTATAGTCTAGATAAAAAGTCATATCTACATCACATAAGAATGATCTCAAAAAATTGAGAGCATCAAAATTATAGGTAAATCTTAAGAAATATTTTTTTCTATCAAACTAAACTTATTTTTTAGGTTTCATTGTATGTGTTTATAGATTAAAAGTGACCCATTAGAAATTAAGCTTATTATATATTGCCAACTTCGAAGTCTTTTATAGATGTTAGAAGTTTTCATGGATTAGCAACTTTTTATATGAGGATTATAAGAAATTTTAGCACTATTGTAGCCTCTATCACTAACATCTTAGAAAAAATAAGTTTATGTGGACCATAGATATTAAAAGAGCCATAAAATAAATTAAAATTTTTATGACTTTTTCACCTATCTTAAGATTTCCTAACTTCAATAAAATATTTAAAGTGACTTGTGATGCATCAGGTATTGAAATAGTTGAAATATTAAGGCAAAAAAAAAAATCATCCAATTGCTTTCTTTAGTGAGAAATTAAATGAAGCTAGACAAAATATTTTGCATATGATGGAGAGTTTTATGCAATTATTCAAACTTTTATGCATTGGAGGTATTATATATTACATAAAGAGTTTATTTTGAATACATATTATCAAGCCCTAAATTTTATTAACTCCCAAAAGAAACTAAATTATAGACATGTTAAATGGGTCGAATACCTTTAAGACTTTTCCTTTGTGCTTAAACATAAACATGGAATAGAAAATAAACTAGCAGACGCTCTATCTAGAGTATCTTTAATATTTTCATCCTTTAAATTTTAAATCCCTAGATTTAAGACTTTAAAGGAAGATTATAAAATTTACCTAGTTTTCATATGATATACTTAGAACATAAATTCAAACCCTTGAATTTTGATACTCATTTATTATTTTTGATGGATATCTTTATAAGAGTAAGAGATTATGAATTCCTAAAAAATCTCTATGGGAATTCTTTATTTTTAAACTACATTCAAGTATATCAAAATATCTTAGTAAATTAAAGATCGAAACACTAGTTGAATAAAAGTTTTAGTGGCAGTCTTTATAGAAGGATGTTGAACATCATAGCCTAGTGTTACACTTATCATTAAGCTAAAACTATCAAATAATGGGAGGGTCGTTACACATCATTACCTATTTCTTCTTGACCATAGGAAGCCCTATCCATAGATTTCACATTAAGTTTACCTAGGATGCCTATAGACATGATATTATATTTATAATTGTAGATAGATTTTCTAAGATGACACATTTCATACATTAGTCAAAATTAAATGATGCATCTCACATTGCAAGATTATTCTTTAAAGAAATTATTAGGTTATATGAAGTCCCATCCACTATAGTTTCTGAAAGACATTAAATTTATATCTTATTTTTGAAAAACTTTATGAAAACTAATAAGAATACAACTAAAATTCTCTTATCATTTCATCTACAAACTAATGGGAAAACGAAAGTTGTTAATAGGTCATTAGAAAGTTTATTAAGATGTTTAGTTGAGAAAAACTTAGAAAATTATGATTTATTATTACTTATATCTGAATCTGTGTATAATAGTTCTTTTTCTAGATCAATCCACAAATCACCTTTTGAGATAGTTTAAGGATTTAACCCTAAAGTGCCGATTTATCTAGTTAATACAACTACACATGTATTTTTTTGATTTGCCATAAAAATTTGCATGTGATTTTCATAGCCTTCATGAATAGATATAGAAATAATTGAAAACACAAAATGCTAAGTATGTTGAACAAAAGAATAAAGATAAAATTTTTAAAGAATATGAGATAGGTGATTATGTACTGGTTTGTATCCATCATGAGAGATTCCTTTCAAAATATAAATAGTTACAACTGAGAGCATGTAAGCCATATGAAATTATTAGGAAACCCGATACTAATGTTTATGCTCTTGAATTGCCCTCTCACATGTTTATTAACCCTATTTTCAATGTGGAAGATTTAATATCTTTAAAGAAGTTACCCAACCTCCAAATTTATAGAATGATATTTTTGTAGATGAAGATAGAAATTATTTACACGTGCTTATCCAACCAACATTCTTTGAGATGGAAAAAATCATCACACCTAAAAAACCAACCAATAGTAATACCATTCATGAATTCTTAGTTAGGTAGAAAGACAAGCCACAAAGTGAGGATGCTTGGATGATCTTAGAAGAACTTTAGAGCTTTGCCCCCAAATTTCTTAAAGATTTTTAAAATTTTAACTCTTCAGAGAAGAGTTCTTTGGGGCACGAGGGAGTTGATGTAGTACATCAAAGGAGGAAAGGATCTGTTACAAGGTCCCAAACCAAAGCTTGAAATTATGAGGACTTTTATTAGACCTTATGTGTTGTTGTATTGTAATATTGATATCTTATGTGTTTTATTATGTAGTAGTGGATATTTTGATCTTATTTAAGTGTGTATGAGAGTTGTGATTGAAATCATGTTAGTTCATGTATTAATCTATATAGGTGTCAAAGGTGTTAGTTTGGCACCTAGACATTGCATTTAGTGGTACTTAATGTTTAGGGATAAGAAGCTAGCACCTTGGTGCTAGCTTATGGTGCCTTAGTGCTACGAATGACAAGTTTTGACTATTTTTTATTTTTATTTATAGTTTAGTTTCAATAGTTTTTTTAAAGGACACATCCCTTGGAGTATTATACTTATATAAACACTTATTCTGACCTAATGGAAGATTAAACTTATTTGTGTGTGAATACTTGAGTGAAAAACTCTTTGGTTGGAGCTTAGTGGTCAGCTATACAAAGTATTCAGTGATCTTTTGCTACCATTCTAATTGGGTGAGTAGGACTTCCTTGCATCTCTTTCAATTTGGTGAGTGGATGACCGTGAAGTACTTGTTCTTCCTCCATCATGCGACGTCTTCTCTTTGTGATCGTTCCATCACTAGTCCTAATCCTTCCTTGAAAGCCAAACATCTCACTTAAAGTCCAACAAAATTGGGTTCCTACATAACCTAATTTTAGTATAAAACAGAAAAATATTAGAAGGTTTTAAAAACTAATGAAACTTTTTTGATCACATCTAGACACCTTTTTCCTAATGTTTCAAGTGCTTTCAAGGATTGGAGTCACCTAGATCTTTTGCATCAAAAGCTTAAATACATATATATAGTTCTTATGTTTGTGATCATTCCTCACTTAGTTGATCCCTATCTTGTAAGATCCTTTAGATGAACTTTATAACCCTAGTATAAATCTTCTATAACATAGTAACACATATTAAAGCCTCTTACACAAAATTTGAAGGTTTAATATAAAGGGCTCTACTAAAATTTGCATCATAGGATACATTGGAGAAAAGGGCAGGCTATGATGGATCCACTTATAAGAGATTTTTTTTAATTTGATACTTGGGTAAAATATGTTTTATTTATTTATTTTCTTTTAAATGATGTATCTTTATGTGAGATGATATGGTTACTTTATCTAATGACAATTCTATGAAAGCATGTCATTCCTAAGTTTTCTCTATAAAATTGACCTAGCCATGTATTTTAACTTATCATTAGATTTTAATTAAGTGACAATAATTTTACTGAATATGTGAGTTCCACAAAAACTTTTATGGTGTCTTTGGAATTAATAAAAATAAAATTCTAATTTATTTCTTTGGCATAAACTAGCATAACTTAATAATTTCTACCTATTTTTGTTCTATTTAAGTTTATGTCTTATAACTTTGAGTAAGACTAACCTTTTATGTTTTTAATTTCCATGACATTTTTTTTCCATTCAAAGCATCTCATTATAGCAAGCATTGTTTTCATACTCATATTTTAGTGAAATCATTAGCTTGCATAATTAAATGATTTATATAATTTAATTTCATTAAAATAATATGACAACAAAATTATCTAATCTAGAGGAAATTAAAAGATTGTCTATGTCCGAGGACTTAAATGCTAAGGTACACAATCATGAAGCTATGTTAAAATAAGTCTGAAATTATTTTTTAATAAAATAATAAAATGTAAATATTATTATAGACCATGATGGACTAGGTTGCCTACCTAATCCTTAGGTCATAAACTCCACATATGCACCCTTCTAACACATCCCATTTTAGAATGCTCATGCAGAGGAAAACCACTATGTTACACTACCAAGAGAATAAGCATAATCTTAAGAGAAAATCACACGAGGAATGATGATGACTTTGGTGTTTCAATGAAAAAATGTTAAAGTTGAAGCTTCAATATTTTTTGGAGTTGATGATCTCAATAAATTCTATTACTAGTTCAACTAAATAAAAGTATTCTTGGGTTAGAATAAAATGGATGATTATTATAGTGTAGCCTTTTCCAAAATGATGCTTTTAGGTCTTACAAAATACTATTTAAATAATATTTTAGCAAAAGAAGAAAGGCTGTAGAATGATTCTAACTTGGATAGAAATAATAGAAATATTAAAATTTATGTATTATTGAATTTATACACATTTAATGACACATAGAATAGAGAACATGCTAGTCATTGCATACTCAAATACTAGGAGACATTGCATTGATGATGATTGGTAACTTAATAAATTTATCATAGGTATTAGGATAGACATAAAAAATAAGGTAGAATTATAAGATTCTAAAATCATTAAGATGTAATCTATTATGTTCTCCTCATTGAAAATTGGAAGTTCTCATCCATCTTTAAGACTAGAGTAGAATTTTCTTTCTATTCTATCCAAATGTCCACTTAAGACTTAGCATAAGTTATGACCAAAATATAGTCAAAATTGAATCCATTTTTAAAAATAATAGACATTATGTGTTTTAAATGCTATAAGAAGGTATATGCAATAGTAGTGTGAATCCCAAATCTTATTCTTAGATCTAGATAATGATTTGGGGTATGAGGTTATAAATGATATTATTGATGAGACAACCACTATGTAATGATGATTTAGGAATTATGATAAGCACCTTATTAGTGTGATGAGATTTTTATTTAAAGGGGTGCATAGATCTAAAGATTAATAGAGGAGGAACATCTTTAGCATGTATAGAAGATGTATGCTAGTGATTAATAGATGAAGTGCCATGAATATAATTTTCACCCAACCTAAAGGCTTAGCCACATCTATAACCATTCATTGAGTTTGGTAAATAACACATTCAATTTTAGTCTTTATTAGATGCTTCGTGCCTATAAAAATGGGGAAGCTATGTGATTCATGTGTGGCATAAATGTTCTTCTTATAGACATAGTGTGACACCCCAACCCATATGATTCATACAGTGTAGTATGTTATAAAAGTTAAGGTGAAGGAGGTGGAAGGAGATAATAATCATCTACATAATGTTTTAAATAACATCGTTTGAACCATAAAAAGTATTTATTTGTCCAAAATTAAGGATCATCAATTCATTATATAGAGCCATACTAAATCCATAGGCACATGAAATAAAAACTTAATACTTTTAATTACACCATTCATAAAATTTCAACATCAAAGAGCTATATGATCTCACATATGTATAATCACATCATCATTATTTTTACATAATATACCCTTTTATCATGACTTATAACATTTTTAAGCATATTACATTTCATCCATCAATTTCTTTCCTTTACCTGAAATGATTAATAAATGTAGGTATAATAAGGGTAAGCATAAAAGCCCAATAAGTTACACAAACCTTATCAAAGAATTCATCACACATAAAAAGCAAAATATGAATGATTGCTAAATTTTAAATAGTAAAGAATGATATTTATCTAGCTTCTTGAAATCAATTTGCATGAGATCATAAAATGCATGGGGAATGTTGTCATTTTTATTCATAACTTATAGATGCATATTCTTGATTCACTAATGTTTCATGCTGGAAATGATACATTTGAATCTTTATAATTGATATCAAACATATGCATAAACATTTTAATACTTTAATTATTGATTGTATTGGCTATCATTTATATCATATCATGTAATCATTAAAGTCTTAATTGTACATGGGTCTACTTCATCATGAATAGGATCATCATTCCATTGGTCATAGGCATCATATTCATCTAATATAATTTATACACATTACCCAAACTCATGCATGTTCATTCATTTATCTTAAAACCATATAGAGAACCCTCCACTTGTTCTCTTTCAATTATTTAGACAAACTCATCAGTTTGTCCTCCTATAGGCATAATCATTAGATATACTCAACTGGATCATTCAGTTAGTCATTCTTTCATTATAAACAAGCAATTTAATTCTTTTGCTGGATTTATCATTTATTAAATATATGCACATAAGCAAAATAATGCATGCCATTATTTACATAAGATATCAAATAATAATTTGAGCATTATTTTAAAAATAGCTTACTTTATCCTTAAAAGCATATATCTATAAATTGATAATTACATCATTAATTTTTTTTATAGTAAATTCTAATTCATATTGGATGCTTTGCATATTACCATACATATTCCACAAGTATATATATATATATATATATATATATATATATATATATATATATATATATATATATATATAACTTAGAAGGAATTTTAACTTTACATGAATTGTTTATAAGATATCATGAATTCATTTATGTGTTTGCATCATAAATCACAAATTAGCTATGTATTTTAAAATATACATCATTAAAATAATGAAATATATTTTAAATTAGATTAGGTTCTTATAAACCATTTCTATGCCATGGATATATAGCATTAATCAACTTACATATTTATGGCTAGTTTAATATTACATATGATACTCAAATGATACCTAAATATTTTTGCATATTTATATTATAAATCATTATTTGCTTACTGATCATAAGGTACATAATCCTAATGATAAAATATGACAAACTAAATCAAGTTTAAAGAAAAAAAATTAACATGCTATAAATAATTATCACAAACTAAATGTAGAAAATGTAAATTAGTTTATCATGTGTAGATTGTTTCTTTCAATAAAATCAATTTCTATTAAGCATGAATAAATTTATCAAAAGAATTTGATTTATAACTTAAATAATATCTCAAACATTTTGAAAGAAAACTATTTAATGAATTTTAAGATAAGGTTGGTATCATATCTTTTAGTGAGTAAAATCTCCAAGAAAATTGACTTCACAAGCTTGCTAAATGTAATCCTAGCCATGTTTTCCTTCATCTCCTCTCCTCCAGCACCTAGCCACATTTCTCCTATAGTGTATTTATAAAATAAGAAGCTTTTGGAAGTCAACTTCTCTTATTAAATCTCTTGCCACTCAAACAATTCAATACATATTCACCCTTGAGTTTTCTCCATACTTTATACCATAGTTTTCTTCAATCAATCATACATAAATTATAATATTAAATAATTGTATTAGTATTAATTTATATTAATAATATAATTATAAATAATTTTTTATTCATTTTAATTATAATTAAACTTATAAAATAAAACTTAAACATAAACAAAATTTGGAGATTTAGATATATTGGCCAATGCTAAGTACTTTAATCATAACTTTGTCATTTATTACCTAATTTTATGATCTTATATGCTTTGGAAAGCTAACAAAATGTTCCACAAGTTCTATGTTAATGTCTTTGTTCAATTCTATCTCTAAATGCTTCAAAACATAGAAAACTAAGAGTAATATTTATAATTTCTACATTTGAATGTTCTAACTATATCTTAATATTTTGATGATAACTTTCTATTTGTTGACAAATTCTAAGTTTTTATATGTTCTAGAAATCTAACAAAGTTTCTCACAACTTTTATGCTAATGAATGTTTTTCTAATTTGGCCTCTAAGTCTTTCAAAACTATTAAAAATTAAAAGTAAAATTTATAATTTTGAATCTAGACATTTTAAATGAAAATAACTTCACCATATCATGATTGCTATAAGAAATAATAAATAACTCATGATATTTTATCCTCACATTTATTTTATTTTATATATATATATTTATATATGTGTGTGTGTGTGTGTGTGTGTGTTTGTATATTAGTTATGAGAGAGAATATCTGTATGTTCAAATTAATGATAAGACATCAAACTTTATCCTCTTTAAATAATTGATTATGTTAACATGCTATTCCATATATGCTCATGTTAGACTTTTAGCATAGAAATGAATATAAAGTCATAAATTCAGTTAATTGGAATTGGACTAACTATGATTAATATTCTAGACATGATGTTGATCAATATGCCATTATACTCATTTTAGACCAAGATATCATTATTAAAAATGATTGGTTTAAGACTTTATTTAAAGGGTTCTCTAAAAAATATACTATTCATATAATTTATCTAAAGGAGATCACTTATAATTCTATTGATACCATTATTCTTGCAATAGTCCCTAATTTCTTTAATGATTATTCAAATATATACATGATATGTCATTGAAAAGTTTATTAGTTCAACCATAATTCTTGATGTATGTGTTATTAAATATCTCTTATAATCAAAATCTTAATCTTTCAAACTCTCTTTTAACCATCATAAAGCCAATTTAAACACCTCGATGGGATCAAAAGTGACTCGATCCTAAGTTCAAACTAGCCTAGATTAAGCACTTAAAATATAATTGAAAAATATTAAGATATCATTTAGATTTCTAAATAGCTTCCAAATATGACATATTTATAGTCAAATCGAGCATCTTGATGAGACAAATTTAATGAATTTAAGATCTCTTAATCTTGACTTTATTTGGATATTCAAATATTTAAAATACATCTCATGATCAAGGGGATCTTTTCGAGCCATTTGATAGAGTGGTTCAAATTTTGCCTATATTTATAAGGAATGCCACTATCAAAATATATAAATAACCCTCATTCTTCATATGAGGGGAACTAAGTTGGAGATGGGAGAGAGATCCAATGCATGAAGAATCAAAGAGCATAACTGGACCGTCGTCCAGCCACTGCTTCAAATCACCACCGGTCACTACTGCCCGACTATTGGCTAATCATCGTAGGCTGCTGCTATCCACTATCGCCAAACTACCATCTAGCCACCATTATCAGATCACTATTCTCTACCACCACTCGACGCTAGATCCCTACCAACCATTGCTGGCCACTATGCCAAACTACTGTCCAACCACCATCATCAAATCACCGTTGGTCACCACCACCCAATAGTCGCTTGATTGCTGTCAGCCGCTGCTAGCCACTGTTGCCGGATTACCATCTAGCCATTATCATCAAATCACTATCATTTATCACTGCTGGTCGCCACCGCCCAACCATTGCTAGATTGCCACTGGCCTCCTCTGCCAGACCATCGTCTAACCATCATTGAATCATCATCGGTCATCGTTGTTGGTCACCACCGCTCGACCATCCAACACTGCCAGATCATTATTCAACCACTGTTGTTAGATCTCTATCAGCTACCACCGGCACTAGACCACCATCGGTCACCACCTCCGGATAGTTGCAAGATCACCACCGACCACTACTACCAGATCGTTGCCAGCTACTGGCCCCAAACCACCACTCAACCACAATCATCGCACCTCTAATGGTAGGTGCCACTGGATTGTTGCTCACATGTCGCTAGCCAACCACCATCACCAGCCAATCACCATCACTGGCCACCACCTGAGCACCATCAACAAACTACTACCAGCTGCCTCTACCAAACCATCATCTGACCACCATCATTGGATCATTGACTGACGATAATGTCTTAACTATCAACACCTAATTACACCTTCATCAACTGACATTGCTAATAACATTATTGATTGCCATTATTTATAGAATTAATACATGTTGTTGCCTCACACCATTGCCTATATGGTCGATGCTCGTTGTTGACACATGCCATCAATTATAAAGCAAGTGTATGCCATCACTTACATTGGAGTCTATTCTTTATAATTCATGTTGATTATATTGTATCAACTCCTTTCCTAGATATGAGAAGGAATGTTATTTGTAACCCCTGATATATATAGTGGAAACATTTTGACTTGGCCATGCCACATGATGTTTTCTCACTTTTGGGGGTTTTTGCACGTAAAGTTTTTTGTATCTCCTACAACTGTGTGTGGGTTGGGCCTTCATACAAAGCTAAGATATTAAACACCTCCTCTCTACCACCATGAATGTTTCTGCATGTAACAATTTGATGTTGTCTGTGGGAAATAATCCTGCCCTTGGGGGGATGGGGAACCCTTATTATATCTTTGAATGGACATTCATGTAAATATCTTGGGGATGATTATAATAAGGAATCTTCATGACCATCTACTTGATTACTAGTCCTAAGATAAGTAAGTTAATATTAGGGGACAATTTTGATTAAAATATTCAAATGATGATTTTTTAGCATAGTTATAACTATAAAGCTCATTTCTTTTATCATATAGTTTTACATCAGCTCTACGGGAGCAAAGCAAGATGAAGAAGTAACTTTGGCTGTAATATCAAAAAATTATTTTATCTTGGCTTTCTACAAATATATAAGATCTCATAAGAAACACTTAGGTGATATCAAAATTCTATATATTATCTTCTTTTAAATTTTTATTCTTTAAACATGACCACAACTGTGATCCCGAAAGAGTAATAATAGTCTAAATAAATACTAAAAATTTATCTTTGATTAGATACACATGGTAATCACCTCATTCCAATCAAGTAATAATCGATTTAATGGGGATTTGATTTGACCATTTTCATACAAGTTAATGTCATCGAGTAATACTCTCACAAACAATCTAAGATAGGTCAAAAGTCTTTGGTGAATTTCTTTCAACCTCTTCCATACAGGTTAATGTCATCAAATAACGTCATGAAAAATAACCTTGGATAGGTCAAAAATTCTTGGTGGATTTTTCTTGATCTTATCCATACAAGTTAATAACACTACCATTGCTGGTCCCAAGTCCGGATGTGAAAAGTGGAGGGTTGCATTAGGTAGTCGATAGCTAGCATAAAACTTATCAAAATAATCATGACATGAATCCTTGAAATCATTGTGTTAATGTTAGGGTGTCCCCTGGAAGCGTCAGTATTGCTTAAATATAATGAAAAATGTGCTAGAGCCGCATCAACGCCTCGGTGTGTTAAGCAAGGGGTTCCCACATTATGGATGGAGCTGCAAAGAAGTTAGTCCATGAAACTAGAATTAGATTTGGATCTTGGAATATAGGTACTCTTATAGGTAAATTAATAGAATTAATAGATATTATGGTTCATAGAAAGATAAATATTTTATGTGTTCAAGAAACTAAATGGGTTGGGGAGAAGGCCAAGGAGATTGATAGTTTAGGTTTTAAACTTTGGTATTAGGTAAAAGAACTAGAAATGGTGTAGGTGATTATAGATAAAAGTTTGAAGGATAATGTTATAAATATTAATAGATGTGGAGATAAAATTATAGCTTTAAAGATTATTGTTGATACTAAGATTATCAATGTTATAAGTGTGTCTCCCTCAAGTAGTTTGAGGTAAGAAAAGAAAAATTTTGGAATGAATTAGAGGGATTAATATAAAAGATACCTCTTGAAGAAAAAGTATTTATTGGAGAGATTTAAATGGACATGTTGGTAGAGTGGTAGAATATTTTAAAAGTATTCATGGTGGTTATGGATTTGGAGTGACTAATGAAGAAGGTAGGACTATATTAGATTTTGCTTTAGCTTATGATTTTGTAGTTGCTAACACTTTATTTAAGAAAAGAGATGAACATATTATTACTTATAAAATGGATCTAGTAAAACATGATTGATTATTTTTGATAAGAAAAATAGATCGCTTTAGATTGTAAAGATTGTAAGGTCATTCCAAGTGAAAATCTAAGTACCCAACATTGATTGTTAGATTTTAAGATGAAAGGTTGTAAGAGAAAAATAAACCAAATTATTATCCTAGAATTAGATGGGGACACTTAAAGAACACAAATAAAAATATTTTAAGAGCAAGCTACAAGAGATTAGAATTTGGGATGTTCATGAGGAAGCTAACATTATGTGGGAAAAAAATAGTGAAACAAGTTGCTAAAGATGTGCTTGAGAATCAAAAGGAAAAGCTTCTTTTAATAAGAATAGTTGAGTCGAGCAAGAAAAGATAAAAAAAAGAAGTCTTATTATAAAACTTGGTTTAGATGTAAAAAACTTGAGAATTGGGAAAGTTATAAAGTGGCCTAGAGATTCTAAGAAAGTATATGATGCAAAAAATTTAGCTTTTAGTGATTTATATAATAGATTAGATACCAAAGAAGGTGAAAGATGTATGTATAAGTTAGCCAACCAAAGAGATAGGAGAAGTTAAGATATAGTTCAAATGAGGTGTATTAAGGATGAAAATAATAAAATACTTTTATTAGAAAATGATATTGAAAATAGGTGGATGAGGTATTTTGATAAACTTTTCAATGAAGGATTGAAAGTATGATTGATTTTAGCAACCTTAATACCCTAAACAAAATAAAGAATTTCATTTTATCATCATTAGTAAATCGAAGTTAGTGAAGCTTTAAAGAAAATGAAATGTAAAAGCAAGGACCGATAATATTCCAATAAGTGTGGAAATGTTTAAGAGATCAAGGAATTTACAAATCTTTTAATTCCATTTTAAAGACTAAAAGATGCCGATGAGTGCAGAAAGAGTTTGTTGGTTTCTATATTTAAGAATAAAGGTGATGCATAAGAGTGTGCAAATTATAGAGGAATTAAGTTAATGTGTCATACATTAAAATTATGGGAGAGAGTAATTGAGCATAGGTTACTATGTGATACAGAAGTTTCTCACAATCAATTTGGTTTCATTCCAGGTAGATTTACTATGGATGCTATACATTTGTTAAGGGGTTTGATGGAGAAGCATAGAGAAAGTAAAGAGGATCTACATATGATATTTATTGATTTAGAGAAAGCTTATGATAAAGTTTCAAGAGATGTTCTTTGGAGAGTTCTAGAACATAAAGGAGTTAATATTGGTTATATTCAAGTCATTAAGGATATGTATACTAGAGCTGTTACTTGTGTCCAAAAATAAGGAGGATTTATAAAATATTTTTCTATTTCAGTTGGATTACATCAAGGATTAGCTTTAAGCCCTTATATTTTTTACTTTAGTTATGGATGTTCTTACTAGGTATTTACAAGAAGATGTACCTTGGTGTATGCTTTTTGCTGATGACATTCTTCTTGTTGATAAGACTAGAGAGGGAGTCCAAAACTTGAATTATGGAGGTCAACTCTAGAGTATAAGGATTTCATTTAAGTAGATCTAAAATGAATATATGAAGTGTAATTTTAGTAGAAGTTCTAGTGATAGTGTTGTGACATTAAGTGAACAAGTCATTAATAAGAGTGAGTGTTTCAGATATTTAGGCTCTATTGTTCAAAATGATGGTGAAATAGATGGAGATGTTATTAGTAGAATTCAAGTTGGATGGTTGAAGTGGAGGAATGCATCCTGCCTATTATGTGATAGAAAAGTTCCACTTAAACTTAAGGAAAATTTTATAAGATGGTGGTAAGACTTGCAATGACTTATGGTGCAATGTTGGCCATAAAAGAGAAGCATAAGACTAAGTTAAGTGTTATAGATGAGGATGCTTAGGTGGATGAGTGGCTTTAGTCTTAGAGATAGAATGCAAAATGAGTATATTCGAAAAAAAGTTGGAGTAGCTCCAGGTAGATAAGATTAGGGAGAGCCTTAGATGGTTTGGCCACATAGCGTCCACTACATGGATGACAGAGAGTAGATGCATTAGATTTGCCTTATGTTAAGAAAGGTAGAGGTAGACCTAAATGGACTTGATTAAGATGTATAAAAAATGATCTTAGTATGCTTGATTTAAATGAGAATTTTACACATAATAGACACAAGATGAAGGATTCATGTAAATTAAGGCTTGTTGTTGTTGTTGTTATTATTGTTATCCATACAAGTTAATGTCATCGAATAATACTTTTACAAATTATTTGCTAAAAAATAATTTTTTGGAAACTCTCTGCCATCTTTATTGGGATGGGTATAAGTATGCTCTTCATGAAGAAGATTGATATATATTAAACTAGATATCTCGTAATATTATGTTAGGTTTTATTAGATCAGGGTTCTACTCCTATGAATGCAAGCATTTATAGTTAATTACCCTCTTATCACAGAAAGAGGGCACTCTCGATTAAACATATCTTTGTAATATGAATTAGTGTCTGTAGACGTGTATGGTGTATGGTATGGTATAGATGATTGTCTAATGAAAATAGAAGAATATTTCCAATAAAGATCCCATGGTTTTGTTATCCTAGGACTATATTATTTTAGTATACTAACATCAGAAGGCTAGGCATAATGTCCAAGGAGTATGATTAGCAGCCATGAGTTATTTCATCTCAAATATCTCGAATAGACTAGAGGTTTAGTGTAGCGATGTTGACATAATGAACATAGGAATGGGCTTACATCCATTAGAAAGCCATTAAGGTGCTCATAGGACAAACACATGGGTTGGACTTACATCTCTTTATAATGCATCTGGATATAAATTTTTGCATGTCAAATGTATAAATTGTACTTATATCCCTTCAAAATGCCAGAATTATAGGATATATGTTCACATCATGAATGTTTTGATTAGACTTACATCTCTTTAGAATGCCATATGGAGTGAAGGTAGCTCTACTTCAAGTGGAAGTATTGCTTCTAATTTATAGACTAAGGAGTACGGTGTTGCTTGTGTAGTAGTTTTATAGGTAGTATGGTATGACCACAATGCTTATATTAATTTATCATGCCATTCCTTTTTATTTTAGGGAGAATTATTTTGAGAAGTTTAATCAATATTTTGTTGAATGCTTCCATTAAACCATTAGCTCATAGATTGTATATTGAAGAATATCACCAATTTATCTTATATTTCCCAATGAGGTAATATAATTTGGTATTTCTAAAGGTTGTGCCATTATAAAATATAATTCTTCAAGGTACTCCAAATCAGTAGATGATATGGTCTCAAAAAATTTCACTACATTGTCAGCTTAAACTTCCTTTAATGGGATTACTTTTACCCATTTGAAGAAGTAATCAATGGTAGCTAAAATGAAATGATGTCCCCTAAATGATGGAAGATCAACTAGGCCAATTATATCAGTTCTCCAACTTTCAAATGGCCAAGATGCCATTATTAAATGTAATTTATTAGGTGGTCGATACAATGTGCCTGAATATATTTGACACTGATAATATCTTTTACCATGTTCAATAATAGTATCCCATTCATTTTCTTTTGATTTTCATTTTAGGATTGATGTGCACTACATAACCATTCATGGACTTTAGCAATCACCATATTTGCTTCATTTGGTCCTAAGCATCTGTGGAGAAAAATTCCTATGAGGGGATCGAGCCTTTCAAATCTGTTGGTGAGAAATAAAAGAGAACAAGACCCTTATAGAAATTCATCTTTTTAAGATGCTATGCAGATCTGCAAATGTACTTATTCAGGCGATCGAGTAAGTCATCAAGAAAATAGTGTACTATCTTGAAAGACAGAAGTCACTACCCTTTAATGGACCTAATCACCTCAATAAGGACTCTTAAGGATGATGGGTCTACATATGTATCAGAGATTCATCCCCTACTTTACATGAACAAGTAAAACAAGGTTTATTTTAAATCGAGTTCATTAAGTTCTCTGGGGCTCCCCATACATCTGGGATGGGATCCTTTAGGATAACTCTCTATTAAGGTAAATGATTGTTGTCTTTGAAGATTTCAATAGGAAGGACTATTAATCAATTGGTTTATATTTGAAGATCAAATGAGATTGATTAAAAGAGAGAGTTATTATCGAAGCCAAAATGGAAGATAAGTAGGAGATGCCCACGATCCTAGGAAACCTAATGAGCATCTCAAACTATCCTATTATTAGGCTTCACATTTTTAAAATTGATTTAGTTTATTTGAGTTGCATTTTGCATTAGAAATTTAGGACTTAAGATTCCTTAACACAAGATTAAGAAAAGGCCTAAGTGGTGAGGAATTATGCTTATGGCTCGTAAAGGGAGAAGCAACCTCAAAACCTAAATCTAGGGAGCTTTGGCGAGGGATGAAAGAATAACCTAAATCTAATGCGAAGATGGGTATTTGGTTCATCTCCACAAGAGAGGACAAACCACCTGATAGCTTGGACTTACAACCGCCTGGGGGTGGCTGCCAACTAACTCCTCTTAAAATTTTAAATACATGTAGGCAAGTCTTTATGCCTATGCAAGATAGCTGGGTTGTTACTTATTTAGAAAGAGACTAAGTCTTTAAACTCACTCCCTAAAGAGATTAGATCATGTACAGGGACATGCTTTAAATGACCTAAATCTAATGCAGTTCAAATTTCATTTTATTTTTATTTTAGATAATTATTTTGACTCAGGCTATTAGGATTCATATGACTAATGCATGAGAAAGAATATTATTGGCCAAAATCAGCGAGAAGGGAGGAGGTGAGTTTCCACTATGGATCTCAAAGGTCAAGCCAAGTTTCTCTGGTAAAGGTGAAAGCCCTCTAATTAAGAGTGAAATAAGATGTATTTATGCATGATATTATAAAAGAAAGGCTCATCCAATTAATGGGTTGCTAATTCTTTTATCTTGATTTTAAACCTAAGCTTTAGGTGAGGTTATGAGTTATTAGATTGGGTAAAAGATTTATTTTTCCCTAGAGAGCCTAATCCACATCTAGGCCATACATAAAGCAAGGAAGAAACTAAGAAAATCATGCCACTTAATGCAAAAGCTAAACAAATCATCAATCAATTTATAAAGCTAATCGCAAAAAGAATAAAAGCCAGTTGTGGTTGGACACCACCGCACAAACCCAAAAATATCAAATGTGGGTAGCCGAGCTCTACCCTTATATAACCCAGATTACAAAATGAATTTAATTAGCAAGGAATTCATTATTATGGGGGTCTTCACGCTTTATTTCTTCTTTCTTTTTTTCTTCTTTCTTCTTCTTTTCTTCTTCTTCTTTTCTTCTTCTTCTTTTCTTCTTTGGTTCTTTCTTCTAGATGGCTGGAAGGTGGATACTCCAAGACTTCACATAGTGCATAAGATAGGATCTTATGACCAATGTTCATCCTAATCCCCATACCAATCATTCCAAAATCCTAATTGCATAAATTTACATGAAAAGAAAAAGGAATGGAAATCTAACTAACACCTACAAAATAAAGATTAGTTAAAATAAATCACATAAATCCCAAGCTTGTATATTGGACTTATCACCTCACACATGGGTGACTAAGTCCACCTGGCCTATGGATTATGCTTAGGGGTATAAAGCAACTGCAAGTAAAAGCATTTATATTTTTATTTATGATAGTGCCCTTTAAACACAAACCCCTGCAAAAAAGAATAGTTAGACTAAGGATGCCCTACCATTCATTCTATGAGCATACACCCTAACATCTAGTCTAAAACATATATCACAAAACAAAATAAACATCAAACCATGCACAGACCTAACCTAAGACTAGAAATGGTAACTTAGGCTAATGTGTGTGCTTTGAAGGTTTGTGTGGTATGCTTAGCTATGGCTTTAGGTTTAAATTTTTTAAGTGTGAATAACATGTTCAACTTAGAGGAGGGTTTTATTTAAGCTGTTTGATTATTTTAGGTTGATTTTATTTCATATTTTGATTTGGTTCAAGTGGATCCTAAAATTAATTACTAAGTTATGAAGAGGAAAAGAGAAGAAAACTTCTCTTTCCTTCCCTAACCTAAATAATTTCTAAAGTAGATTCACATTTTAGTTTCATTTAGGTGAATGTTTTGATTAAATATTTTAATCAATCATAAGTTTAGATAAACTCAAAACAAACCTATTCAAAAAGAAAGGCATTTTAAGATTAAATAAAATGAATCAAAATTCACATAACACACATTACTTTATTTCTTTCCCAACATATATAACATGCATATGGATGGACCCTAAGGATATCTATACATGTAAATGAGAGTATTTAACACACTTTATGATGCATGCTAAGTAATCCATTTAAGAAAATTTATAAGTTGAATATGCATGATTTTTCTTAAGTAGAAAGGGTTTTCCTTATCCAAATTTTCACATACATATATGAAAGTAAGAAAGACATAAGTGAGTATAGCGCCATTGTTAACTAGAGGTGTAAGGTACAAGACCTACTTAGGGCTACTTAAAGCCTCACAACCTTGGGGTTGTCCAGATTAATATACCACTATTCTTAAATACAAACATATGTATAAAAGAAATGAAATGGAAAAGAAGAATGCAAAAAGTTATTTTGGATTCATTTTTGTTTATGCAATTTATGTATGCAAATATAGGCAACCCTTCTTAGGTGATAGAATTGGGATGAATAGGCTATGGGATTAAGTAAGTGTTGGGTTCTTTTCAAATGAAACCTACATCTTACCAACTCCTATTCAAAACTATGCTAACATAAGAAAGAAAGGAAATCTATGCTAAGCATACCTTTATAATCTATCACATGCAAGCTTATAATTAAAATATAAGTAGCATAATTTCAGATTTTTTGATTTATATGTTTTGAAAATAATTTGGATTTAGTAGTGATAATAGCTACTCATATTTTTAGCCAACACATGCAAATTTGACATAAAGTAAACAATTTCATTTTAAAATTTGAATTTTCAAAATTATGAAATCACATGACATACAACTTAACATGTTGGGGAAAGATCCAAAGCAATGAAAGCATGTAAACAAACTCACTTCACTTAAATCCTAAAGACATTCTTATAGAATAAGAAAGTTTAACATGAATCAAAGTCAATTCAAAGTGATTTTTGTTTAGTTTGAAGTTTGATTTCATTTTGAAAAGGTGAGATGAATTTTTTGTTCCTACCCATTCCCACATATGTTTGATATTTTTGTTTAATTTTCAGATAATTAAATCCAATTTCATGCATTGATTAGGTTAGGGTATGAATTAAGTAACTTAATTAACCATTACCTACATCACCTTAGAAGAATTAACCAAATAATTATGAGCTAATGAGATGACATAAAACCCACAAGGAGTTTAAATTTGCAATGCACCTAATAAATAAAAGGCCTAATGCAATTTGGCTCATAATTAAAAGTTAATTAAGCTAAAGGGTTTAGCTTAAGTAATTTCAAAACACCCTTTCACACATGTGAATTGAGTTTTGATTTTCTTAATTGAACTTAGGTTATCAAACACCTAAGTATCTACCCAAAGCAGATTAATTAAGTTCTACAACTTTTTAGAATTTTTAGTAATTGATTAAGGGGATAATTAATGAATTAACCCTTACTTAAGAGGAGATTAAAGAGAGAAGAGGGGGTTTAGGAAATAACTTAGGGGAAATGCCCCAAAATTATTTCATAAACCTTCTACTTACTGGATCTGACCTTAATCAACCCTAATCATAGGTTAAAATCATTAATCATACCATAATTATCATTAATTACTCAAGGAGGGTAATTAAGAAGTTCATATGAAATTCTTCTAATCAAGCCTTCAATAAATCTCAAGAAAATTAGGGGAGGTAGAAGTCATACCGTAAAACATACCCAACAAATTTGTGATTAATTAGAGGCCTAATTAAAAAGTAATTAGTAAAATAAACTTTTCAATAAAACCCAAATTTAGAGAAAAATACATATCAAAACACATTGAAATTAATTTTAAAATATTTTAGTTTGAATTATCTTTCCATAGAATTTTATTTCATATTTATTTGAATTTTTTCGAAAGAGTTATGAACTTTAGAAGATCCTTGAATTAGTTAAAAATTCATTATGCATTTTAACTAATCCTAACTAATCCCTGGCTCACGACGCGATGTGTGACGGTGGTGATTAGCGCACTTTACATGCATCGTGCTGTGAGGGATTACTTAAACATCACATCCTGAATGGCAGCTGGCATCGCACACGATTTAATTATCTACTGTCCGATCAAAGATCGGACGGCCATGGATCTCCCCACATTTTAAAATGGATAAAAGGAAATCTAAATGTGCAAAATTATCTCAGCCGTCCATCTAAAATGTGTGGATGGATGACTGATCTCCAAGTTCTTAATCAGAGACCGTCCATGATCAAGGGGAAGATCCAAGCTCGATCTAGCTTGGATTTAAATCAAACTTAACCCACACCATCTAAAGCAAGACAGTGGCTAATCCAACGATAAAAAATTGATGGGGTGAAAATTTCTTTCACAAAGCTCCACACCACATTGAGTTTAATGGTCAAAAAATCTCATACCTTGCTAGAGGTGATCATTGGCAATTTCTTGAGAAGCTTCATTTAGGGAGATGAAGCCTTGAAGTTTTGAGCACTTGAGGTGATCTTCCTATGGGTCACCTCCTCCTTAGCTTGAGCTCGCCTTTGATCCAATTCAATCCTCCCTTGCCTTTGTGCTTGGAATGAACTTGGTGAGCTCGACTTGGTCACCTAAGTGTGCAAAAGGAATTGCAAAGGATTATGTGAAGAAGTTGGAGAATGGATTGAGCTCTATTTTCACTGCTTGAAAATCAGAAATGGGGAATGGCAAGAGCTCTAGGATGCTTGCTATCACTCGATGGCTCTAAGTCTCACTAGACTCACCAATTGAATGCATTTGAGTTTTAGGGGAGTATATCTCCCCTTGAAGGATGGACCAATGTATGCCATTTTGATCCAATTGAGCATATTGAGTTGTTTGATTTGAAGAGTTTTTGGAGCTAAAGGAGGATTTCCAACCTCCCATGTGCTTTTAATTTGAGTGAGAGGGAGTTTGAATTTTAATTTTGACCCATATGGTCGGGTTTGGTCTAGGGACCAAATGGACCCAAACCCATTGGGTTGGTGCACCACTCCCTAGGTCCCCTTGAGCTTTTAGAAAGCCTCAAGTGAATGTGAAGAGGTATGACCAAATTACCCATGGGTTAAGCCAAATTTGTTCTATGGCCTAGGTAGGATGATCATTTTTCTATTTTTCACTTTGGATATGTTGGTATGTGGAGAAACTAGGTTTGGCCAAGTTTCATGAGATTTGGAATTCATTTGATAGGGTTTGGCTATGTTGACTCATTTAGGTCAAAATGGGTCAACTTGGGTCAAGTTGACCAATAGGTCAAATTGGGTCAAACCAAGGATTGGGTCAAGTTCATATGACCATTTGAAATGTTTTGGCTTTGGTTTGATTCAATTTGGTATTTTGATTTGGCTCATATGACTCATTTAGGTCAAATGGGTCAAGTTGACCTATTTGACCCATTTGACCTATTTGAGGTAGGTCAAGGGTAGGTTTAGTTCATATGGAGTGGATTGTATCTTTGTTTCCAATCAATTTGGGGTTCAATTTTGGCTCAACATGACCCCTTGGTCATGTTGGGTCTAAGGTCAACAGTTAGGTCTAGTTGACAACCGAGGCTTTGGTCAAGTTCACCGCGATTTGGAATAAGAACTTGACCCATTGGTTCCAATTTGGCTTAGATCAAGTTTTGACATATTTTGACCCTTTAGGTCAAAATGGGTCAACTTGGGTCAAGTGGCCAATTGGGCTAGGTTAGGCTCAAATGTTGGCTTGGTCAAGTTCAGACATAGGTCATGAGTGAACTTAGATCAATGGTTTCAATCAATTTGGCCTATGGGATTTGGCTATGTTAGTTTCATTTTGGGTTAATTGTTGACTTGGTCAACCCTTAGGTTTGACTTGGTTTGACCCAATTTGATTGATTGATCATCCCATGATGATTGTTGATCATGATGAGAGGGATATATGAGTTTGGTTCAATCCAATTTGGTTAGGATCAAAATTTGGCTCATAAGGGTACTTTAGGTCACTTTGGGTCAAGTGAGCCTAAGTGGGTCAAATGGCTTGGTCAAAGCTTGATTTGAAGTTGATTGATCTTGTATATGGACTTATGATTGAAATATAAATCCATTTACAAGTGGTTTGAAGTCAAATGGTTTTGATCCATTTGAAAATTTCATATTCAAAGGAAGAATATGAAGGGGTTTTGGGTTTGATTTTTTGATTGAGTGATTGAAGTTTGGATTTATATATGAGCTCATGATTATAGGGTTGATTAAATCATGAGAGAAAATCAAGAGTTTGGCTTTTGAAGTTGATTTGGCTAAGTTCAAGATTCTAACTTGAAAGGCTTAGATTGGATTCTGAGTTGATTTGAGTTTAATTTTTGGAATTGGTTTTGATTGTTTGAATTTATATTTCATTTATATATGTGAATATAAATGATAATATAAATGGATCATGAGAAAATTTCAAGGATTTAAAGTGGTTTAATCATGATTTGGGCTAAGTCTATTAAGAAGGATTTAAGGGACTTAGAAAATTTTTGGAGTTTAGTGTTTGAATTTTTGAATTTGGTTTGATTGATTTATATTTATATTTCATTTATATATTTGAATATAAACGAGAATATAAATGAGTTATAAAAAAATCCCATGACTTTGATATGATTTGATGATGGTTTAGGCTAAGTTTATTAATGAAAAATTAATGACTTAAGAAGATTTTAAATTGGAAATTTAATTTTTTTTCCTTTGATTTGATTGATTTATATTTATATTTTATTTATATATGTGAATATAAATGAAAATATAAATGAGTTTTAAGAAAATCTCATGAGTTTGATATGGTTTGATCAAAATTTAGGCTTAGTCCATTAATGGAAAATTAAGGGACTTAAGAAATTTTCATGAATTGATTTGGAATTTTGAGTTTGGTTTGATTGATTTGAATTTATATTTCATTTATATATGTGAATATAAATGAGAATATAAATGAATTATGAGAAAATCTCAAAGATTTGAATAGGTTTGATCATGATTTTGGTTAAGTCCTTAAGAAGTTAAGGACTTAGGAAATTTTATTGAGAATTTTTTGAGGATTTGATTTTGATTTTTATTTATATTTCATTTATATATGTGAATATAAATGAGAATATAAATGAGTTTTGAAAAATCATGAGTTTGAAATGATTTGATCAAGTTTGCTAGAATCCATTAATGGAGGAATTAAGACTTAGGAAATAATATGATTTGGAATTTTGAGTTTGGTTTGATTGATTTGAATTTATATTTCATTTATATATGTGGATATAAATGAGAATATAAATAATTATGAAAATCTCAAAGATTTGATTTGGTTTAGATCTTGATTTTGTTGTCCAAAAGATTAAGTGGTAATGACAAGAATTTTATTGGATTTTGATTATGGATTTCAATCTTGGATTTCAATCATATGGAATTGATTGGGGTTTGGAGAAAATCAAATAAGATTGATTTGGAGTTTTACTTGAAAGACGGAAGGTGAGGAATGATCTAAGCTAAGGGTAGGAAAATTTCTAAACACCCCTAAGGCATGACCTATTCCTGTGGATAACTCTTCTAAGTCTCTAGGGTTAGGTTTGAGTGTCCACTTAATCACTATATATGTTTTAAAATTAAGAAACTCTTAAATTTTAAGAAGAGTACTATGTATAAGATGGAGGGGTTGAGAGCTCATTCTAAAAATGAGGTTAACAAAGGGCACCCAATAGGTGTGGTGTGACTGATGAAGAACACCACACATATTGGTGTTGACCGAAATGATCAACAACACCAAAAGATCACAAACACTAGTAATATATCCTTAACAAGAAGAAAGAATCAGAGCTTAGTGCAATGTTGATCTACTTATGTTAAGAGAGGGAAAAAAATCTGAGGATTGAGTGTGAACCTTCCACTAGGAAGCAGGTTCAAGTCATCCATAAGGGGGCAGAGGTTTGATTTGATTCTCAGGAGAAAAAATTGATTTGTTCAAGATTGAATTTGTTTTAATTTTTTGTTTGATTTTGAGATGAACCTACCGTTTATGATGGGTTGCGGTAGGAGCCATGAAGGCTAGACCTAACTCATTTACCAATCCAAAGGGGTAGTCTACTAAACACATAGTAGGACTATCAACCAAAGGGATGCCTTTGGTATGCAGCTATAGAAGAAAGCATAATAGACTCACATCTTTCAAAGTAGAGACCAATTGCTAGCATAATCTATTGGCAAAATAATAGATTGAAACCCAACCTAGGGCTGACTATTGAGTGAATGCGCTGGGGACTTAAATCAGCTCAAAGATAGTCAAGATTGATTTCATTTTTTAGATTTTTTTATTTTGGTGGATTCCATTGATTTGTGAGGGATCAAACTGAGAAGGAGCCCGTATGAGCCTAGACCTATCTTAGATTTACTGAACCAAAGGGAGTCATTTCCCGGCCAATGGGAGAACTTTCTGACCAAAGGAGTGCCTTTTGGTTTGCAATGATCAATTGAAGGGAAGAAAGCTCGGGAAATTACATCTTCCACAATAAGGAACCACTAGGGTGATTGGTTGCTTTGGGCAATAAATCGAACCTGACCTAGGGCTGCCCATGTGTTTGCCACAATCATGCTAGAAAGAATGCATCATAGTCTTACATCTTCAAAGGAGAATGATGTGAGGTAACGCTTGTGGAAAAATATTGAACCCAACCTAAGGGCGATCACTGAGAGTACCAGCAGGATTTATCTCAACTTAGGTAGTCAGGGGCAATTCCATGGGAGTTGACACACTAAAGAGGATGCACTTGGGAAAGGGGCCCTTTGGGGGCTTGAATTCTAATCCACAAGATTAATTTTGTTTATTTATTTTATTTTTTATCATGGACCCTTGGTTTGTGAGGGATCAAAGCGAGAAGGAGCTTATATCGACTAGACCTATCAGTTTAATGAACCAAGGCAGAATCTGCACATCCGTTGAACAAATTCTCCAATCATAGGGGTGGCTACTAGGAAAGGGGAACTGTCCAATCTAAAAGTAACCCGAGTAGTTTCTAAATGGGGTCACAAGGATTTTATCCAAATAGAATGCCCACAGGGGATGAGGCCGATAAGGGCTTAATCCAACACCCTTGAGAAAATGACATGGCTAGTCATATATCTAATAGGTATTTGGTGTCCAACTCGAAAGCATGGACTCATATGCCAAGAGTGGTGTACTCATGGGTTAATGGTTGTCGGCATAGCGAACATCAACCAACTAAGGTGCCATCGGTTTACAATCGAGAAGAAAGCTGGGACTCACATCCTCTATAGCGGATTATTTGGGATATCTTTGGCTAGATAGGTCTATCACCTAGGGGAACTCTTTGAGAATGCACTGGGGACTTATATCAACTCAAATATAGTCAAGAGGAAAGGAGCCTCTGGGGGACTTATCCTAAACCTCAAATATACTCGACCTAGTTAGAGCATGATGGCTAGTTCAAGAAGAAAGCACGGGGACTCACATCTTCTTAAATGAAGTCAACATGAGGTAGCTTATTGGTTGGGCAATGAAGCAAACCATACTAACAAGGCACTCTTTGGTTTGCAATGATCAAGTTAGGAAGAAAGTTTGGGGACTCACATCCTCCAACAATGACGTGGGGTGACATACTAGCGAGGTAGCATGTGGGCAGACTTAGAGCGACTAATGAGTGAGTGCCACGGGCTTGCTCCCACATCAAAATAGCTTCAAGATAAAAGATTTGTGTTTTATTATTGTGCATGTGTTAAAGGAATAGGATGCTTGGGGACTCTTACATCTACCTTAAACACTGGGGTTTGATGAAATGGTGCCATGGATGGCAACGAGACTTTCCCACTAAGAAATGGATGTCGGTTGGGTTCTCTCACACCTAACTTAGTTGTGCTAATCAAAATAGGATGCCTCTTGGGTTCTCTCACACTTTTAATAGCATGAGAGATTGTGTTTGTGTTGTGAAAGAGGGATAGGATGCCACTGGGGGACTCTTACACCTACCCTAAACACGTCATGGATTAAGATCGCAAACAACACTTTGAAAGAAGAGAAGATTTGATGAATGGAATCAAAATTTTTGTTCTTTTTTATTAATGATTATTTTCAAACATGATTTATTTCATGGGTAATATTTCTTTAGATAGAGCCCATTAATTGGAAGCATCAGTGTTCCCCTTTACAATCAATAAGGCGATAAGATCCTCCTTTAGGCCTTCTCTATGACATAGGGGCCTTCCCAAGTTCAAACTTGCCTCCCATCTTTTGATGAGAACAATTGGTCTCCTTAGGACTAACACAAGTTCTCCTACTGAAAGACTAGGGAGCTTGTTGTGAGCTTGAATCATTTTGGCCTTGTACAACTCGAGGTTTTGGCATGCGTAGGTGACTTCTCCTCAGCTCTTCTAACTTTGCATTACTCTATAGTGATCTTGTTACCCAATGCTATCCTTAGTGTCAGGAGTTAAACTTCTAAAGGTAAAAGTGGCTTGGACCCATACAATAAGGAAAATGGGGTAGACTGAGTTGGAGTTTGGTATGTGGTGCGGTAGGCCCACAAAGCTTCAACCAGCTACTCATTCCATTATCATTTGTTGCCATCAAGAGTCTTCTTCAGTAGTTAGATGAGAGTTTTGTTGAATGCTTCCACTAAGCCATTTGCTTTGGGGTAGTAGATGGTGGAGTATCTCAATTTATACCATGTCTCTTGGCAAAGCTATTGATCTTCGTGCTTTTGAATGCAGTACCATTATCAGATATAATTCATCGAGGCACCCCGAACCCATATACGATATGATTCCTAAAAAATTGAAGCACATGGTGAGCTGTGACCTCTCTGAGTGGGATGGTTTTCGCCCACTTGGAAAAGTAGTCGGTGGCAGCTAAGATGAATCGATGCCCTTGGAAGAAGGAGGATCGATCAGACCTACAATGTTGGTACCCCAACACTCAAATGGCCATGAAGCCAATGTAGGGTGTAGAATGTTGGGTGGTTGGTGGAGAACCACACTTTGATGGCATCGCCTAGCTACATCCATGCAGTCTGTGATCATCGAAGGCTAGTAGTATCCAAGTATTTTGATCTTCATCTTCATCTTTGGACTGATTGATGAGCTCCACATAGACCGATTATAATGCCATGCTTGTGTTTGTCTAAACAATGTAACCACATTTGGTCAAAGGACATGGTTGTGGTGCCATCAACAAGAGCATAGGAGAGAGCTCTTTCACGATGGGCTTGTGATTTCTCTTGAGGTAGTTCCGTGTTCAAGTAATCTATGAACGGTTGCCTCCAATCTAGCTCTTGTCCATTTTGGCAATAAACCTCCCCTTCAAGAGAAAGTCTCTTGATGAGTTCAACATAAGGGATAAGACTATCTATTTTGGACCCTTATTGAAATGAACTCATCTTTCGGGCATGCCAACTCTTTGGTAAGTTTGGCCAAGGAATATGCTACTACATTCTCTACTCGGGGAACCTTGTAGATGGTGACTTCGGGAATCTGGATGAAGCTTGAGTTTGAGAACCTGGTAGGACCCAACAATCTGGTTGATGACCAACTAAGAATCCCCAAAGATGTTGATGCTCTTGACACTGATAGTGATGGCTAACTCCGGAATCAAAGCCTCATACGCCTTCATTATTGGTGCAGGGTTGGAAAGATAGTATGAGAATCTCATCACATCGGTTTGGAGTTAGAAGAACTATTCTACCTACTTTCTCGGAGAATAGATCATGGTGCTTCACCTTTAAGAAAAGAAGCAAGCACCATCAAAATACATCTCCCATCGCTCTCCTAAGTTCATGATTCATTCATGGAGATCATCACTGAGAATCGCCAGAAGTGGTGTGCTAAGAAATCGCTGTATCCTTTTACCACCTGGAGGGTACAAATGTGATATCAAACTATGAGAGTATCATGGAGTGAGCCAAATGCGCATGTCATGAGATATTGTAGTGGATCGAGATCAAGTTCACCTTATGAGAAAGTATAGTGTCATAGCTGAGATGCAAAGATCAAAGCTAAACAATGTTTCAATAGGTGGATAGTTTGTTTCAACAAGGATGACGATTGAGGTAGTAGAGCGCTTTCCTTCATCATTGGCTTGGGCCAACAGAAAGAGAGTCATCCAATGTAGTGTAAGGATGAGTGGCTGGGATATAGCTAGAAGGCTTCACCAAGTACTTTGATGTCTTCAAGGCATGTCATCCCACTTGAACTTGGCATCCTTTTGACAAGTGCTGAGAATGGCTTGCATCTGATAGTTTGAGATAAAGCATCTTAGATACGCCATCCTTGAAAGGATCGAGTTGAGTTAAACTCTTAGAGGTGGCATTTCTAAGATAGCTTTAATCTTTTTGATCTATTTCTATTCTCGATGTTGAACAAACCCAAGGAATTTCCGAGCAACTCAATGCACACTTCAGGGATTCATTTTGAGGTTATTATCTTAACCATTCAAAAACTACTCTCAAGTCAAAGAGGGTCTTCCTTTCTCTTCTTTGACCATCATCAAAGTACTCAACCCGATGATGGATGAGTTCACTGAAGATCTAAGACATGGCCCGTTGGTATGTAGCACCAACATTTTTAAGGCTGAAAGGCATGACCTTATAACAGAAGATTTCGATCAGGGTTCAAAAGTAGTGTTTCTTTCATCTTCAGGAGACATCTTGATTTAGTTGTAGCCAGATGACCCATCCATGAAAGAGAAGACGCATGAGATGAGATGTCCACCATTAATTGGTATAGGAAGAGGAAACTCATCCTTAGGACATGCCTTGTTTAAGTCCCTAAAATTGACAAATGCAATTTGGCCATTCTTCTTCTTAATTAGGATGACACTAGCTAACCAGGTAGATATTTTTCTTCCCTGATGAAACCAACATCGATCAATTTCTTGACTTCAGAAATGACCTGTTGTTCAATTTCTAATCGCATGCATCTAGGAGCTTGCTTAATAGGGGTAATGTTAGAGTCTATTGCTAGCTTGTGGACTACATCGAGATAATGCATTTCTTCATAACTCCATGCAAGTAGTTTAAACTCAATCAATAGCCTAACTAAGTCATTGGTTTCTTCTTCATTCTGAACCGATGTATGTGAAAGGATTTTCTTCTATCCCGAGGTTGATTTCTTTAAGCTTGTCGATTGAATGAATCTTCTTCAAATTCTGCGTCTCTTTGACTTGGAGATCATTTGATCATCTAAGTTTCTAAACACACATTCTAAGAGTTGTGTGAGAAGAACCTATTAGACTCCAAATGGTTGGTAACAACTAGGCAATAATCTTCATCATCGACGGACCCACACGACCATCCTAGTCCCGCTCTTGATTGTGCTTCCATATTGTTCCATAGCTTTTCACTGATATGCTTGGACCATGTGTGAGGAACTAAACCTTTCATATAAGATTTTGAACACAAGGTGAGTAAAAGTCAAAAGGTAATTCCATTAATTCTTTAAAGTATCTTCCTCAAGTCTACATCAACTTCTGGACTTGGAGGATGATCCCAAAAAAGAACTTCTCGCTTCATGTCACCGGAAGACTTAGGGACTTCCTTAACTACTAAACCTTCAACTTTTGAGATGTAAGTGAGGTAAGAGCTAAGGTTCCCAAGCTACCTAGTTTCACATAAACTAGATTCAAATATTTTTGCTTTGCTTGAGGCTGGTCTTCATCTCTGCAGATCAAAAGTCACCTCCAATGGAACCCAGAGGGGGTTGGTATACTAATCACATTAGACTCATCCTCAGCTGGATTCCAAGTCTATGTGAATAGTAGGGTACTCTATGAACGGAACACGATCTATTGGTAAGGCCAACTAGGGGTCTCCCACCTAGAACCTGCTACCCCGGAGTGGTTGAGCCATCCTACCCACATGTCCATATGATGGAATGAACTGGGTGAAATGTGAGATTCTTCTTCAATTCCCCTTTCTTCACTTGGACTTTTACTTTTCATTTTCTTTTCTTCATCTTTTTGTATTTTCTTCTTTTGAATTTGCATTTGAATTTTGTCCAAAAGGTGTTTTGAGGAAGATAGTAGCATCCTCATAGATCTCAACCTCTCTAAAATGGCTTTTCATCCCGCTGACACGATACTCAATTCCATTTGAACTTGATGCTGATGAAGGAGGATGGAATGATCTTATTTTGATGTATCCAAGGCCTACCAAGCAAAGTGAATGAAGTATTCGAATCAATGATGTAGAACTTGGCTTCAGTCTTCAAGTCACCGATCTCCAAAGGTAACACTATAGAACCTAAAGCGCTCACCTTGATCATTGAATCCTCTCAACATCATCTATCTCCTCGAGTGTAGAGATTGATCTTCAAATAGCAAGGGTCTTTAGACTCATAATATTCAATGAACCTAAATCCATGAGAACCAATGAGTTTAAAACCTATCCATGTCGATGTGATATAGAGGGGACTGCTCCAAGTCCCCCAAGAAGGTCTTCATCTGAAGGTGATCCCTTGGGCTTCTTTTGCATAGTGCTTCCTCACCATAATGTGAGCTAAGCATATTTCGTGATCAAGGAGGGCCTTGATTAGTGATTCCCTCATCTCTTTGGATAAGACAAGGGCATATATGCTTAGCTTAGATGGCAACTTTCTTAGATGAGAAAGGATGTTGTAGTCCACCTTTTGGTCTTCCACAAGCATATCCAAGGGTGGAGCATCTATGGAAGGGCTTCGATCTTGCACCAATGACTTATTTCCCTCTATCTTGAGGTGTTGCCCTAGGAGGTAGAACCTTGCCACACAGAGGTTGACTTGGTAATCTCTGGGTGGTGGAAGTTCTACGCACTTGCTCACCTACAGCTTCTCCTATGGGACTCTAATCGGATGATTCCAAGTCTATCTAAAGAGGTGAACCCATAGTATTCGTGAGTTGGAAAGTCCAACTCAATCAAAGAGGAAGATCAATTATTATAGTTAATTAGACTTGAAGAGTTATCATTAGGAATAAGAAGACAACTCATCGGACAAAATGTAATTCAAACTAGCTTTATTCTTCAATTTCTTGGAATTATTTGGGGTACAAAGAAGAAGTCAAGTAGAGTGAGTGGAGTAAGGGATTTGATGCCCTTATGATACAAGAGTTCTACTAGTAGAAGAAATAGAAGAGCTAAAATGGAAGAAGTCACCGGTGGAAGCTACAATTGGAGGTTGACATGTTGCGGTGAGCTAAGGGCTACCATACATGCTACGCACGCTGAGCTCCCACTTTCCTAGAGTTGGCATTGCAACTTGCAAACCTTCCTTGGTGTTGGAGGTTTGAGTCGACTGCACCTATAAGGAAAGCTTCTTGATCTTCTAATTATTTTCTTAGAGGTTTTAGACAAAGAAATGTCCCAACCTTCTTGGTAGATCACTTGTATCCCCAAGGATTACCCTAATGGAACTGAAAGGTTGTTCCACAAGGTATTCCTTTGGGATAACTACAACACCGATCTTGAAATTGTGTTCAAGCCAATCCTTGAATGTGAAGCAATCCTCCAAAATGTGGCCTAGCATACAAGGAAAAAAGTTTGGATCATGACTTTGCCTACTTCCTCGTCTCTAGGCTTGGGTAGCGAAAATCAAGTTTCTTTAAGAGATTCTTAAAGATTTTCCTGATTACCTCCTCTTAAAAGAATAAGGTTTGTTTAACTTATCTAAAAAGAGTAGGACCATAGCTACGGCGGATATACATGCACACATGGTGGTGTATGGTGAGGTGGTGGCTGGTGGAGGCGCAGGAGGTATGACCTCGGTGGTGGGAGGAGGTGCTAAGGTCAGTCTTGATTTATCTCTACCGCTCTTGTTGTCAACCGCTATTTCTTGTTTCTTCATAGACCTTTTGGGATTTTGCTTGAACTGCTTGAAAAGGAAATGTTTGGCTCTCCTTGTAGACTAGCCCTTGTTGATTAGCTTCTCAAATGTCTTGATAGTGAAGCCCTTAAGCATTAAAGCCATGGATATTCTTCAAGAGAATCTCATTGTTCGTGATAGCGGGTTCACACTTCATACTTATGCCATCGTGAATATAATCAATAAGTGACTCACAGTGTTGTGCTATAACGAGATCACCTATATAACCCTTTTGAGCTCCAAAGAAATCTCTTGATGAAGAGTTGCTCTAACTCAATAAAATGTCTTTATTGAACCATTGGCAATTCAACATACCAATCAAAAGTAATACCCGCTAGTTACTACAAAATTCAAAAAAAGAGTAAAGCATCATGCCACCGCATTGCAAATAAGCCTGAAGTGAGCTATATGTACCTCTTTCCAGCCATCAAAGCTTTTGAAGGAAGGAGGCAAACCCTTGGGATATTGGATAGCATCAATTCCTAGGGTCTACCCTTTGAACCGATGATCCTCCTGCTTGAGCCAAAGCTTCCTTCACCTTGCTCAACCATGATTTTAGATTTTTTTTATATGGAGGTACTTTCCACTACCTTCCTATACTAGTGCTACCTGAGGTAGAGTCTTTCCCTAAGACATGCACTAACTAGCTCAACATCAATCGTATAGATGAACTAGGGGCTTGTTTCAAGCACCCATTAAGCTAACAAGTCCTATAACTAACGTGCCATCCTATCAATCGCTCATCCTTCGCTTAACTGTCGAGGTGTTGATTCTGATCTTCTTGATCAACCTCATCACCTTCACCCATTATTATCTAAGAAGAGATCCTCTCTAGTATCAATCCATGTCATCATTTCTGGGATCAATTCTCTTCATCAAGCATACCTAAGATCTCCTTCTTCTCCATAAATAATGTGCAACTATCTCATCTAAGGAATGATCTAACTCAATAGGTACAAATAGTTTAGACGGCAGATCATTATCAACCGAGAGTACCTGACTCGCCTATCACTGAGAGTCAATCTGTGCATTTCACTAGATGAATGATACTCGACTACGCTATATGGGTAACAATCCTAGGATGATCTACTATTTGAACTAAACTGTCATCGAATATCTATAATAACTATAGCCTTCTCCACATCCGGCTGTATGAGTGGACTTGGTGACGGAATGACCATGATGCTTTGGGGTTGCCACTCCTTCCACACCAGCACTAGGGTAGAAGGTCGGGCAGGAGAGCTTGGCCCTATGATAATGGGTGGTGTAGAGGGTAGATCCCTTGGTCAGATCACCAACGCATTTTTCCTGATGCGCCTTCATGGCCTTAGATGGAATGGGAGATGGAACTACCGGTGGGAGAGAGCGGTGGGTGGAGACACCACCAACTCTCATGAACCCATGGTGGCTAGTCGAGGAGAATACTCGATGGCACGGTAGCGTCGAATTGGAAAATCCAAGTAGCGCCGACCATTGAACTCTCTGCTAGTAACATGTGATGTATGGGCCTCATGAGCCCTCTCCTGATGAATTTGCCTCTCCACATTGCGGGGGATAAAAGATCAAATGTCAAACTGTGTTCCAGACTCTGAGCATCCGTATGCTCCACCTACTTGGCAGAACATAGAATGAGGCTGATGACCTCCTACCTAGAAAGCTGGCTACAAGTGAGGAGGTGATGAATGGATCCTCGGCATCCTCTATCTAATTCAAAGAGAGGATGAACTAGTTTTCTAACTGGTGAAGTGATCATGGGAGACTCATCCATGGCTCGAAGCCTCTACCCCTAGCTATCCCTGAGTGTGGAACCGCTTTGACCATATGGTTCTTATTCCTACTGGTATGGGTAGGATGGGAGAGTGAGCTACTACTCAAATGTAGGAGGCAAGCCCTAAACTAGGGGAGCCTTACCTTTAGAGGGTACAGATGGTAGGGTGCTAGCCACTAGCAACATAAGCAACTCTAGGATGAACTACAATCAGAATAAATTAAGGTATCACTGGCATCAGAATAATCAACCACAACTTTCCTCTTAAGTGAGGAAAAATTAGAATCAAAAGGTAATTCTATCTTGATGACCGACTTCCGCCTGGTCACCTTGGTCCTGCTGGCTGTGGTGAGGGGAATGCCCTCACAAGTGATCCTGGCCCCCTCAAATCCTCGGCCAAAAGTGAATCAGGTGGGTATGGTCTAAATAGGGGAAGTCAACCTAATTTAAAGCTGGATCCATACCGTGGGGGAAGGTGAAGAAAAACTTTTGAGAACCGGCCATTTCCAAAACTGTAGTAAACTAAAACTAAATTGTATATACTGACTGTAAAGAATCTACTATAAGAAATGAACTTGTATCAGATTTCTATCTCCATAGATTTTTTTTTGAATTTTGAAAATTTGAACCCACATCCAACAACTTGGAAGTGTTAAGTGGGGTTCAAATAGATTTGAGAAGATTGATTGAAAGAGGAATTTGAATATGAATCCAAACTTCAACAATTTAGGTATGTTGAAATATGGATTCAAAATTTTTGATAAGGATGCTTCCGTAGGTTCATTTTTATTTTGAATTTGAAATTTTGATTTGAGGACCCTTTCCTTTAACAAATTTAGGTATGTTAAAGTAAGGGTCAAATGATTTTATTTTTTTGTTTGATTATTTTGTTACTTTTAGCAAATTTAGGTATGCTAAAATATTTGAGAAAGTGATTATTTTTTGTGAATTTTGTTTGATTTTGAAAATTTAGAATTCTTACTTAGCAAATTTAGGTATGTGAAGAATCCAAGTGTGTTTGTTTGATTTTTTTTGAAAATAGATTCTTAGCAAATTTAGGTATGCTAAGAAAATCTAAGTGTTTCATTTATTTTGAATGTTTTGATTTTGAAAAGGGTAGATCCTTAGCAAATTTGTATGCTAAGAATTAAGTGTTTTGTTTTATTTTGAGGTGATTGAAAGTGAGATTCAATTTAGAAAATTTGTATGCTAAGAATTCAAAATGTTTTGTTTTTGATGATTGAAAGTGGAGATTCAATTTAGCAAATTTGGTATGCTAAAGATGAAGTCTACTTGGTTTTGAAATGAAAATTTCTCTTAGCAAATTTGAGTATGCTAAATGAATTCCAAATGGTTTTAAAATTTTGATTTTATTGATTTTGAAAAAAAAATGGAACTTTCCTTTATTCTAAGGGAAGTAGTTCCAAAGGTGTTTGAGAAATTTTTGGTTTTGGATTTGGAGACTTCACTTAAAAAATTTGTGTATGTTAAGTGAGGTTCCAAATATGTTTGAAAATTTTGAATTTTTGGATTTGAATACTTCACTTAACAAATTTGGGTTTGTTAAATGAAGTTCCAAATGTGTCCGAAAAATTTTAAAATATGATTATTAATTTTTGATTTTAGATTTGGAAACTTCACTTAACAAATTTGGGTATGTTAAATGAAGGTTCAAATGTGTTTGAAATTTTTTTGAAATATGAATTTGGAGACTTCACTTAATAAATTTGGGTATGTTAAGTGAGGTTCCAAATGTGTTTAAAATTTTTTTTTGAATTTTGAATTTGAAGACTTCACTTAACAAAATTGGGTATATTAAGTGAGGTTCCAAATGTGTTTAGAAAATTTTGAAATATGATTGTTGATTTTGAATTTGAATTTGGAAACTTTACTTAGAAAATTTGATTATGCTAAATGAAGTTCCAAAATGTGTTTTGAAAATTTTTGAAATATGATTGTTAAAGTTTTAATATTTTGAAAAGAGGACTTCCATTCAACAAATTTAGGTATGTAGAATGGAGATCAATTTTATTTTTGAAATATGAAATTTTTGTGTGTGATTGTTGTTTTTGAAAGGGAGGAATTCTAACTTAAAACATATGTGAGATATGTTTAAGTGATATTTCTTAAAAGATATTTTATTTTTAGATGGGAATGAAATCTTCATTTAATAAATTTGAGTATATTAAATGAAGGTGTTCATGTGTGCTTTTTGAAAATTTTAATTTTGTAAACAAATGAACTTTCCATTCAATAAGTGTGAGTGTATTGAAATAAAAAGATTCATATGTGCTTTTGAAAACTTTATGATTATGATTTTGATTTTTGGAAAAGATGATTGTTCATTTTATTCTAAAAATGAAATCTTCATCAAAGTGAATTGAAAGAAGATGTCCATTTGTACTTTTGAAAAATGTTGTTAGTTTTATTTTTTGAAAATCCCTATATGTAACAATTTTGGGAATTGTTAAATGAAGGTGACAAAATATTGTGGAAAATATTTTATTAAGTGCATTTTTGAAAAGGTGCTTTTGAATAGCAAAGTTCTTTATGGAAGATTTATTATTTTAGTATGAACCTTTCTTATCATAAAAATGATAAGGAGGAAGTCTTTAAGATGTTTCTTTTTTATTTAGATCTTTTTCATTTTACCCATTGAAATCAAAGGGGTTTTAAGACCAACAAGGAATGCCTAAAACCTAAAGATGTTGGCTAACTCAACTCAAGAATGAAATGAGCTAAGTGCCAACAGAAAGAAGGATAGTCTTGGATTCATACCAAAGTACAAACCCACTATCGATACTCAAAGATAATGATCATTTACCAAAGATGGAGAGAGGAACCATCCTGTCGCCAAAAAAAAAATCTATGGAGAAAATTCTATGAGTCACCTTTCAAATATGAGAAATGAAAGAGAACAAGATCCTTATAGAAATTCATCTTTTTAAGAAGCAACGTAGATCCACAGATGTACTTATTCAGGTGATCGAGTATGTCATGAAGGAAATAGCGTACTATCTCAAAAGATAGAAGTCACTATACTTTAATGGACCTAATCAAGGACTCAAGGATGATGCATATGTACTAGAGATTCTTTTCCCTATTTTACATGAAAAAAGTAGAGTTTATTTTAAATCGTTAAGTTCCTACAGGCAAGCCCCATAGTTAATTACATCCTACATGGGATCCTTAGGAAAACTCTCAAGGTAAATGATCATTATCTTTGAAGATTTCAATAGGAAGGACTATCAATCATTGGTTTATATTTGAAGATCAAATGTGATTGATCAAAAGAGTTATCAAGCCAAAAATGGAAGATAAGTAGGAGATGCCCATGAAACTAGGAAACCTAGCGAGCATCTCAAACTATCCTATAGTTGGGCTTTATATTTCTAAAATTGATTTAGTTTATTTGAGTTGCATTTTCATTAGAAATTTAAGACTTAAGATTCCTTAACACAAGATTAAGGAAATGCCTAAGAGGTGAGGAATTAAGCTTATGGCCCGTAAAGGGGAGAAGCAACCTCAGAACCTAAATCTAGGGAGCTTTGATAAAAGCACAACCTAAATCTAAGGTGAAAATGGGTATTTGGTTTGTCTCCACAAGAGATGACAAACCACCAGACAGCTTGGACTTATAACTTCCTGGGGGTGGCCGCCAACTAACTCATCCTATGAGTTGAAATACATGTAGGCAAGTCTTATGCTTATGCAAGATTTGTTATTATTATTTAGAAAGAGACTAAGTCCTTAAACTCACTCCCTAAAGAGACTAGATCATGTAAAGGGACATGCTTCAAATGACCTAAATCTAATGCAATTTAAATTTCATTTTATTTTTATTTTGGATAATTATTTTGACTCAGGCTATTAGGATTCATATGACTAATGCATGAGAAAGAAGATTATTGGCCAAAATCATCAAAAAAGGAGGAGGTGAGTTTCCACCATAGCTCTCAAAGGTCAAGCCAAGTTTCTCTCACAAAGGTGGAAGCCCTCCAATCAAGAGTGAAATAAGATGCATTTGTGCATAATATTATAAAAGAAATGCTCATCTAGCCAATGGGTTGCTAATTCTTTTATCTTGATTTTAAACCTAAGCTTTAGGTGAGGTTATGAGTTATTTAATTTTAGTTTGAGTTGTGAGATTGGGTAAAAGATTTATTTTTCCTAGAGAGCCTAATCCACATCTAGGCCATACATAAAGCAAGAAAGAAACTAGGAAAATCATGCCACTTAATGCAAATAAATCATCAATCAATTTATAAAGAAATCAAAAGAATAAAAGTTGTGTGGTCTACCACCGCACAAACTTTATGTGGGTAGCGACTCCCCTTATACAACTCAATTATAAATGAATTAAATTAAGCAAGGAATTCATTATTATGGGGTCTTCAATTTATTTCTTTTCTTTTTTTTTCTTCTTTTCTTCTTTCTTCTTCCATCTTTTGATGGTTGGAATAGATACTCTAAGACTTCACATAGTGCATAGGATCTTATGACCAATGTTCATCCTAATCCCCATATCAATCATTCCAAAATCCTAATTGCACAAATTTACATGAAAAGGAAAAGGAATATAAATCTAACTAACACTTGTAAAACAAAGGTTAGTTAAAATAAACCACATAAATCCCAAGCATGTATATTGGACTTATCACCCCACAAATGGGTGACTAAGTCCACCTAACCTATGGATTATGCTTAGGGTATAAAGCACCTACAAGCAAAAGCATTTATATATTTATTTATGATAGCTTAAATACAATCAGAATAGTTAGACTAAGATCCCTACCATTCATTCTACATACCCTAACATCCAGTCTAAAATATATCACAAAATAAAAAAACATCAAACCATGCACAAAACCTAACTTAAGGTGGTGACTTAGGCTAATGTGTGTGCTTTGAAGGTTTGTGTGGTATGCTTAGTTATGGATTTAGTTTTAAATTTTTTAAGTATAAAGATTGTGTTCAACTTAGAAGAGCATTTCATTTAAGTTGTTTAATTATTTTAGGTTAATTTTATTTCATGTTTTGATTTGGTTCAAGTGGATTCTAAAATTAATTACTAAGTTATGAAGAGAGGGAAAGAGAAGAGAACTTAACTTTCCTTCCCCAACCTAAGTAATTTCTAAAGAAGATTCACATTTTAGTTTCATTTAGATGAATGTTTTGATTAAATATTTTAATCAATCCTAAGTTTAGATAAACTCAAAAAAACAAACTATTCAAAAGAAAAGGCATTTTAAGATTAAATAAAATGAATCAAAATTCACATAACACACATTACTTCATTTCTTTCCCAACATATATAACATGCATATGGATGGACCCTAAGCATATCTATACATGCAAATGAGAGTATTTAATACACTTTATGATGCTAAGTAATCCATTTAAGAAAATTTAGAAGTTGAATATGCATGATTTTTCTTAAGTAAAATTTTCCTTATCCAAATTTTCACATACACATGAAAGTAAGAAAGGCATAAGTGAGTACAACCATTGTTAACCAGGTGTAAGGTACAAGACCTACTTAGGGCTACTTAAAGCCTCAACCTTGAGGTTGTCAGACTAATATACCACTTTCCTTAAATACAAACATGTATAAAAGAAATGAAATGGAAAAGAAGAATGCAAAAGTTGTTTAATGGATTCATTTTGTTTATGCAATTTATGTATGCAATAGGACCCTTAGGTGATAGCATAGGGATGAATAGGATATGGAATTAAGTAAGTGTTGGGTTCTTTTCAAATGAACCTACATCTTACCAACTATTCAAAACTATGCTAACATAAGAAAGAAAGGAAACTTATGCTAAGCATACATTTATAATCTATCACATGCAAGCTTATAATTAAAATATAAGTAGCATACTTTTAGATTTATATTTGATTTATATGTTTTGAAAATAATTTGGATTTAGTAGTGATAATAGCCACTCATATTTTTTACTTTAGCCAACACATTTTGACATAAAGTAAACAATTTCATTTTAAAATTTGAATTTGAAAATTATGAATGCATGAAATCACATGACATATTTAACATGTTGGGGAAAGATCCAAAGCAATGAAAGCAAAAAACTCACTTCACTTAAATCCTAAAGACATTCTTAGAATAAGAAAGTTTAAAAAATAATAAAGTGAATTCAAAGTGATTTTGTTTAGTTTGAAGTTTGATTTAATTTTGAAAAGGTGAGATGAGTTTGTTGTTCTAACCCATTCCACATGTGTTTGATTTTTTTAATTTAGATAATTAGATCCATTTTATGCATTAATTAGGTTAGGGTATGAATTAAGTAACTTAATTAACCCTTACCTACACCTCCTTAGAAGAATTAACCAAATAATTATGAGCCAATGAGATGACATAAAACCCACAAGGAATTTAAATTTGCAATGCACCTAATAAGGAAAAGGCCTAATGCAATTTGGCTCACATTAAAAGTTAATTAAGCTAAGGGGTTTAACTTAAGTAATTTCAAAACACCCTTTCACACAAGTGAATTGGGTTTTGATTTCTGTAATTAAACTTAGGTTATTAAACACCTAAGCATCTACCCAAAGTAGATTAATTATGTTTTGGAACTTTTTAGAATTTTTAGAAATTGATTAAGGGAATAATTAATGAATTAACCCTTAATGAAGAGGAGCTTAAGGAGAGAAGAGGGGGTTTAGAGAATAACTTAGGGGAAATGCCCCAAAATTATTCCATAAACCTCCTACTTACTGGATCTGACCTTAATCAACCCTAATCATAAGTTAAAATCACTAATCATATCCTAATTATCCTTACTTATGTAAGGACGGTTATTAAGAAGTTCATATGCAATTCTTCTAATCAAGCTTTCAATAAAGCCCAAGAAAATTAGGGGAAGTAGAAGTCATCCCCTAAAATATACCCAAGAAATTTAGAATTAATCAAAGGCCTAATTTCAAAGTAATTAGCAAAATGAACTTTGTAATAAAACCCAAATCCAGAGAAAAATGCAATTCAGAACCCATTGAAATTAATTTCAAAATATTCTAGGTTGAATTATTTTTTATAATATTTTATTTCACATTTTTTTGAATTTTCTAGAAATTGTTATGAATTTTATAAAATCCTTGAATTAATTAGAAATTAATTAAGCATTTTAACTAATCCTAACTAATCCTTGGCTCATGGTGTGATGCGTGGCGGCGGTGGTTAGCACACTTTACATGTGTCACGCCATGAAGGATTACTTAAATATCACATCCCAAATAGTGGCTGGCAGTGCACGCATTTTAATCCTATGTCGTCTGATCAAAGATTGGATGGCCAGGGATCTCCCCGCATTTTAAAATGGATAAAAGGAAATCTAAATGTAATTATGCCCATCTATCTAAAATGCGGATGGATGGCGAGATCTCTAAGTTCTTCCCCTTGATCAATAGAGATCCCATGATCAAGGGAAGATCCAAGCTCGATCTAGCATGGAAATCAAACAACCCACACCATCTAAAGCAAGAGAGCGGCCAATCCAACGGTAAAAAATTGATGGGGTGAAAATTTCTTTCACAAAGCTCCACACCATATTGAGTTTAATGGTCAGAAAATCCCATACCTCATCGGAGGTGATCACTGGTGCTTGATTCCCTTGGAGAACCTTCATTTGGTTGGGATGAAGCGTTGCTGAAGTATTGAGCACTTGAGGTTGAGTGGATCTTTCTATGGGTCACCTCCTCTTTGAGCTTTTTGATCCACCCAAGCCCTTGCCTTTAGAACTTGGGAATGAACTTAGGTGAGCTTGACTTGGTCACTGTGTAAAAGGAATTGGATTGTGAGGGGAAGAAGTTGGAGAAGCTCTCCCTATTTTCAATGTTTGAAAATTGAGAATGGGGAATTTAAGAGCTCTAGGATGCTTGCTATCACTGATGGCTCTAAGCCTCCCTAGTCAATCAATTCAAGAATGATGCATTTGAGTTTATTTAGGGGAGTATATCCCCTTGAAGGATGACGTGCAATGCACTTATCATTTTGATCCAATTGACAAAATTGGCAGGGTTGTTTGATCAGTTAAGAGTGTCACATGGTCAGTTTAAGCCAAAGAGTGGATTGCCAGCCTCCCATGTGCCTTAATTTGAGTTTGAGAGGGAGTTTGAATTTTCAATTTTGACCCATAGGGTCGGATTTGGTCTAAGGACCAAATGGGCTGACCCAAACCCATTGGGTTGGGTGAACCACTCTCCACTAGGTCCCCTTGAGCTTTTAGAAAGCCTCAAGTGAATGTGAAGAGGGTATGACAAAATTACCCATGGGTTAAGCCAAAATTGGTTCTATGGCCTAAGGGTAGGATGATAATTTTGCTATTTTTCCACTTTGGATATGATGGGTATGTGGAGAAACTAGGTTTGGCCAAGTTTCATGAGATTTGGAATTCTTTTGATCTAGTTTGGCTCATGTTAACCCATTTAGGTCAAAATGGGTCAAACCAAGGGTTGGGTCAAGTTCATACAACCATTTGAAATATTTTGGTGGCTTTGGTTTGATTTTGAATTTGGCACATATGACTTCATTTAGGTCAAATGGGTCAAGTTGAGCTATTTGACCCATTTGATCTATTTGAGGTAGGTCAAGGGTAGGTTTAGGTTAGGTTAGTCATATGGAGTGGATTGGTAGTTTGCAATCAATTTGGATTAAGTTCAATTTTGGCTCAACATGATGCCTTTAGGTTATGTTGGATCTAAGGTCAATTGGGCTAGGTTAGGTCTAGTTGGCCAATTGAGGCTTTGGTCAAGTTCAACAAGTGATTTGGAATGGACTTAACCCATTGGTTCCAATCAATTTGGCTTAGATCAAGTTTTGACACATTTTGACCCTTTAGGTCAAAATGGGTCAACTTGGGGTCAAGTGTCCAATTGGGCTAGGTTAGGCTCAAATGTTGGCTTGGTCAAGTTCAAACATAGGTCATAAGTGAACTTAGATCAATGGTTTCAATCAATTTGGCCTATTGGAATTTGCTATGTTAGGTTTCATTTTGGGCTGTGTTGACTTGGTCAACCTGATTTGACTTGGTTTGACCCAATTTGATTGATTGATCATCCCATGATGGTTATTGATCATGATGAGAGGGATATATGAGTTTGGTTCAATCCAATTTGGTTAGGATCAAAATTTGGCTCATAAGGGTAATTTAGGTCACTTTGGATCAAGTGAGCCTAAGTGGGTCAAATGGCTTGGTCAAAGTTTGATTTGAAGTTGATTGATCTTGTGTATGGACTTATGATTGAAATATAAATCCATTTACAAGTGGTTTGAAGTCAAATGGGTTTTGATCCATTTGAAAATTTCATATTCAAAGGAAGAATATGAAAGGGTTTTGGGTTTAATTTTTGAACTAGGTTTTGATTGAGTGATTGAAGTTTGGATTTATATATAAGCTCATGATTGTAGGTTTGATTTAATCATGAGAGAAAATCAAGAGTTTGGCTTGATTTAAAGTTGATTTGGCTAAGTTCAAGATTCTGACTTGAAAGGCTTAGATTGGATTTTGATTTGATTTGAGTTTGATTTTTGGAATAGGTTTTGATTGTTTGAATTTATATTTCATTTATATATCTTAACATAAATGAGCTTATAAAGGGATCTTGAGAAAATTTCAAGGATTTGAAGTGGTTTAATCATGATTTGGGATTAGTCCATTAAGAAGGATTTAAGGGACTTAGGAAAATTTTAGAGTTTAGAGTTTGAATTTTTGAATTTGGTTTGATTGATTTCTATTTATATTTCATTTATATATGTGAATATAAATGAGAATATAAATGAGTTATGAGAAAATCCATGACTTTGATTGATTTGATGATGGTTTAGGCTAAGTTTATTAATGGAAAATTAATGACTTAAGGAGATTTTAAATTGGGAATTAAAATTTTTGCTTTTGATTTGATTGATTTATATTTATATTTCATTTATATATGTGAATATAAATGAGAATATAAATTAGTTTTGAGAAAATCCCATGAGTTTGTTATGGTTTGATTGAAGTTTAGGCTAAGTCCATTAATGGAAAATTAAGGGACTTTGGAAATTTTCATGAATTGATTTGGAATTTTGAGTTTTGATTGATTGATTTGAATTTATATTTTATTTATATATGTGAATATAAATGAGAATATAAATGGTTTATGAGAAAGTCTCAAAGGTTTGAATAGGTTTTGATCATGATTTTGGTTAAGCCCTTAAGGGAAGGTTAAGGGACTTAGGAAATTTTAAATTGAGAATTTAATTTGAGGGCTTGATTTGATTGATTTATATTTATATTTCATTTATATATGTGAATATAAATGAGAATATAAATGAGTTTTGAAAAAATCCCATGAGTTTGAAATAATTTGATCAAGGTTTAGGCTAAGACCTTTAATGGAGAATTAAGGGACTTGGGAAATTTTTAATTAATTGATTTGGAATTTTGAGTTTGGTTTGATTAATTTGAATTTATGTTTCATTTATATATGCGGATATAAATGAGAATATAAATGAATTATAAGAAAATATTAAAGATTTGATTTGGTTTAGATCTTGATTTTGGTTAAGTCCTTAAGGAAAATTAAGAGCTTAGGTAAGATTTGGACTTAGGAATTTTATTGGATTTTGATCATGGATTTCAATCATATGGAATTGATTGGTTTGGAGAAAATCAAATATGATTGATTTGGAGTTTGACTTGAAAGAAGAAAAGTGAGGAATGATCTAAGAAACCCCTAACACCCCTAAGGCATGACCTATTCCTATGCTAATTCTTCCAAGTCTCTAGGGTTAGGTTTCAGTGTCCACCTAATCACTAGATGTGTCTTAAAACTAAGGAACTCTTAAAGTCTTAGAAGAGTCTTATGTCTAAGATGGAGGGTTGAGAGCTCATTCTAAAAATGAGGTCAATAGCATCGTAATTACATTTAGATGAATGAGAGCTGATATAACGTATCATTAACAAGAGCATATCATCGCCACCTTTAAGATAGGTGATGGACGATTCTTTCCAGTCATCTTCTTCTATTATTGTTAAAATCTCTCAATTTTCTTTATCTTTAAAGTTATATAGGAGGTTGGTGCCAATGCTAGCCTCCTTTAGATTATTATTATAATTAGCTCTCCCTAAGGGCCTCTCATTTCTTTAGCCTATTTAGCTAATGCATCAACTTTTCTATTGCCCTGATGTGACACCCTTGTAATTATTACTATAATGATTTGTTTTAGAAGCTCCAAGACATACTTATGATAAAGCACCAATTCAAGCTTGTTTATCTTGAAAGTCCTAACTATTCGTCGAATTATGAGTTGCTAATTTTTGTAAACATGAAGCTTCTTAATTTTTATATTGATTGTTAGCTCTAGACCTGTAATTAATGCTTCATATTTATTTTCATTAATGGTTTGAGGTTCTGTCAGATTATATGAATATCGGAGAATACCACCTTGTAGTGTCACAAATATTAAGCCAATTCTAACATATATTATAGGTAAATCACGTGGTTTAACAAGATTTATTGATAAGGCCCCATCAAAATAGAGCTCCCATTTTAATGATTATTGAGTTTTCTCTACTTGAGGATTTGTTCATTAGGCAATTCATCATTAAGTGGAGAGTTTATTAGTAAGGGATGAGTGGCTAGAAAGTCAACTAGAGCTTGCCCTTTTATAGCCTTTTGTGGGATATATGTTATATCAAATTGAAGTAATAGGAATGTCCATTTAGCTAAATGACCAGTTAGGATAAGTCTAGTAATTAACAATTTAAGATAGTCAACTTGAGATATATCGAAGATATTTTATGATAGCATATAGTGTCGTAGTTTATGAACAGTAAATATTAATATTAGGCATTACTTCTTAATAGGAGAATATCTTATTTTGACTCCTATCAGATGTCAACTTATATAGTATAGGGCATTTTCTTTCTCTTCTTCATTATTCTAAGCTAACAAAGCTTAATGATTCTTCAAGGGCTATTGTATATAATATCAATGGCTTTCCCATTATTAGTGAAAAATTAAGGATATAACAAATATTATTTTATGCTATCAAATACTTCTTGAGAAGAATTGTCCTATACAAAGGTGCATCTTTTTTTATTAATTGAGTGAAAGGTTGACATCTCTCTAAAAGATTAGAAATGAACCTTTGAATGTAAGCCAATTTTCCTTGTAGTGAACATAATTATTTCAAGGTCTTAGGCATTATTGCTATTATTTTTATTTTAGACTAATCAATTTCAATCCCTCTATGGTGCATAATAAAGTCCACGAATTTTTCAAATGTCACACCAAAAGCACATTTCAACATTCATCATTAAGTTGAAACTTTGACTTCTATTGAATACAACTCTTAGATCACTTATGTGCTTGCCTTGATTCTTGCTCTTGACAACTAAATCGTTGATGTAATATTTCACATACTTATATATGGGGTCATCAAAGGTGTAGGTCATTGCCCTTTACTATGTAGTGCATGCATTTTTCAAGTTATAGCAATATATGTCGATTGGTATGTGGAAGGACATATACTTTTTATCTTCTGGATCCATTTTAATTTAGTTATATTATGATGAACCATCCATGAAGGATAACATATCATAATTTGATGTGTTGTCTACCATGAGTTTTGCATTGGGTAGTGGGAAGTCATCTTTTGGGCATGCTTTGTTTAAATCCCTAAAGTTAATGCAGACATAGATTTATCCATTCTTTTCTTCACTAATATAATATTGGAAATCCAGTCAACATACTTCTCTTCCAAATGAATCTTAGTTTAACAGTTTTATGATTTACTCGCTCTTTAATTTATAATTGCATTCACCTTGATTCTTACTCTATAAGCTGTACATTAGGTTTAATGGTGAGCTTATGTACAGCTACGTCTGATCACAGGGCTAGCATTTCAATGTAATTCTATGTGAAGCAATCATTATAATCATAAAGTAGTAATTTTAATTCCTCCAATCCTTCTAATGAGAGGCTAGCACTAACAAAGGTCAACCTAGATTCTTCTTCAGTACTTAGGTTAATTTTTTGAAGTTCAATAACGATGGTTTGATTTCATTCTTCAATTCCTTTGGGGCCTTTTGAGGTCAATTATTAATTCATCTTTGAGTTTATTTTCATTTTCAAGCAAAATATCCCTTCGTTCATCTATAATTTCGAGAATGATTTTTTTACTTTGGATACAACATAACATGAGCTCATTGAAGGAGATACTGAAGCAAAATATCATAATCCCCATGAGGTTTAACTTCTCATATCCTATGAAACTTTTGGTATTATCTTCTTGCTAAAGTCTCTTAAATAATCGAGCTTGAATACTTGATTGTATAGGCTGAATGTTATTTTTAACTAGCTTCTTTAAAGCTAATGAGAAGTATTGAGGGATCATTATTGAAATGTCTTCATCTTAAAAATAATCCTCTTCAAATAGTATTTGTGTGGGATTTATGATTCACTCTTCTAGCTTGTAGAAAAGGATCCCATGTTCATTGTAGCTTTTTTTAGGAGGAACATATAAAGTTTTTAGATGTTATATTTTCTCTATTCTTGAAGTTGTTAAGACTTTTATATGTGCCCTTGGCACTATAATTGTTTTTATAGCCTTCTCATAGATTTGGGATTTGGGTACCTTTATTAGAGAAGCTAGAGTTTCCTTTAATTGTTTTGCCACATTACTAATACTAACTTCTTCTTTCTATTGGCTAGTTGAGATTTTCTTAGATTGACAAAGTACTAACTCCTCTTAATCATCCTCAGTATCGCTCTCAAAGTGGGAAATTACCTTGGGTTGATTTAATTCGTTAGCACTTTTGCTTTTTGAATTAACCCCTTTTAGCATTATCTTAATAAGTGGGTTTCTTACTTTTGGATATCGACTTCCCCTACTTTCTTAGATATGAAGTACTTGGCATCAACATAGATCTTGATTTCATATATTAAAAATAGATCCATGTCACCATCAATTTGGCATTCTTCACCATTTTGAATGTATTTCATACACTGATAGAGGGTTGAAGGCACTATGTTATATTCATGAATCCATGACCTACTCAAGAGGGCTTTGTAGGAAACACTAGCTTCAATCACGTGAAATTAACCTTTGTGCACCATTTCCCAAAATGTATAGGTAAAATAAGAGACCCTAAGGTTTGTTGTCCTTATACATTGAGCCCTTGTAAGAATATTATACTTTTATCAAGATAGAGAGCATTTAAAGCTAATGTTTTGAGTGTCTTATTTGTTAAGAGATTGATCTAAGCGCTTGCATGGAGAAATATCCTTTTTATGTGGATAGATTTGCTTTCAACTGTGACATAAAGGGGTGATTTTATGTTCATCCCTAATAGTAGTCGTCATCATTGAATGTGATGGTTGTTGATTTCTACAAGGTTAAGTCATCTTCATTCTCTCTTCAGTGAAGAATATTTCATATTGTTTTGTACTTTATAAGGCTTAGATTAATGTCTCATGTATATCTTTGGACAACATGAGCATCATATATACTTAGTAAAGAAGAAAGCTTGTGAAATGTGCCAGAACATTATAGTTTACTCTTATTTTGGTAGACTTTTGAGGTTTATTTGGTAATGGGGATAATGTATTTTCATTAATTTGAATTTGTTTTCCTTTATCACAAAATTTTCATTATGGGGGTGGAGAAATTCATTTTTCACTTCTTAACTGGACTTGAGTTACTTCTTTTATTTGATCTTCTTTATCATAAGAAGTCATGAATTTTGTCTCTTCATAATTTTTTGAGTTTTTAGTACTCTTAGAACAACTACCTAATCTAAGACATAATTTTTTGAGCTTGACTTAACCTTTCATTTAGTAAGCTTTTCTCTAGGAAATCATAGTTCTTCCTCAGTCAGTTGAAATTGTAATCACATATCAATCTTCTTAATGGGTTTGAAGATTAGAATCTTCACACATCTTTATGACTCAACACATTTCTTTCAAAACTTCTTCTTTAGGATTTTTCGTGTCAAGTTGCAAGTGGGCTATGTTTTCTTTCAGCTTAACTAACCTTTGAGGAGGTTGCTCTTACTCCTATAAAGAGTCAATCATTTTTGTGTTTAAGATTTTGGTTTTCTAGATATCTTTTTTTTCTTCTATTTATGAGGCTTTAATGAAGAAGATAGATTAATTTTCATTAGCTTCTTTAATATTATATAACAATTTCCCTTGTTGGGGAAGAGCCTTCTTAGATCTATTTTAGGCTCTAAGAAATTCTTCCATCAAATGTCTTTTATAGATGAAAGAATATTAATCACCCATTTAGTCTTTTTTGAGATGAAGGTCTCCTAATAACCTTCTTCTTGTTGATATGTTTATGAAGCTTTGCCCTTATCATCATTTATATTCTTGGTTCTATTTGCTTAGCATTTTTACCTTTGCATCTTAGATTTGGTATGTTGTAACAATATTCACCTTTTTTTTCAGGATGTACGAGTACACTATTTGATAAGGTGACTCTCATTTTGATAGCTCTTTTTTATCCAATATTTGAAGATAAAATAATCTTCAATTAGATGGCTTATGAGTCTATGGAATGGACAATAGTTGGGATCATCAACTTTGTCTACTTTGTTTGGCTAACATGGCTTTAGCAATTATAATCTCAATTTTAAGGTGTTTTAAAGATCTTAGCACTACATTCTCTTTTGAATGAGTACTATATATACATATTATCTTGGAGAGTTAGCCCTTCCTTCTTATCTTCTACAGCTTTACTGCTGCTCGAGAGTTTATTGCTGCTCGCGAGGTTGTCGCACCTCCGTTTCCCTTTTTGTCAACCATGAATGTTGTATTCACATCATTCTTCTTTGCATCATGTGATTTTGGTTGTTTTTCTTCTCCAAATGGATTATTATTATAGTTGGCACTAAGGTCTTTTGCTTGGGAACCTTTTGAACTTGTCTACATGATTTAATAATTCTTGGAATGTATTGATCGTAGACATATCTAGATATAGGTTTTTTGATCATAAATATTTTCCATGAGGAGTTCTACTGCATGCTTTTCTATAAGCTGATCACATTTCATGCATAAATTTCTCTATCTTGTAATGTATTTTGTAACACTTTCATCTTTCCTTATCTTTTCTAAGGTGAGATCTGCTATCATTACTTTCTTGGTTGCACCTACAAATCTCTTGATGAAGAATGTTTCCAACTCGGTGATAATTTTTACTGACTCATTGGGTAACTCAGTATACCACTAAAAGGCTGTGTTTGTAAGATTGCTAACAAATTGTCATAGTAGTAAGGCATCATTCCCTCTGGTATTTCTAAAATTGGCTTTAAATTGAGCCAAGTGCATTGTGGATTTCTATTCTGAAAAGTGTTAAATTTTGGAACCATGTATTCTTTAGAATACTACTTGGTTGTATTCAATAGGGTATGATCAGCCTTTTCCAACAAGTTGTTTAGTAGTATCTAAAGTAATGACTCTTTGACTTTCTGGCTGACGAGGTCTTCCAGTTGAGGATTGGTGATAACATCAGCTTCTTGATAAGCATTTAATATAACTTCTCCTAGGACTTCTTGCCTTTGCATTGGAGCTATTGGCAAGTTAGGTGTATCATTTTTCATGCCTTAGTTTTGGTGTTGGATTGATTATCTCTGAGGATTTCTCGGAGGCACTAGCTATGTTGTAGTTGATATGAGGTTAAGTTGACCAAACAACTCTTTTTTCATCTCATTTATTTCATTGAGACAATTGTTGAATTGGCTAATTTCTTGGTCTCTTTTTTATAGTTGAGAACCCATTTGTCATTGTAACCTTGTTACAACATCAGTAAGCTCTTCAATTACCTCAACTTCTACTTGAGCTTCACCTCTGGATTGTTGATGATTTGGGTTTTCTTGATGTTCTTCTTCATTTTATTGTTTGGGTGTTGCATTTCTATTTCATAAACATGTATCTATTCAAACAACTTTGACTTCCATACATTCAATGTCTTCATTATTTTGGAAGTACAAAATTGGTTACTTTAGATTGATTGGGATCTTAAGAGTTGATTATCTCATCATTAGTTGGCTCTTTTAGATTATCATTTTCAATTGATGATGAGATTGTCATTTCATTTATTTCTCATAGATCACTTGGGATTCTTTAGGTACCTAAATTGTTTGTGACCTTCAAGTAGTGGATCTCTTGGAATGCATCCTAAATGTCACACCCTAGTGTTCACCAGATGAATTATATTACTTTTTGGAAGTACAAAATTGGTTACTTTAGATTGATTGGGATCTACCCAGAAGAGTTGATTATCCACCTCATCATCCACTAGTTGGCTCTTTTAGATTATCATTTTCAATTGATGATAGGAGATTGTCATCTGGTGGGGTTGGCTCATTTTGAGTTGTCTCATCATTGATCACTTGGGATTCTTTAGGTACCTAAATTGTTCAGGACCTTCAAGTAGTGGATCTCTGGAATGCATCCTAAATGTCACACCCTAGTGTTCGCCAGATGAATTATATTACTTTTTTTGTGGTGGCTGTTGGAACTTTCAACAACTTGCCACTTAGCACTTTCATACTAGAGGGATCATTGTAGTGTTCACCAAACATTAATCCTTAGCCATGAGTTCTACAAAAGGTGGGTACAATATTTTTAATGTTCCCACCTCTCTTAGAGTGGGAACTTGTTGAGTTAGTGACCCGACTCACCAACCTTTTAATTCTTCTTTAAATTTTTTTATTTTTAAGAGCCTTAAATCTTTATAGATTTTGGAGGAGATGGTCTCCTCTTTTGATGGTTGATTCTGTGACATGGGATGTGTATGTTTATCCTAAAAATACTTCTTATAGCTCTAGAGCTATTCCTTTTGACCAATTGGAGCAGATCAAAATTGTTATTGGTGGGTATGTTTTCCACCAATGGTTCGTACTGCTATTTAATTTGAATAGATATTCTGACAACTTTATGACCAACATTATACCTTTTTCGAGCTCTCCTGGACATTTTGTTGTAAGAGGAAGAAGATGCTTCATGGTCATTACTACCTGGAGTAAAGTAGCATCTTGTGAGATAGTAAGCTCTTGATGCACTGCTAAGTGGATTGATGATGATATATTTCAGCTTGAGTTTAATAGTCATCTTATCATTAATAGGGATTGTCGATATTTCCTTTGATAGCCTATTGAAAATATAACCCCATTTGGAGGTTAACTATTTAGGCTTGGGCTCATTAGGAATGATCACATTCGAACTCCTTCCTTTAGCATTCTAGTGTTCTTATTGATAAGCTTAGTTATAGGTCCAGTAGGTAGAAACTAGACAACTTCATAAATAGTTTTGAACTAGAGAGTAGCTCTAGCAGAACCTGTTGATTATAGCCTAAGAAAATCTAACAGTGGACCTCTCTTCAAGCTTGATAGTAATCATGTTTGAAGTTAGCCATTGGAGGTTTCAAACTTGATCAAAGATCTAAACTTTTAAGAGAATATAACCCAATATTTTAAGTCTATGATGACATCATATATTTTGATTTTTCTAACTAGAGATGGAGAGAGAAGTAATCCCAATAGAGTCACCATAAATCTATTCACTTAGAAAAAAAGTTCTTTTTAAAAACTCTCCAACATCTTTATTGGGATGAGTAGGAGTATGTTCTTCATTTGACAAATTGATATATATATTCAACAAAATTTCCCCTAATATTATGTTAGGATTTATTTAGATTTGGATTTTACTTTTATGAATGCAAGTATTCATAGTTAATTATCTTTCTTACTTCAATAAGAGAGCACTCTCGATTAAGGTTGGAAATAGACATATCTTTGTAATATGAATTAGTGTTTAAATGCGTGTGTGGTATGACTTAGATGACTATGGGAAATAAGAGAATAGTCTTGATCAAGATCCCATGATTCCTTCATCTAGAAACTACATTATTCTAGTCTACTAAAATAGAAGTCTAGCCATAATGTTCAGGGAGTTTGATTAGTAGCCATGGGTTTCCTTGTCTTAGATATCCCAAGTAGACCAGAGGTTTAGTGTAGGGATGCTCATATAGAGAACATAGAAATGGGCTTACATCCATTAAAAGGCTATTAGCTTGCATGAACACATGGGTTGGACTTACATCCATTTGGAATGGAATAAGGATATAGATTATTCACATGATGAACATATAGATTAGACTTATATCCCTTTAGAATGCAAAAAATTATATGATAGATTTAATGTTGAACATATATGTTGGAGTTAAATCCCTTTGGAATGCCATATGGATATAGATTATTCTCATGATGAACATATAGATTGGACTTACATCCTTTAGAATGCTAGATTTATCGGGTTGTGTTCACATGATGAACATAGGATTGGGCATACATCCATTGAAAAGCCAAATTTATACAGTAATTTGCATGGCAAACATAGAACTATGCTTGCATCCATTGGAAAGCCATTTATATTTTAGAAGTTTGCATGGAAACATATAGATTGGGCTTACATCCCTTTGAAATGCCAATAGGTTTAGGTATTTGCATAGCAAACAAAAAGATTGGACTTATCCTTTCTGGAATGCCAAAATTAGAAATATTTATATGGTGAATGAGTAGATTTATGGAATATTCACATAGCGAACAAGTAGATTGGACTTATATCCTTAGGAATGCCTGTGGGTATAGGTTGTTTGCATTGTAAATGAGTAGATTTATAAGATATTCAATTGATGAATATATTTGGACATACTTCCCTTTATAGTGTTGTATTTATTTATATATTCACATGAAAAAATTTATTTATGGTTCTAGGGAGCAACACTTTAGCACTAAAAATATGGCACATATGTGCTATCATGGTAGTACAATGGTTCTATTAAATTGACACTTGGCATTGAGAAAAACGTAGCATTATTAGGTGAAAAAAAGGTTCGTGCTTCAATGCTATTACAAAGACTACAACATTTAAGATGGCATAGATTGGAATAATATGATCAGGTTGACTTGTTGACTAGTGCCTAGACGTTTAAAAAAGCTGACAAACATATAAGAACTTTTTTAAAAAACTAGTAGACCGTGGTGCCTAGGTCCTTAGGCTATGAATTTTTCATTCTAAAGCCTTAGATCTCATTTTGGGAATCCTTGCTTTCTTCCTATATTTAGCTTTAATTTATTTAAGATAACAAATATGCTGGTAAAGTACGTCAACAAGTGAAAGAGGAGGGTAAGTGTTATAAACATAATAGGCTCATTAGTGTAGAGGCTGAGGAGAGAAATTAGTATGCCATCATTTACAAGCATCTCATTCTAGATAGGAGTTTCTACAATCCTAGTGGGAGTGTAGAGAGAATCTTCAATGAGCTAGGCTGGGAAAAGTTGGCCTATGACAACATATCTTGCGTCATCCCTATGGTGGGGAGTTCCTCACTAATGCGAAGAAGTACCAAAATAATCAAGTTTTTATTTGGGGGACTACTATTAATGCATATATATATGATTAGTATCTTTTTTTATTATAATGATCATCTTGATTTTGATAAAATTCTTAGCTTTCTCACTATTAGAAATTCTATTGTTCATTGAAAAAAGTAGGAGAAAAAGATCATCAATTTTCCTACCGCTATTTTACTGTTGAGGCCAAAGCATGGCACTACTTTAATTCTATCAAGATAATGCCCACTGGCAATATCAATGAGGTGATTAAGGGTAGGGCCATTTTAAAATCTGAGATTCAAAAAGGCATTACTATGGATGTAGAGGATAATTTATTTATGATACTATTTATAATAGGCTTAAGGGTAGTACTACTATAGGGTATGGTCACCCTTCTTCAATTTATTCTTTGTGTGTTAAGCGGATGTGCAAAGGAAGTTAGATGAAGAAGCACTTATATAAAAGGCTCTCCTGACTAAGAGATTAATTGAAGGATTTGGCTCGAGGACTAAGGTGGGAGAAAGCTCACACGCTCCTTAGTCCAGACCCAAATCCACCATGACCTTAAATGAGAAACTCCAAGAAATTGGAGGATAAGTCTTAAATTTAAGGAAAATGGTTAGTGAAACCAGTGAAGTAGTAGAAATTAGAGAGAAAATTTGATCACCATATGGGTTAGTAGTAGCAGCAATTTTCAAACATAACTGAGTTTAATATGTCACTTATTCACATGTTTAAAAACTGTGGCTTTCATGTGGGTCCGAGTCAGGCTTCTTTTCTTGCAGTGCCTCATTATCAGCCTTATGTGAGCACTCCACCGGAGCCGAAAGAAGAAGAGGTGGAGGATAATAATGAATATGATTATTAGTTTTCCTCCAATTTTTTTTGTATTTTTTATTATAAAATTTTTAATAAATCTTTATTGTTAATAGAAATGTCTTCATTTTTATGCTTTATATTGTCTCTATTATATAGAATGCTCAAGAATTTGAAAGCTTAATTATAAAATTTCTAGTTCAAAATGAATAATATTAAGGGCTAAATGCTTTAGCACTAGTAATTGAAGAACATAAGTTCCAAACCTGAGAGCTTAGCTCTACGGTACTGTGTGGATAGTGATATGGTGCTATATATATGACTTAATTTTAATATTAGAGAGATCAACACATTTGTGATATAATATCAATGCCTTGACACTATCGGTTGGTTGCCTAAAGCTTAATTTTCTGAGAGCACAACACTTTGGCACTAAGATATTAGTGCCATGGAACTATTAGATGATAGCTATAGCTTAATTTTCTTGAGGACGCAGTGCCTCAGCACAAGAATATCAATGCCTCAGTACTAGAATATCAATGCTTTGGCTCTATTGGATAAATGCCTAAAGTTTAATTTTTGCAAGGACTTAACACCTCATGATGAAACATTAGTGTCTTGGCTATTTGATGACTGCTTAAGATTCAATACTTTTGGAGAAATTTGAAATTTTAGCAATATAACATCTTAGCAATGCTAAATTTTATGATTTTTTTAATGCCCTTCTCCCTTGTTCTAAATCCAAGATCAATAGATGGAGGATTTTGTTCCACACCAGAATCAAGTTCTATAGTGGAATAAATTTCAAGATTTAGCACCTTGGTGTAGAGAAAATGGCACTACGATGTTATGCTAAAAAGGTGTAACCGAAGGGTAGCGTTGTGGTGCTGAAATACAATGGTGTGATGCTACAAATAAAAATAGTAACTTGAGAGCTTAATGCCATGGCACTAGATATTAAGCGCCATTGCTATGAGGTGGAGCTTCAAAGACTTCATTCTTGAGAGCTTAGCATTATAGTACTAAGACTTGGCGCCTCAGTGCAGCAGAGCAAGAACTTTATTTTTGAGCCAAATTCTTGGATAAGTTAATAATTTATAAAAAGATAATGTGATAACTCTTTAGCAATGCTAGATTTTAGAGCATTTTAGTAAGCATTCTTTTCTCTTGTTCCATATCTAAGATCAACGGAGAAATGATTTTCATCTTGCGCTAGAACCAAGTTCAATGACAGAGGCCTTCAAACTTAAAATTTTTGAGATTCTTGTACCTAAATTTTTTTTTAAAGTCTTCTCCCTTACTCCGGATCTAAGATCAATGGAGGAAAACTTTTTATTTCTCATTGGATCTAAGATCTATGGTGAATTTCTTTAGAATTTTCTTTAAGGAGGAAGAAATTGCATAAAAGAACTTTTTACTTAGTTTACAATAGTCGCACTTTGTTTTTGCCTCATGTGAGAAGACCATACCCTTATAAAGTAGAAATAAGGTGTTGTAGAGAGAAGAGAATGGTGGAGTTGAGGTCAAAAATAAGAAAGTAAGCTATGGAAAAGAGGGAAAAATGAAGAAAAGGATAAGAGGTAGTTCCTCCTATTTTATAAAGGTTTTGGGTAACCATTCCCAACACTTAGGAAATTTTCTACACCATAATTGTTCCCTTGCTCCCCATAGGCAGTTATCACTACTAGGGCAGGAAGGATTAATTTTTTGCTTTTGAAATTGAAGGTTGTCACGATAGTGCTTAGACACTAGGCCTATAGTGTACCAACACTATGTTACTTAAGTAGACAGCCAAGGGCAGTTTGGGTTTCTAGATTCTATAAGGTAGCGATAATGCCTAGGCACTGATTGAAGTGCCGTGGCACCCTAAGTTAAGATGTTGTATTTATTTTATTTTTTTAGATGCAAACAAGAATAACCTTGGATAGGTCAAAGTTTCTTGGTGGATTTCTTTTGACCTCTTCCATATAGGTTAATGTCATTGTGTCTACTCTAATAATCAACCTTGGATAGGTCAAAAATCTATAGTGGATTCTCATCAATTTCTTCCATACAGGTTAACATCATGGCAAACAACCTTAGATAGATAACAAAATTATTGATGGATTTCTCTTAATCTCATATGTGCAGGTTAATATCATCAAGTAACACTTCTGCAAATAAAGTTGGATTGGTCAAAAATCCTTGGTGGATTTTTTTTTGATCTCTTCTATACTGGTTAACTTCATCGAATGACTTCCAGACAAACAATCTTAGATATGTCAAAAATTCTTGGTGGATTTCTTCTAGCCTCATTCATATAGGATAATATCATTGAGTAGTACTCTGACAAAAAATCTCGAATAAGTAAAAAATCTTTAGTAGAATCTTATTAACCTCTTTCATATAAGTTAATGTCATCGAGTAACATAATTATAAATAACCTTAGAGGGGTGAAAATTATCAGTGGATTTCTCTCAATCTCTTTAATATAAGTTTATGTCATCAAGTAACATCATGATAATCAATCTTGGATAAGTTATAAATCCTTTGTGGATTTTATCCTAATATCTTCCATATAGATGAACACCATTGAGTGACACTCTGATAGTCAATCTTGGGTAAGTCTTATTAGATTTCTCACATACGGGCATTGATCAGCTCTAAACTTAGTCGGTCCGATGGGGACAACAGTCCATTTTGAGAAAAATAGGAGCCTTATTATGTGAACTAGGGCCTTGATCATTTTCAAACTTTATTATGACAAGAATAGTTGACACCTTTTTCAAAGGAATACCAAAGCCTTCTCATATGAGCTATGTACCTTGATTGCCTCTAAACCTAATAAGTCTAATGTGGACAGTTGACACCACTTTCAAGATTAGAGACTTGCCATATAAACTATAAACCTTGATCATCTTCAAACTCAATTGATTAGATGAAGATAGTTGATACCCCTTTTGAGGAAAAATTGGAGCCTCGTTGTGTGAACTGAGGGCCTTGATCACCTCCAAACTTGGTATAACAAGGAGAACTGACACCTTTTTCAAAGGAAAATCAAAGCCTTATCGTATGAACTATAGATCTTTATTGCCTCCAAACCTGGTAAATCTGATGAGAAAAATTGATGCCCTTTTTGAGGAAAAATTAGAGCTTCACCATATGAACTACAAACCTTGATCACCTCCAAACTTGGCTGATTCAATGAGGATAGTTGACGACCCTTTTGAGAGAAAATCAAAATCTTATTGTATGAATTATGAGCCTTGATTATGTCCAAACCCAGCTAGTCTAACAAGAATAGTTGACACCTTTTAAAAGATAAAACTAGAGTTTTGCTGTATGAATTAGAGGCCTTGATCACCTCCAAGCCTAATCAGTCTAACGAGGATAGTTGATGCCCCTTTCAAGGGAAAATTAGAGACTCTCCATTTGAACTATGGGTTTTGATCATCTTCAAACTTAGTTAGTCTAATAAGGATAGTTGTCACCTTTTTAAAGGGAAGATTGAAGCCTTACCATATAAATTATGGGCCTTGATCACCTCCAAACTCAGTCAGTCCAATGAGGACAATTGACACCCATTTTGAGAAAAAAACTAGAGCCCCACCATATGAACCATAGGCCTTGATTATCTTCAAACCTAGTCAGTCTGACAATGATAGTTGATTTCCCATTTAAGGAAAAGCTAGAGCCTCATCGTATGAACTATGGGACTTGATCACCTCTAAATTTGGTCATTTAGACAAGAATAATTGATGCCTTTTTCAAAAAAAAAATTGGACCCTTGCTGTGCAAACTATGGGCCTTGATTGCCTTTAAACTCGATTGATCTGATGAGGAGAGTTAATAACCCTTTCAATGGAAAATCAAGGCTTTGCCATGTGAAATACAAGCCTTGATCATCTTTAACCTATCAGTTTGACAAAGATAGTTTACACCATTTTCATGGGAACACCAGAGCCTTACCATATGAATTATGGGCCTTGATTGCCTCTAAACTAGGCCAATTTGACAAGGATAGTTGATGTCCCTTTCAAGGAAAAATTAGAGCTAATATGTACTATGGGCCTTAACTACTTCCAATATCAATCAATTTGGTAATGACAATTAACACCCATGTCAAAGAAAAATTAGAACATCACTGTATGAATTATGGGCCTTAATAACCTCTAAACCTGATCGATTTGACAAAGAAAGTTAACATCTTTTTCAAAGGAAATTTGGATCCTTACCATATGAACTACATGCCTTGATTGCCTCTAAATCTAGTCAGTTCAACAAGGATAGTTGATTCCCCTTTTCAAGGGAAAATCAGAGCCTCGCCATATGAACTATGACACTTGATCGCCTCAAAACTTAGCCGGTTCGATAAGGATAGTTGTTACCCCTTTCATGGAAAAATTGAAGCCTCGTCTTATAAACTACAAGCCTTGATCACTTCCAAATCCATCCAATTCAACAAAAATAGTTGATGCTTTTTTCAAGTGAATCAGAGCCTTCTCATATGATCTATGGGTCTTGATTGCCTTAAAATATGATTGATCTGACGAGGACAATTGACACCCCTTTCGAGAAAAAATCAGTGTCTCATCATATGAACTATGGGCTTTGATCATCTTCAAACCTAGTTAGTCTGATAAAGATAGTTGATGCCTTTTTCAAAGAAAAATTAGAGCTTTACTGTATGATTGATGGGTCTTAACCACCTAAGTCAACAAAGAAAAAAAAACCCTCTTTTCAAGAGAAGGTTGGAGGATTTGTTGGAAAAAAATAAATACATAAAAAATAATTATAATTATTATAACTTGAACTTTTCTAATTATTTTCATCCATTAAAGAGAAGGTTGGAGCCTGAAAACCATATTAACCTCAAGATTTATAGATACACAAGAGGGAGAAGATGAGGGTAAATTTTTGTAAAAAGTGTTAATATTTTAATAAATTTTAAATTTCATGCAATATATATATATATATATATATATATATATATATATATATATATATATATATATATATATATATATATATATATATAAAATTCCTTTTAAAATTGAAAAAAGGAAAAGAAGTTTAATAAAATTGCATAAAATTTCTAATTTTATGCTCTTGGTGCTCATTAGGGAGAGTGGCTTAGGAAGAAAGTCTCTTGGTATAGTGAATACAATTACCTCGAGATGTAGAAATATGATTTTATCCTCAAAGTTGGAATTCACAACCCAACGTGTCTCCACATCCAACTAGCATAGATGGCGAACGCGGGTGGTGGCACGTACATGCATAAGCTGTTGCTATCATAGGCATTAATTATGCTCTTAATTTCTTTCTACCAAATCATTTGCACTTTTAGGCTACTGTTGACCTCATTTTTCGGATGAGCTCTCAACCCCTACATCTTAGACATAGGACTACTTTTAGACTTTAAGAGATCCTTAGTCCTAAGACACATCTAGTGATTAGGTGGACACTCAACCTAGACCTAGAGACTTAGAAGAGTTAGCCATAGGAATAAGTCAGGCCTTAGGGGTGTTAAAAAATTTGACAATCCTATATCTTGAACCACATTCCTCACTTCCTTCCTTCAAGTCAAACTCCAAATAAAATCAACATCAAACTTAAATCAATTCCAACTTAATTGATTTACTCCTAACTCAAATCAATGCCACATGATTGAAATCCATAATTGAAATTTATTATTGAACCCCATGTTTGAAATTCCAAATTTTTCCTAAGTCCTTATTACCCTCTTAAGGACTTAGCCTAAATCATCTTTAAATCAATTCAAACTCATGAAATTTTCTCATGACTCATTTATATTCTCATTTATATTCACATATATAAATGAAATATAAATTCAAATCAATCAAATTAAATCTAAAATTCAATTCCAAGTTCAAAATATTTCCCAAGTCCTTAATTCCCTCTTAAGGACCTAACATAAATAAAATTCAAACCACCTTAAATTCATGAAATTTTCTCACAACCCATTTACATTCTCATTTATAATCTCATATATAAATGAAATATAAATTTAAATCAATCAAACTAAATCTAAAATTTAATTCCAAGTTCAAAATCTTTCCTAAGTCACCTTGATTTTCTCTCTTAAGGACTTAGCCTAGATCATGTTCAAATCACTACAAACTCATGAGATTTTTTCATAAACCATTTATATTCTCATTTATATTAACATATATAAATGAAATATAAATTCAAATAACCAAAATTAACTCCAAAAATCAAACTCAAATTCAATCAAAATCTAACATAAGCCTTTCAAGTCAAATTCTTGAACTTAGCCAAATCAACTTCAAATCAAGCCAAATTCTTGATTTTCTTCATGATTCAATCCATCCTCCAATCATAAATCCAAATATAAATACAAAATTCAACCACTTAGCCAAAAATCAATTCAAAAGTCAAGCCAAAATCCATTTCATGTTCACCCTTTGAACTTGAATTTGTCAAATGAATCAAAACCCACTTGACTTCAAACCACTTGCAAACAGATTCATATTTCAATCATAAAACCATTTGTAAGTTCAATCAAACTCAAATCAAGCTTTGACCAAGCCATTTGACCCACTTAGGCTCACTTGACCCAAAGTGACCTAAAGTACCCTTATGAGCCAAATTCTAATCCCCATGGATTGAACTAAGCCCACCTAAGCCTCTCATCATGATCAATAATCATCATGAGATGATCAATCACTCAAATTGGGTCAAACTAAGTCAAACCTAAGGGTTGACCAAGTCAACACTTAGCCAAAATGAAACCCAACATAGCCAAAATCCATCATAGGTCAAATTGATTAAATCCAATGATCTAAGTTCTGTCATGATCAATGTTCGAACTTGACCAGGTCAACATTTGAGCCTAACCTAGCCCAATTGGCCACTTGACCCAAGCTGACCTAACTTGACCTAAAAAGTAAAAATATGTCAAAACTTGATCTGAGCCAAATTGATTGAAAGCAATGGGTCAAGTTCATTCTAAAATGATTGTTGAACTTGACCAAAGCCCCAATTGGCCAACTATACCCAACCTAGTCCAATTGACCATGAACTTAGCTTGACCTAAAAGGTCAAATTGAGCCAAATTCAAGCTTAACCAAAGTTGATTGGAAAAAAAGATACCAATCCCTTTCATATGACCAATCAAACCTAGACCTACCCATAACCTAGCCCAAATAGGTCAAATGGGTCAAATTGGTCAACTTGACCCATTTGACCTAAATGAAATCAATTGAACCAAATTCAAACCTAAAAAAATTGAATCAAACCAAAGCCACCAAAATATTTCAAATGGTCATATGAACTTGACCTAACCCTTAGTTTGACCCAATTTGACCATTTGGTCAACTTGACCTAAGTTGACCCATTTTTGACCTAAATGGGTCAACATGAACCAAATCACATCAAACTAATTCCAAATTCAATAAAACTTGGCTTAACCTATTTTCTCATCATACCAAACATGCCCAAATGGAAATCAAGGTCAAATGACCATTTTACCCCTAGGCCATAGGGTAAATTTTGGCCAAATCTATTTGGAATTTGGTCAAATCCTTTCCATAACCACTTGGCACCCTCTTAGTGGATCAAGTGAACACTAAGGGGTGTGGTGCACCCAACCTAATGGGTTTGGGTCAGCACAAACTAGCCCAGTGGCCAAACCAACGACATGACTTGAAATGGACCACATGGAATCCTCCTTACATTCAATTCAAGCATATGGGAAGTTCACCATTCCACTCCTTGGACAAAACCAAATTCAAGGACACCCTAAATGGCATAACAAACCTACTCCTTATGGTTAATTGGATTAAAATGGCAAGGCATTGCTCGGCCATCCGATTGCCAAAGGTGGAGATATACTCCCCCTAATTCAACAAAATTTTCATTCTCCCTCAGTCGATTGAAGCATAGGAACTCAGAGCTAGCCCTTACTAGCCTTCCTAAGCTTCCTGGAGAGAGTTTGAAATTCCCACTTCTTGGTTTTCATAGCTTGAAAATAGGGAGCTCCACTCAAAATCAAATTGACTCCACACTCAAAACTAGTGCAATTACTTTTGCAAGCTCCATCAGTGAGCTCAATCGAACTCACCCAAGCTCTTTCCTAAGTTCCTAAGGCCAAGGAGGAGTCACTTTGATCAAGATCGAGCTCAAGCCAAAGGGGAGTTGGTCTTTAGAAGCAACCACCCAATCTTAAGAGCTCAAACTTTCAGCAAAGCTTCATCTCAACCAGACGAAGCTTCTCCAAGAGAATTGAGTGCTGACAATCTCCTCCAGTGAGATATGCCATTAAACCGAGCTCAAGTTCAATGTATGTTGGTCCTTTGTGAAGTGGATTTCAATCGTATGTTTATCTAGCCGTTAGATGTGCTTGTACTCATTCTTAGATGGTATGGGTTGACTTTCAATCCAATCCGAGCTCAATTGAGCTAGGATCATGGCCTCAAAGATGGACGGTCTCCATCTTACACAGAGAATGATAGGGATGAATCTCTGGCCGTCCATCTGCATATTTTGGATGGACAACCAAGATTAAAATGCATAGCACCCAATGATTTACCCCTCTGATCCACAACTTTATTCTTATCCATCCGATCCTTGATCGGACGGTTGAGGAGAAAGCACATAGCGCCGCCACCACATGGTGTTACGATGTGATGGGTTAAAGAGCCAATCCCATCGTGCCACATGGAAAGTGCATGCCGCATCAGCAGCCCACATGGCCGATGGGATTAAATACTTAATTAGAGTATTTAAATATTTTAATTAATTATGGAAACTTCTAAAATTTATATCTAAGCCTAGAAAAATCAAACAAATATGAAATAAATTGGATTGAATAGATAATTAAATATAGAATTTTTTAAATTTGATTTCAATGGATTTTAAATAATATTTTTTTTCTAAATTTGGGTTTTATTAGGAATGTTATTTTGCTAATTACTCTCTAATTACTCCACTGATTAATCCCAAACATTTTGTGCTTAATTAGTGGGATGACTCCTACCTCCCCTAATTTTCTCATAATTTATTAGCAGCTTAATTAAGAGAATTGCTAACTCATTTCTTAATCACTCCCTTAATATAATTAGGCTTAATTAAGGGCATAATTAGTAGTTTAACCCTCTGATTGAGTCAATTATGTGTTGATTAATTAAATGTAAGGTTTGGGGAATAATTTTGGGATACTTTCCTTAAGATATTCCCTAAACCCCCTTTTCTTTCTTAATCTATCCTTAATTAAAGGTTAATTCACTAATTACCCCCTTAATTAATTTCATAAATTCTAAAACTTTCCAGAACTCAATTAATCTATCTTGGGTAGATTCTTTGGTGTTCAAGAGCCTAAGTACATTAAGGAAATAAAAACTTAACTCACATGTGTGAGGGGGGTTATGAAATTACTTAAGTTAAAATCCCTTTGTTTAATTAATCATTAATCATGAGCACATTAGGCTCTTTTCTTACTAGGTGCATTGCTGATTTAAATTCCTTGTGTGGTTTTGGCTAATAATTATTTGATTAACTATGCTAAGGTGGTTAGGGAATGGGTAATTAACATGCTTAATTCATACCTTAACCTAAGTAACACATAAAAATCATCTAATCACCTAAAGATTAAACTAAAACAACCAACACATGTGGGAATGGGTTAGGAATAACAAGCTCACCTCACATTTCTTAAATTAAATCAAACTCAAAACAAAATCAAAATTTCTTTAAAAATAATTTGATTTACTTTAAACTTTCTTATTTCATGAGAATGTCTTTAGGAATTAGTTAGGGTGAATGTGTTTACATGCTTTCATCACTTTAGTTCTTTCATAACATGCTAAATGTGTATGTCATATAAATTTCATGCATTCATTCTTTTCAAAATCAAAATTGAAATGAAATATTTTCTTTATGTCAAATTGCATGTTTTGGCTAAAGTAAAAAAATATGAATGGCTATTATCACTATTAAATTCAAATTATTTTCAAAATATAATATCAATACAAAACTGAAAGTGTGTTTTTTATATTTTATTTATAAGCTTTGCATGTGAATAAAAAAAATGTGTTTATGTTTCTTCCTTTTTTATTCTTAACATGGATTTGAATAAGATTTGTAAAGTGTATAGTTCATTTTAAAAGAACATAACACTTGCCTAATCTACTATTATGTTATAACTTAAGAAGGATCTTCATATTACATATAAATTGCATAAACAAATCAAAATCAACATAAACTTTTGCATCTTTCTTTTCCCTTCATTTCTTTTGTACATATGCTTGTATTTAAGGAAAGTGGTATATTAGTCTGGACAACCCGGGGTTGTGAGGCTTTAAGTAGCCCTAAGTAGGTCTTGTACCTTACACCCCTAGTAAACAATGGTGTTGTACTCACTTATGCCTTTCATACATGTATGTGTTCATGTGAAAAATGGATAAGAAAACCTCTTTTCTACTTAAAGAAAATCATGCATCATAAAGCATTCAAATTTTCCTAGTAGCTCACTTAGCATTCATCATAAAGTGTGCTAAACATTCTCATTTGTATGTATAGATATGCTTAGGATGCATCCATATGCATGTTATACATGTTGGGAAAGAAATGAAGTGATGTGTGTTTTGTGAATTTAGTTCACTTTACTTAATCCTAAAATGCCTTCCTTTTTGAATAGGTTTGTTTAAGGAAAATATACACTTAGGACTAATTAAAAAACATAATAACACATTCACTAAACAAAATTAAACATGAATCCACTTTAGAAATTACTTAGGGTAGGGAGGGAAAGAGAAGTTTTCTTTTCTTTTCCCTCTCTTTAAAACCTAGTATTTAATTGTAGGATTCACTTAAACCAAATCAAAAATACAAAATAAAATCAACCCAAATCAACTAAACACTTAAATAAAATGATCCATCTAAGTTGAACATCTTCACACTTAGAAAATCCAAACCTTAAAACCATAGTTAAGGATACCACAAAAAACTCCTAAAGCACACACATTAGGCTAAGTCATCACTTCTAGGTTTGGGTTAGGGCGGTGCATGGCTTGATGTTTTCTTTTATTTTGTGATATTTTATTTTAGTCTAGATGTTAGAGTGAATGTGCATAGAATGAATGGTAGGATGATTTAGTCTAATCATTATTTTTTGCAGGGGATTGTGCTTAAAGGGGTGATATAATAAAAATATAAATACTTTTGCTATATAGGTACTTATACCTCTAAGAATAATCTGATAGACCAGGTGGACTTAGTCACCCATGTGTGGGGTGCTAAGTCCAATATACATGCTTGGGATTTGTATGATTTGTTTAGCTAATATATGTTTTGAAGGTTTTAGTTAGATTCATAATTCCTTTTCATGTATTTTTGCAATTAGGATTTTGGAATGATTGTTATGAGGGTTTAGGATGAGCATTGGTCATAAGGTCTCATCTTATGTACCATGTGAAGCCTTTTGGAGTAACCACTTTCCAACCATCCAAAAGAAGGAACCAAAGAAGAAAGAATAAAATAAGAAGAAAGAAGAAAATAAGAAGAAAGAAGAAAAAGAGAATGAAGAAATGAAGCTTGAAGACCCCCATAACAATGAATTTCTTGCTTAATTGTAACTTAATTCATTTGTAAATCGGGTTTTATAAGGGTATAGCTCGGCTACCCAATTTGTTTTCAGGTTTGTACGGTAGTTCCTGATCACAAATGGCCACTTATTCTTTTGTGTTAGCTTTATAAATTGATTGATGATTTATTTAGCTTGTGCATTAAGATGACATCCTTTTCCTAGTTTCTTCCTTGCTTGATGTATGGCCTGTATGTATATTAGGCTCTTAGGGAAAAATAAATCTTCTACAAAATTTAACAATTCAAAATTAAAATAAAGAATTCATAACCTCACCTAAAGCTTAGGCTAAAAATCAAGATAAAAGAATTAGCAATTGCTTAGCTAGATGAGTATTTCTTTTATAACATCATGCACAAAAGCATCTTGTTTCACTCTTGATTGGAGGGCTTTCACCTTTGCTAAAGAAACTTGGCTTGACCTTTGAGAGCCATGGTGGAAACACACCTCCTCCTTTCTCGCTGATTTTGGCCAATAATCTTACTTCTCAAGCATTATACATATGAATCCTATAATCTTGAGTCAAATGGTTGTCCAAAAATGAGAATAACATGTAATATGAATTGAATTATATCTAGGTCATTTTTATGCCCTTACATGATCTAGTCTCTTGCGGAGTGAGTTTATAAATTCAATCTTTTTCTAAATAAATAACAGCCTAGCTATCTTGCATAAAGCATATGACTTGCCTACATGAATTTAAAATTGTAGGAGGAGTTAGTTGGCAGCCACCCCCTGGTGGTTGTAAGTCCAAGCAATCGGGTGGTTTGTCCTCTCTTATGGAGGCAAACTAAATATCCATTATCACCTTAGATTTAGGTCATGCTTTTGGCCCTCGCTAAAGCTCCTTAGATTTAGGTTCTGAGATTGCTTCTCCCTTCTATGGGCCATAAGCATAAATTCTCACATCTTAGGCATTTTAATAACCTTATATTATGGAATTATAAACCCTAAACTTCTTATAAAAAGTCAACTCAAATGAATTCAATTTCAAAAATGTAAAGCCCAACCATAGGATAATTTGAGATGCTCACTAGATTTGCTAGCATTGTGAGCATCTCTACTTATCTTTCTTTGGCTTCGATAATAACTCTCTCTCTTTGATCAATCCCATTTGATCTTCCAAAATAAACTAATCGATTGATAATCCTACATATTGAAATCTTTGTAGACAATGATCATTTACCTTAATTGAGAGTATTCCTAAGGGATCTCATTCCTTAAGATGTAATTAACTATGAGGGCTTGCCCTTTAGGAACAATGAACCAATTTAAAATAAACCTACTTTACTTTTCATGTAAAGTAGAAAGAATCTTTACATTTACCCATTGTCCTTAGTGGTCCTTGTTGATGTGATTAGGTCCATTATAAGGTGGTGACTTTATCTTTCGAGATAGTACACCTCTCCTCAATGTCATACATGATAACTCTCAATTAGGACAACTGCAGATCTACGTGGTATCAAAAATGTATAAAAAGAAGAGATATATATTTCTATCTTCATTTTATCTCGCATAGAGTGAAGACGTAAGTATATATTTTATTCTTTAGAAATTCATATGTAAAATTTCACCACAGCCATTAAGATCCATTCCTTTAATTTTAGCATTTTTATTGAACAAATACTCCACAACTAGTTTTGGGCATTCTTAGTGTGTTTGGGGTAATGTTTAAGAGTGATTTTTAAAGAACTTGCATAATTTTGTCAACCTTAATGGAGCTATTAGCTTCATATTTTTTCTAAAATTATAATCAATTATTAGAAAATTATTCATCAACTTGACATGTATTTTGGGATTGTGAAGATGGTATCATCCAAAAATAGGGGAAATTGATATGTAATTGAAAAGTCCACTAGTTCAAGCATGAATCTTGATGTATGTGTTATTAAATATTTTTTGAAATTAAAATCTTAATCTTTTTAAATCTCTTTCAGCCATCATATAGTTAATATGAGCACCTAAATAGATCAAAAGTAACTTAATCTTGAGTCTAGACTAGCCCAAATTAAGCATTTAAAATATAATTAAAAACTTTGGAACATTATTTAGATCTCTATATAGCATCCAAATATGACATGTTTATAGTCAAATTGAACGTCTCGAGGAGACAAATTTGATGAGTTGAAGATCTCTTAATTCTAATTTTATATAGACATTCAAATACTTTAGATATATCTCATAATTGAAGGGATCAATTTGAGCCATCCAATAGAGTGATTTAGACTAAGAAATTCAACTCTAAAAATCTATAAATAAGCCTTCATTCTTTAGATGAGGGGAACAAAGTTAGAGATGGGACAGAGCTCTGCTCTTGAAGAATCATAGAGCACAATGGACCACAGTCTAGCCACTGTCATCAGATCACTGTCGGTTGTCACCACCCAACTATTGCCTAATCATTGTTGGCAGGTCCTAGCCACTACCGCCAGACTACCATCTAGCCTCCATCATTTGGTCATCGTTGGTTGTCATCACCATCACTTGATTGCATGATCATTGCTACCATAATTGTCAAATTACCATCTACTCATTATCATCAGATCATAGTCATATCTACTATCAATCGCCACTACCCAACAATTATAGATCATCATCTGTTGCCACCACCTAACCATTGATGAATCGCCATCGATCATCCTCATCGGGTCGTCCAACCATCATTGAATCACTGTCATCGTTAGTAATTGCCATCACCCGATGGTTATCATATTATCGTTGATTATTATTGTTGGATTACCGTCAAGCCAATATCACAAGATCTCTATAGGATCACCACCAGACCACTACTGGTCTTCACCGCTCAATAGTTGCTTGATCACCATGAGATCGCTGCAAGTCACTACTGGATGCCTCCACTAGACCACCACTCAACCACTCATTGTACATCCGACAACCACCACCACCAGACCACTTACTGCTTAGCCATCACCAGCTGACCACCGTCCTCGGTTGCCGCCTAACCACCATACTTGGACTATTATCGACTGCCACTATTGAACCATCATTTGACCACCATCATCAAATTACTGATTGATGATACTATCTTAACTATCAATACCTCGTTACACCTTCATCAACTGACACCATTGTCAATAACATTGATGAATTCCATCACTCATACAATCAATGCATGCCGTTGACTCACACCTTTGCCTATATGGTCGATGCCCGCTATTGACACACACCATCATTTATAAATGCAAGTATATGCCATTGGCTTATGCAATCATTTACATTGGAGTCTATTCCTTAGAATCTATGTCTATTATATTGTATCAACTCCATCCCTCATTATGAGGAATGATCTTATTTGTAACTGCTGATATATACTAGTGGAGCTTTTTCAACTAGGCCAGGCCCAATGATTTTTTCTTCCTTTTGAGAGTTTTCCATTTAAAATATCTTGTGTCTTCTACAACTCCACTTTTATTTATGTGTGGGCTGGATCTTCAAGCAAAGTTAAGACATTAAAGACCTTCTCTTTGCCGTTGTGAATGATCCTACATGCAACAATACAAATAAGGTTTATTAGTGGAGCTTCTCTTGGTGTGGGATGTATAACATGTTATATAATTTATGCTAGATTTGTAATTACCAAATCTATCTTAATAAAAGATGAACCAATACAAACATGTTGAGTTGAAGAAGAAAGATAAGGAAGTGCTTAGAAAAGCATTAGCTTTTGTACTATGATTACTTTAGTAACACATAAGAAAGATGGTTCTTGATGAATGTGTATTGATAGTAGAGCTATTAATAGAATCACTATAAACTAGTGGTTCCACATATTTAGACATAATGATATGGTAGATCAAATATTTAGAGCTACTTATTTTATAAAGATAAATCATAAGAGTGGTTACCATTAGATAAGAATTATAGTAGGGGGTGAATGAAAAACATCATTTATAAATCATAATGGGTGCAAGAATGGCTTGTAATGCCATTTTATTTATTTAATACTCCAAGAAAAATCATGAAATTCATGAATATTATGTAACAAACATTTATTGGCTCACTCCTAATGGTTTAGTTTGATGGCATCCATATATTTAGTTCTAATAATGACTAGTTCATCATCATTTTTTTTTTTAGTTTTAGATTTAAGAAAGATAAATCTTATATAAATTTATAGAAGTTTCTTTCATGAGTCAAGAAGTCATATTCTTGAGTTTTCACTATAGGAAAAAATAGCTATTATTGGTGACATTTTATATGAACAAATCAGTGAAAATTATTGGTGGAATTTTTAGTTGGAAATTATTTCAACAAAAATTCTCACAAATGTCACTATAAAAGTCATTTAAATTTAATGAAATTTCTAGCAGAAGCTCCATCAAAATTTTTTTTGATGGAATTTCTACTAGTAACATGAATAAACAAGGGCTGATATCCCCAACCCATTCCTCCATCTCTTCTTTCAACTCACTCTCTCTTTCTCTTGAGTGGCGGTAGAACTAGGTCTAGGGCACATCGGATCTCTAAAACACATCATTATTGTTTGATTTCTCTATTGAATTAATGTTAAACTACTTCTTATAGATTTTAAAGGTGTTTATTTGTGTTTTCATCCATTCAATCATGGAAAATACGAATTTGAATTTAAAAATAAATTATTTAATTCATTGCTTAGATATTCTTTAAATTTGTATAAAACTCATGTATCTTACACTTATTTTCTTATTTGGAGTTAGATCTATGATTGCTTAGATTAGTGTTTTCAATTTTATTGAAATCTTAATTTTGGAATTTTGGGTAGTTTAGTTTGCAATTAATTTTAAGTGTTTAATTTTGCATATTTTTAATCAAATTTTGTTGTGTGTGTGTGTGTGTGTGTGTGTGTGTATTGTTTGTATTTTACTCAAAACAAGGTGATGATAAAATAATATAGTGCAAGCTTTTAAAAAAAAGTTTGAAGTTCAAAATTAAAATTTTTACAAAGTAACATCTATAATGATAATTGCTTTGTTCAGAACATTTCTCCTTAGTGTTAAAATGTTGTAAATTTTGATTGATTATCATTTCAATCCTATGGTGCACAATAATTTATACTTCTAATCTAGCTCTCCCTTCCAATTCTCCATCAATCTTTCCAATCAGCCATATGCACACTAATTAAGCATCCTAATTAATTTAAGAGCTTTAGGCTAATTATTACCTTTTCATACAATGAAAATTCTTAAATGGGAGGTACTTGTAAGCTTAGTACATTATATAGCTTATTTATAAGCAAAAAAAAGTGACATACTTGAGCACTTTGGTCATATTAAGCCATAATTAGCTAGTCAAAATTAATTCTATTTTTTATATAACATAAGAATCTATTTCTTACATTTTTTTAATTTATACAATATATGGATAACTACATTGAATGATCATTGATGTACAATAGGTTGCATCCATGTAGAAAAAGATTAATTGATGAATTCTTAAATGGTGTTGATCACTTTGTGCACATAGAATCTCAATTTCTTGTTTATCTTTCAAAAGGAAAGTTTTGATCTCCATTTGTAAGGAATAAGAATCAATCCTATTTAATGTCAAATAAGTTAGATTAGATTTGTATCGTAGAAATTCTAGCCAAATTATGGTTATGGACTTCCGCCTTATATTGATGTTGAAGCTAGTACCTCAATGAGTAATGCACCTTTAGTTGAATATGACTCAAGAGGTCTTTGATGCTACACATGCTTAGTTTGTTAAAGTACCAGAAGAGAAGCCACCTACAAAGAAACTCAAAAGTTCTGTGATTTGCTAGATGCTGCTTAGTGACCACTGTGGAAAGGTTGCATGAATCACATTGAACTATTTGTGGCCGTAAGAATGCTAAGTATCAAAATTAAATATATATGTCCCATAAATGATTTAAAACAATTTGAGGGATATTTAAAGAGACTAACATATAGAAAATTTTCTAAAGACTTATACAAAATAAAGAAATTAGTGTCAAAGTTAGGCTTGAGCTTAGAAAAATTGACATCTATGTCAATTATTGTATATTATACTATAACAATAATAGAATGGATGTTGAAAGAAAATTTTTTGGAGCACCTAGATTAAAGCCATAGAGTATGAAATAATCAAACAAAAGGATACCCCATGCAAATGATTATTCCACTTGTTACTTACTCACATCTTCAAAGACTATATACATCCAAGCATTTAGCTAAGCACATGTGATGGCACAACTAGAGACCAAGTGAATTAATTTCTTTAGTCATCCATCAAATGGAGATGCGTAGAAGCATTTCAATCATACCAATTTTAATTTTATAATTGATCCATGTTAATGTTAGAATTGGTCTATGCATTGATGGTTTCACACCATATAATTAGTCTGTGTCACTTTATTCATGTTAGCTAATGATAGTTACATCTTATAATCTACCTTCGAAGATGTGCCTAACCACACCTTTATATTTCTCACTTTAATTATACTTAGGTCATATATAACCCCTAAAAGAAAATTGATGTCTTCTTGCAGCCATTGATTGATGAGCTTACAATCTTATTGGATAGTTGTGTACTCACATATGATATCACTGCAAGCAAAACATTCAAATGAAGCCAGTGTTTATGACAACTATCAATGACTTTTTTGCATATGAATTATTATCAGAATGGAGTACTACTAGAAGGTTAGCATGTCCATACTGTATGGATTATCAAAGACATTTACTCTTAAAATAATTGCAAAATTCTTGGTTTGATTCTCACATACATTCCCTAGCTACCACTCATTCAGAAGAAACATTGATGTATTCATCAAAAATCAAATTTAGAAGTCTAGGCCACCACCAATACTGTAGGGATGACTTATGACAAGTAGTCATCTTTTAGTTATGGTGTAAATCACAATTGAAAAAAAGAAGTATTTTCTATTATCTACTTTACTGAAAGTTTAATGTGATTAAGCATAATCTTGATATGGTGAATATATAGAAAAATTTCTTTGATATTATATTTAACACTATGATGGATGTTAAAGAAAAAAGGTAAAGATAATGTGAAGTCCAAATTATACTTAAAGGAATATTACAAAAGAAGAAAGTTATAGGTAAAGAAGACTAAGGGTAAGAATCTTTTGAAACCTAAAGCAAAATATTATCTCATGTTAAATTAGTGGAAAGTAGTTTGTGAATGGGTATACTCATTGAAGTTGTCATATGAGTATGCTTCTAGTTTGAGTTGATGTATTGATTTAAAGAGTGGGAAATATTTGGAATGAAGAACCATGATTATGATATTTTTTGTAATGCTTATTACTAGTTACATTCAATGATTTACCTACTCAGAAATTGAACCCTTTGGTTAAGCTTAGTCTATTCTTCAAAGAACTATATTTAGCTCACTTAAATGGGATGCTTATAAGAAAACTTAAAATCAATATTCCACTAATATTGTAGAAGCTTGAGAGAATATTCCCTCTTTTTTATTTTTTTGACTCAAAGGAGCACCTACCAATATATCTACCATATGAAGGTAGAGTTGGAGGTCCAATGTAGTATCATTTGATATACTCTTTTGAGAGGTATCTATATCTATTAATCAATATTATTAATTAATTATAAATATAATCATATTTAATTCCTTAAACTACTATAGATTCTTAAATAAACTCATGAAATATGTGAAGAACAAAGCATGCCTTGAAGGCTCAATATTTGAAACTTATTTGGCTTAGGAGACTTCAAATTTTTACTCCTAATACTTTGACATGCATAAAAGGATGATGTTAAAGGTGTTGGAGCTTCACAAAATGTGCTCTCCATTTTTCAACATTCCAAAAATAGCATTTGGTAGAAGTACTATGAGATATTTGAATGATAAAGAGCTCAGGCAGCAACAGTTAATGTTCTTATTAATTATGATGAAGTCCAACATTGTCTTGAGTAAGATTGTAATTTAGTGATATCCAATTTTTTTTATCTCAGATATGTTGCATATATGATCATGTTTGTTTCAATATTAACTTTAGGTTATTTGTGAACTCTTTACAAATAGACAATGCTACTATTATTAATAAGAGGGTTGAAGATAAATTTCCAATATTATTTAAACTATATGTAAGGAATCCTAATTATGGTCTAAATTTTTATTAAATTTATTAGCTCAACTTTCTTATAGAGCTCCACATAATATGTTCATGATTGGAAGAATATAGTCAAGAATTAGGACTTCCCATCTTATTTGGAGACATATGTAATCGATTTATTATGCAAATGACTATAGAGTTTACATTAGTTCTTGGTTAGAAGAAAGAAAAATATATAACTTATGTATGTGCATTAGATGAACTACATATTCGAATGATGAGACATTATTATAGGGTTTGACAAGAAATTAGGTAGTTGTAGTATCTTGGATTAAATGAGAGAAATATCATTTTATTCAATTGTGATTGGTTTGATCCTATTCATAATAGAGGATAATGATGCATAAGTCATACGAGATCATTGAAATAAAGTTGAGTAGAAAATATATTAAGCTTGATACTTTTATTCTTGTGCATCAAGCCACACATGTTTACTACCTTAGATATCTTGGAAGAATTAAAGAAAAAATAGATTGGGCAGTGATAATTAAGATCAAGTCTAGAACAAGAGTTGAAGTTCAAATACTATTGAACTTGCTCATTAAGAAGAGGATATGATAGGTTTTGGACTTCCAAGTGATAATGTAGAGCCAATAATAAGCTTACAAAATGTTAATATTGATTATGAGAAAGTTATTCAATCTAGAGATGAGCATAGTGAGGATGATGAGGAATCAACACATTTTAAATCAACTTCTAGTGACTCATTAGAGGAAACTGCATAACATATATGTTAAATATTGAATATCATTTATTTTCTTCTTACAAGTAATAAAACTTTGCATCACATCTTCTTTTTTAAAACCTAGGATGTACTTGTTTGTGTTTCTTTATATTTTGTAGTTGGACACTACCTTTTTTTACTTTTTTTTGCAAATGTTATATTTTTTAACTTTTTCTATACATCATAAATATCACATTGTTTTCATTAAGATTAATACATTTGTTTTACTTTATTTTTTTTCCAAATTTAATAATTATAATTTTCTTGTTATAGATGGCATCAAGTGGTGGTGATAATGTTTCTCGTAGATCCATCATGAACAATTTAGTAGAAAGAAGAAGACTGTTTCATGGTTTACTATTCAGACTATGTCACTACCATCACTATTTCAATCTCACCACCATGGATTTGGACATGCATGTGCACACGCTTATCAATCCCTAGAGTCCATTGACTTCATATCATTCTACTTCTTTTGGCCACATGTAGGTCATATGAAGGTCAACTACCACCATCCACCATTACATCTCACTGATGCATCCACGCTTAATCATAATGATGGGGTTAAGACACATACACCGTATACTTTTATTAAGCCCAAGGGAAACACATAAGTTTATTTGAAGTTACTCCTAGCTTGTATATTTTTTAAGGTGCTAACTTATATTTCTTTTTGCAAGTTTAATCCATTGAGGTAGTTAATACAAAAGATAAGAGATATAATAAAGAGCAAATTTGATGCTCCATATGTATCATGGAAGATGGTATTGATAGAGGTGCATGACATGTGGTTTAGTGAATTTGAGGTATTATTTGAGCTCATTATTTTTATATAGTGGATTAAATTTCTTTGAAGGTCTGCTGATTTTCTTAATGTGTTTATATAATAGAAAGAATTTTGGTGGTTACCAAAACATAACTAAAATATCTAGAAGAATTTTGAGTTAAGAGGTGTTGTGTGTTTATATTATTTGTTTATTGGCATATGTAAATCTAGATAGTAACCTCTTCAATTAGAGAGGAAGTCTGGGTAGAGTTATGTGGGGCCTAGCCTTCCTCCAACTATGTTCAAAAAAGAAGCAAACAAAATAGAATCGATCATTTGATTGTGGGGACATGGGTAGCTCCTTATATACTTTAGGCTCGGTTCCTCATACTAAATATAAGAGAAGAATGATAAGTCATTAACTATTTTTTAAATTAAAATTAAATGTATTATTTATTAATTTCATTAGTATGTTTATATAAACAATTCCTTAGAAGGGAGCCCACAACTATAGAATTACATAGTAGAACACATTAGCACTAAGCAGATCAATAGTCGGTTGTCTGATCACAAAGTGTTTATGTAAGTGAAGTTGTTTTTGAATTATAATTTCACTGAAAATATATTATGTTTCAATAACAGCCTCACATTTTTTGGTAGGATAATTACATAAGGCTAAAGGAGGTGCAAAGTCAAAGTTTTACTAGTATAGGCAATTCATCATGATAGTTCGAGCAGTTAGAGTTTTCTAGTTGGAGAGAAGCTATTGGAGGTAAGAAAAAGAAGAAGAAGAATATATGGCCTGGGTTCAAAGGAATTGACTTATGATGCACGCCACTAATGTTATGGAATGAATAGTTATTTAATTGATGAGTTTAGAAGGCTTGTTGTTGCATACAAAGCAAAAATAGAGCTACACCGAGATTGATAAAAGAGGAAAGAGCCAATGGTGGAAGAGGTAGAAGAGGAAGACGATGATGATGAGAAGATTGATGATAATTATCTGTATTTTTGGTTTTCTACATTTTATGTTATAGATTTTTGTTTGTATCATATTATTTTTAAATGTTCAACTTTAGTTAGTAAATATTTCTATGTAATGTTGATGTTTATAATTTTTATAATCAACTATTTGTTTAAATTCATTTACATTAATATGGACTTCTTATGAAAATAATGTGATAATATTAGAGTCAATTGATGAATCAGTTATAGTTATTATTTAGTATTGTTGCTGATGTAAAAACTTTAAACATATGTGAAGCACTTTTCATTTTGTTTGAAACTATATAGGTTTTTGATGAACATTCTATAGATTTTTCCTCACTAAGATCAACATGAAACATCGCAAGAACTTCCAACATATGTTAATTTTTTGATAGTAGGTTCCTACGGTAGTATTTTCGATGAACTCTTGCCTTTAGAAATTTAGAACAAGATTTTTCCCATAAATTTCATAGAAAATTCTTCAGGTGGAATTTCAGACAAATATCCACCTCTAGTGGATGCTTTCATGGACATGTCCATTGGTTCATCCAAAATTTATTTTTTATGAAATTTTTCATCAGAAATCCATCAAAAACTCTTCTTTGATGGATTATTGAGCTATCAGAATGTATTTCTAACCAAGATTTTACCAATGGAAGTGAATCAATCTGAAACCTTATTTTTAATGGAAATTGAGTGATTTTTGATGTACTTTTCCATCAAAAGTAAAAAATTTTCATGTAGTGTTTAGAGTACTCCACTAAAGTTAAAGTCATTCTAGATTGGTCAAATTTTAAATTGACCATTGATGTCTGAAGTTTTTATATCTTACCTACATTTTAGAAATAATTTATTAGACATTTTAACAGTATAATTACTCCTCTCACTAATATCTTAAAAAAAGATGCTTTTAAGTAGATATTTAGTGCTTAAAGGCTTAAATAGATTAAACTCCATATAATTACTCTTATTTTGAGAGAACCTAATTTGTCTAAGTTAATTGATGTAGCATATAATGTTTTAGGAGCAGGGATTGAGAGAGTAATTAGTTAATGGAATTATCGTATACTTTACTTTTTTGAGATGCTAAGTGATGCTAGAAAAAAATATTCTACTTATGATAAATAATTTTATGCAATCATTTAGTCTCTCATGCATTAGAGATATAATTTGTTGCATAAGAGTTCATATTTCACATAGACTGTTAAGCCCTTAAGTTTATTAATACCCAGAAGAAGTTAAGTCCTACACATGCCAAATTTATAGTGTTTCTATAATACTATACTTTTACTTCAAATACAAACTTGGTATTAAGAATTAACTAATAAATGCTTTATTTAGAGTAGCATTTGCCATTACAACTTTATAATTTCACATCCTTGAATTTGAGGGATTTAAACAAGATTATCTTTATTACTCTAACTTTTATATCATGTATTATGCATAAAGATAAACTTTTATCCTTCTTAAGCTATGTTGTAGTCATCAATGTGTACCTTCATAGGAATAAACAAGTTTGCCTTCGTGAAACATTGGTTATAGATTTTTTTGACTTTAAAGTTGCATTTAGGGGGATTACATGATATTTATAGAAAGGATAAAACTAGTAGTTTGGTTGATAGTTGATTCTACTAGTCCTCTATCAAGAGAGATGTGGGCATGCTTATACTTAGATACTACACTTGCAAATATACCAAAACAACTAATGAAGCTTAAAAAATATTAATTTGCATGTATCCTATGAAACATGGGATAACCTATATATAGATTTTGTGTTAGCATTGCCTAGCACACCTAGGACTATTGATAGCACAAATTCTTCAACTTGGTATATTTCTTACTTTATAATGAAATAAATGAAGTATCTCATATTATAAGGATATTTTTTTAAATAAATAGTTAGATTATATGGATTGGCTAATAGCATAGTATTCAATATATATGTTAGATTCATTTCCAATTCTTGAAAAATATTATAAAAGTTGATTGAGATTAAGCTTCAATTATTTTTTAGTTTTTCATTATCAAAATAATTGGCAAATGGAGATATTCATTATGTTACTTTACAACTTATTTAAGTTTTTAGTAGGAAGAAACATATGAAATCGAAATTTGCACTTAGTAATCTCAAAGTTTGCCTATAAGCATATTGTCTAAAATAACAAAATAATCACCATTAGTGGTAATATATAGCTTCAATCATGGAGGACCCTTTGATATAGCTACTTTTCCTACACTTGCATTTCCAATTTTGCATTTGCTTATGTTCAATATTTTATTAGATTATGTGAAAGTTATAAGTTATAAATTAAATGATATAACATCTATGAATAAAACTGGATCTACGTATAATATAAAGAGAATGATTATGTGATAATTTATATTAGCCTTGAAAGAAATACCATTAGGTTCAAGAAACTTTATGCAAGAGCATCTCACCCATAAAATTCTTAAACAATTTAGACCTAATGCATATTTTTTAAATTGCCAAATGACATATATAAACTATACATTTATTACATGGACTTTAAAAATTTGCCCCACCCCTGACCTCTCAATGAAAGAGCTTAGATTTATGCTGACTAAAATATTCGAAAGACATATTAATTTATTTTTATTTATGGATGAGACACTACCCAGGGATTTCATCTTCATTTGTTAGAACTTTAGATCTGGTTCCAGATTTCTTATAAGCGCAAGCACTTACAGTTAATTACCTTTTCCCAATAATGAGAAAGAACTTTTGATTAAGGCTAGTCATTAGGTTGCTAATTACTTAGCACATAGTAGTAGTAGGTGGAGTATTAATAATTTATGAAATTCATCATTTATTAACTTAAAGCATATGATTAAGGAAATGATGATGCACTCAATCAAGATCCCATGGTTCCGTCATCCTGGTTGTCATGGTCCCTAGTCTACCTAGTTAAAGTAGTTAGTCAGCCTAACTTGAATGAAGCATCTTTATCAGCAACCATGGATTGTGTCATCCTATATAATCCTTGAAGACTTTAGTTAATGTTTACTTAAGAAGAAAATCTTAAGTCTAACTTTACTGATAGAGATTTATGCCCTATTAAATATACTTTATGTCTCATAACTCAATGAACAAAATCATTATGGAACATACAGGCTATAGTCATGATCGTAAGATAATGAAGCCATTTAGGAGCTAAACCACTGTTAGAGGACTCTAGTTGTAACTACATTTTATGTATTATATTTAAGGATAAAATCATTCAAATAAAGGACAATCACCACATCCTTACTAGCATGAGATTATTTGAGTTTTAACATAACTATTTATTTGACTTGACATTAGCTTCTTCGTGAGTTAGGATTTTCTTAATTTATCATCCCCAACAAATGATGGTGAATGAGTGGATGTATTTTTTTACTTTAAGTTATCAAAAAATGAGTTTTTATTTAATTTTAACTAATCAAATTTATATTTCATTTGAATTTAATTTTGTAATAATTTGATTTAGAAATTCAAATTATTTTATTGGTGATATCCTCTCTGGTTGATGTCCTTCAATTAACATGGTCATCATCAGGGTAGACCATATCAACTCTACTTATTTGTTAGTAGAGAATTGGGTTTACAATTTATGTGTAATTTAAATTCTTTAAGAAATTGATCATATAGAAGACCTTGTCAATTCTATTATAAACATAGAAGATTGAGTCTGAGGTTTGGTTGAATGCTACTTGGTTTGAAGTAACTATTGATTGAGTTATAGACCATGTTAACTCTATCTTTCTTAATAAAGGATTAGGTTTATTGCAATCACACTCCATGAAGTTATGTGTTTGTGTCTTTCATTCACCCGAATTTGTCTAAAGATGTTAGCATATCAGGATATTCATTAGTTTGCATGCGTTTAGTCATAAAAGATTGAATTGATTCATCTTTAACCCACATAGCATCCTTAGATACCATGCTTAAGCACTTAGCATATGTGTCGGGGCCCATGCATGTGATTTAACATACTTGTATGAATTTTAGAATGTCTAGATTAGATGAAGGTTATTTCATATTTCATACAAGAGTTCATTTCTTTTAGATGTTTGCATGAATTCTAAAGCATTTAGATTGAATTATAATTGTCTCTATAATTAGTACAAGACTTGATGTATGCAAAGCTTATTAGAATTTGAAACAATTGTTTCTATTTGCTAGCATAGGTGTGGTGTAGATCTAGTGGTGTTTGACGTTGTTTTGAGTTTTATTTAATTATCCAAAACAATATTGATTTATTTGCATTTAAACAATGGTTCATCGAATTCTTGAACTTCAATAAAACTTAATTGAGTTTTTAAATTCATTGTAGGTCTTGTTCAAATTTATTTGACCACCTGATATTATTTTTATAAATCATTATGCAATCAAATTGTCTATTGAAGAGTATAGCTTATATTCATTAACAAGCAATTTGATTGTTTGTAGACAAATACTTAACTTTTTGTAATCCTTCATATGCTTACTAGAAAGTAGGCAAATTCAACATAGCTCTTAATCAAATTACATTGATGTTTAAAGCTAGCTTTTAAGGTTATCACAAATCATTTGTCTGTATATATATGATTCTTTCTCAATTCATTTAATATGATGTGTTGTAATGAATTACATTCATACTCATCAACATATTATAAAATTCTTTGTAAATTTCATTAAATTCTTTCAACTCTCTTTAACTTATTCAGGGAAAGTTAAAACACAACTTATTTGAATCATTAAATTTTATATTCATACTCATTTTATGAGCTATCAAATACAATATAAGCCCCCCATCTACTCTCCCCAACCCTTTTGTGAGTTTTATTTAAGTTGCATTTATGTTTGAAGGTCATATTTCAATCCTATTACAAGTTTCCAATAATCCAATTATATGTTCAATTGGATTTATCTTTATATCATACTAAAATGAAAGATTATAAAGTCACATTCATGCTCACCCAATTTTTCGTTTTTGCCCACTGAAATTTGAATTATATGAATTTTCTTTGCATCTAGGCCTTATAGTTCAAAATTTGATTTGATATCATCTTTAATATTTAATTTAAGATTAAAAAATCAATTCAAATTGGTTTATTTTGAATTCGGGCCGTAAGCAAAGAGTTTTGACAAAATTTTATCAATATTTTGGTAATATATCGTCCTGCGTAGAGCAACTTCAAGTATCTAGGTCTTCCCTATGCTAAGAAGAGCGTATGAGTGGTATAAACATAAATTCTATCTCTTGCACCAAAAAAGGCGTGAATGTGTCTTCAAGTACCTGTAATGAAAACACAATTTTTTCTGCATATTAAGAAAGGTGTGTATATATACTTATGTACCTATAATATTAGTTTAAATATTAATGTTGGATTTAGAATTCATTTATATTAAGTTATTTAGGCTTCTTATCGTATGAAATCTAGCAACATTTAAACCCACGCGTCCGATATGGGGTTTTGAGTATGTTGACCACACCAAAAAAAAAGCATGAATAAGTGATTTAAATCATGGTCAAATGAATCATCCCACCACATCAAAAAAAAGTACATATGGGTCTTTGTAGCTATGAAAATATAAATTTTTTCATCATGCTAAGAAATATATGTACGGATATTTATATACTTGCAAGGAAACATATATTTTCCTATCATGTCCAGACAAATTTGTATATGTACTTATTTTAGTAGTAGTAAATCCTTCTCTCCATCATATCAAGAAAGATGTGTATGAGATTGTCACTTGCATGAAGATAAATTTGAAAAATAAAAAATTTCTTGTGTCACGTAAGCAAAGGCAAATGGCAATACTTTTTTTTGTGGCTTAACAATTTATTGTTACACGTGTTGCTGACATGAAGCAAGATTAGAGTTGACGAGGCTGCTAATTTTGACGGGATGAAGAAATCTGTAATTGTTGATTTGGAACAAAGAAATAGCACGGCCGGGCAATGAAATTTAACCCAAATGAATTAAGCAGGAAAATTGGTAACCTTAAACTTACGAATCTACCCTAAAAGCTGCTGATTTGATATCATGTTTTGAATGTGATTTGACTCAAATTATCGAACAGCAAGAATGATAATATTAAATCTTACGGAATCTGAAATCTAGCATATTCTCTTTTCTATTCTATCCTAATAATGAAATGGATATTAGATAAACATAACTGGAGAAAGATCCAACTTTAATCATGCAAGAAATGACAACCCATAGATCATCTCTCTCATATTCTACCTTGTTTAATGGACCCAAATGACGATGAGCCTAGAAAACTGAGGGAATGTTGAACTGTGTATGGCTCTTAAACAATTTTGGGATGCTCTGTGGTTCTGTTGCTGCAACCAAAGACTGCGCACGGTCGGGAGGAAGGTAGGCAAAATCGGGCTATGGGATAGTTGGATTGATGGGCTTTTGAGCGAGATGGCTGTGACATGCAGGTAGAGAGAATCGGCAAGTTAAGGGACTGTTGTTCAAGATTGCTGTGTGTAATCAAGAATCGGGAGGGGAGACTGAAATGTAGGAGATGGGAATTATGTGATAGGGTGAGACGAGCAGGTGACCGGCCACTTTATCGTGACGAACGGGACTGGAAATGTGCTGCAGGGAGGGAGAATGCATACAGGAAATGCGAACAAGGATGGGTTGAATCGAGAGGGCTCCTGGTTCCACCGGCTAGAGTGGTCGGCTAGTTAGTCGGCGGCCAGGAGTTCGGCTGTGGCTAACTAGAATCGAATGAATAGGAAGAGAGAGTGCGCGGCGGTGGATGGGGTAAGATTTACTTGGGATGTGTTCAGCTTTTGATGGCTTGATGCGAGGAATCGGGAGGAGGTCGTGAAGGGAGATTGGGGCGTCCACCGTGGTAAGTTAAAGCTATTTTTGAAAACAATTTGCAACTAATGTTATTTTAAATTAATTCTAAAATAATTTAAATATTAAAATTTAGATTTTTTTTCAACATTAAAATAAATATCTAAATTTTGTTTGACCTAGTTTATATTTGACTTAATTTAACCAAAGTTGGACATTGTTATCGATGATCAACTTGGATTACTAATCATTTATTTTTATCATTCAAGAATGTATGAAAATACTTTTGGAATTGAAATTGATCACTAGGCCTCATAGGATTGATAGAGGAAGAAACTTATATGTGAGCTTGGATATAGAGTGAAAGTAGATGGATTTATTTGACTCAATCATGAGATAAATCCCTCAAAATATTTTTAAGGTTGGCCAAGATAGGCTTCAAAATCTCATGATCAATTGAACGAGCAACCAAACTAATGAGATTGGTTTTATTGCTTGAAATCAAAGACTTACATCATCTAGGGAAAGGTCGTACATAAACAATGATGTATACCAAGGATTAGCTAGAGTTTGACCTAACTTATAAGAAAGATTTAATAAAAGTCTCTCCTATTTGAGTTCCACTTAAGCTTTGCTAGGGGTAACCTAATGGGATAATTAGGTTTGTTATGTTGCTTGCTTATGAAGGATTTTGAGTTTGGCTCTGTTGACATTTTTGATGTCAACATTAATGTCCAAATCTATCAACTAAATCAAATCATTTTGACTAGTGAGTTCAATTCCCACCCCCTTAAATAATTTGTAGTTAGCATATGATTCTCATATAAATTATCTTTTTACTAGCAGGAGGATGAATGGCTTTACTCTTAGAGATAAACTGCGAAATAAATATATTAGTGAAAATGTTAGAGTAACTCTAGTGACAGATAAGATTAGGGAGAGATAAATAGTTTGGTCACTTAAAATGTCAGTCGTCCAATGACCCAATTAGTAGAGTAGATGTATTAGATTCTCGTTATATTAAAGAAGGTAGAGACAAATTGAAAAGACTTGATGAGGATGAATTAAAAATGATCTCGATTTATTAGAATTAAATGAGAATTTGACACTTAATAGGACACAATTGAGTAGAAAGATTCATGTTGCTGATCCCACTTAGTGAGATAAAGGCAGTGAGATAAAGGCTTGCTGTTGTTTGTTGTAAGCATAGATTTGTTCAAATTTATGTGCTCTATTACTATTTATTTAAATAATATTATAATAATATAGACTGATTTACAGTACAGTGCGATAAAGGATTCAAGAATCACTCATCCTGATCAATAACTTCTCCCCTAGCAGACTTTTACTCAAAGCAAGACCACACTGAAAACTACAGCCATGGCGAATCAATGACCACACAACAAAAGTAGCTCTCTCTCTCTCTCTCTCTCTCTCCCTTCGCTTAATTTTATGTTTAACCACCATAATGGCAATCTATTCGATCTGTTGGGAAATGCACGTGCTCTTTGGCCGCCATAGCCAACACAACTCCGTCTCCAGCAACTGGAATATCTTTCAAGCTTTCAGGCACGTTGTAGGATGGTGACTAACAGAATAATTCCGCAATTACGAAAGGATATTTACTGGAGGACAGAGAGAGAGAGAACAAGATCCAGTCGTTTTTAAGTATTTTCTCTCAATTCGTATGATTACTTCTTTTGTATTGAAAAAGACGGAATCCGATGAATCACTGTCTTGAAGTTCCATTGCATAAGAGAAATATTACTAGTTCCAACTTAAGTTAAACGTGTTCACCTTTTTTTTTTTGCTTCCTGATGATGATATCCTATATAGTCAGCATATATTATATTTTTTGTATATTTAAAATAAACAGATTAGGGCGTTAAAAATGTTGATTAATTTGGATGCAATAGCTTTGACTACTAGAATTAAATGAGTGGAACTTCACACATAGTGGTGAAAACAAAGAGAAATAAAGGAGGTGATACACGCAGAATAAAATTTCTTTCAATGAGTTCTCTCAAAATTGTGTTTCTTATGATTTTCTAATTATTGTAAATACTAGGTTGTTTATAAGAATGGAATAAGATTTGCTCACCTAAAAAGGAGTGACGATTTTATTTAATTAAGGTTATATTGAAATCCTAGGTGTGTGGTGGACACCTAAGCGTGGAAATGGGGCTTATGCAAACCACAAAAAGTCATTAGATGCTTGTATGGCTTTTATTCATAATATTCTTATTTTATATTAATTTTATAGCTTGGTTAATGCTTTACAAGGCTATAACTTTTGAAAAGAATTTTATTATAAATTCATCAAAAGCTCAATTCACCGCCCAACTTTTTGGCTTGTGTCTACTGGCATAAAGGTGGAAGATGATCATGTTGTTGTAAGAGGAAAGGACCCTAGAACAACAACATCAAAATTCCTCTTTTCCTTTAGAGTCTTTACCAATAAAGATCTACATAGAGTATGAGTTTGACATGGGCATTAATAGAAAGTCACTTTAATTCTTTTCCACTACTCAAGACTTCTCACTATATGAAAAAGATGAAATTCTAGTGGCAATATTGGCGAAGAAATTATCACCAGAATTTCTAGCAGAAGTTCCAACATAAAATTAGATAAACTATTAAAAGTAATCATTAAAGAAAGATAGAAAGTTCTAGTGGTCTGGCGGTTCCAAATTTTCCCCTAATTTAAATGCTAGTATCTTTAGTTACATAATATGCCAAAAAATTATATCGATCATAAGTAAATAGTGTTTATAGTGTCCAGACCTCTAAAAATTTATGTCGGTTACTGTATCTTAAAATAGCCATCCCGACCATCTTCCCCATTTAAACCCTTGCACTAACCACTATCACTTCGATCGTCATCCACCATCAACGTGTATTTCCTTTCTTTCTGGTGATTTTTTTTTTTTTGACAATTTCTTCATGAATTTTAAGATAAATCTCATTCCATGTCTTTCATTGTCTTTATTTTGAAGGTTTATTGTATATTTACCTTATTCTATCATTGTCATAAGTGCAAAATTAACTTATCTGATTTAGTCATTGTTGACCTCATTTTTAGAATGAGGTCTTAACCTCTCCATCTTAGATATAGGACTCCACTTAGACATTAATAGTACCTTAGTCTTAAGATATTTCTAGCGATTAGGTAAACACATAACCTAACCCTAGAGACTTAGAAGAGTTAGCCATAGGAATAGTTTATGCCTTAGGGGTACTAGAAAAATTTACCTATCTTATAGATTGAACCAAATCCTCATTTCCTTCTTTCAAGTCAAACTCCAAATTCAAACCAACCTCAAACTCAAATCAACTTCAATTCCAAACCAAACCTTAAATCAATTCCAATGGACTTTCTCAAATCATGAATTAATTTTAAATGATTGAAACCCATGATTGAATTCCAAATTCTAAAATCTTTCCTAAGTCCCTTCGATTCCACCTTATGGACTTGACCCAACCCTTGGTTTAACCTAATTTGACCAATTGGTCAACTTAACCCAAGTTGACCTATTTTGACTTAAATGGGTCAACATGAGCCAAATGACATCAAATCAACTCCAAATTCTTTAAAATTTGGCCCAACCTAATTTCAAACTATTCTAAATCTTCCCAAAGTGAAATCAAAGCTAAATTACTATTTTATCCTTAGGTCAAGGGGTAACCTATGGCCAATTCCACTTGGAATTTGGTCATATCCTTTTCATGGCCACTTGTCACCCTCTTAGTGGACCAAGTGGACACTAATGAGTGTGGTGCAAATGACCCAATGATTTTGGGTCAGCCAAACCCAACCCAAGGCCAAAATCGATCACCCCACTCAAAATGAGCACATGGGAATCACTCCTCCACCTCATTTAGCACATGGAAACTTCTCTACTACCTCCCTCTGGCCAAATCGAACCACATGGCATTCAAAATAGCTTAACAAACTCAACCCTTGGGATCAATTTGACTAAAACGGCAAAGCCATGCTTGACCGACCGATCCATCTAGGGGGAGATATACTCCTCATAATTTCATTTCATTTGCATTGACTCACATTCGATTAAAGCATAGGAACTCAGAGGAAGTAATTCTAAGCTCCCACAAGGTCTCCTAAGCTACTTTGGTTTGTTGAATTTTTGATATTGTCTAAACTAAAAATAGGTGAGCTCAAGGGATTTTCCATCTTATTCAATTCTCCACTAGAGCTCAATTCCTCTTTCAAGCACCTTGAGGGGACCCAATCAAGCTCACCCAAGTCTTCATCCAAGTTCTCAAGCCACGGGAAGAGCGGGCTAGACCAAGGCCTCAAGTAATTGAAGCCCACTTTGGTCAATAGGAAGATCCACTCAACCTCAAGCCCTCAAATCTTCAACAGAGCTTTGTCTCCAGTAGATGAAGTTACCTCGACAGTTGGGAGCGCCGGTGATAGCTTTCCATGAGGTATGGATCAAAACCGAGCTTAGGGAGAATTTTCTTTTGTCCTTTTTGAAAGGAATTGTAATCCCATTACATTTTGACCGTTAGATCTTCATCTCCTTGAATGATGATGGTGTAGGTTAATTTTAGCTCAATTTGAGCTCAATCGAGCTTGAATCAAGTCCTAAGAGATGGACAGTTACCCTCTCCCGTAGGCGAGCTCAAGGATGAATCATGGATCATCCATCCCGCATATTTTAGATGGACGATCTTGATTCATCCACATTAGATCCGCATTTTAATCTCTTTAATACCGCGGGCTTAAACTTGACTGTCCGATCTTTGATCGGATGATTCATGGGAAAGCGCGTAGTGCTGCCGGCTGATTGTGTAGCCGATGTGACAACTTAAATAATCAATCCCATCACACCATGTGAAAAGCGTGTGCCGCGTCAGCGGTCCACGTGGTGTCGACAAGATTGGTTATATAATTAGGCTATTTAATTAAGTTTTAATCACATAATCTTCAAAAATACATAACTAAATATAGAATAATAAAAAAAATTACAAACTCAAATGTATATTGAAGATATTTTAAAGGGGAATAATATAAAATTAAGTTTAATTGATTTTGAACTGCAAATTTCATGCAATTTGGGTTTTATTGGAAATATAATTATCTTAATTACTCCCTAATTACTCCACTGATTAATTCCAACCTTCTCATGTATGTTTAGTGAGATGACTTCTGCTTCCCATGATTTTCTTGGAATTTATTAATGGCTTAATTAGGGTAATTGCTTGATTCACTCCTAATTACTCTCTTAATTAATTAAATGACTAATTAACCTATTAAATAGTGATAAATTCATTAATTAAGTTTGTTAATTGCATTAGAATAGTTAATGGACTTAGGGAATGAGATTAGGAGTCATCTCCCAAACCTTTTCCCCTTAGTTCATTTCATTTGGATAAAAATCTAATTAAGGTGCAAATTAATTAAATAGTTTAACCACTTAATTAAATGGCTTAATTAATCAAAATTTTAAAATCAAATCAATCTGAACTTAATCAATTCCTTTTTGCTTAGATGCTTAGGTGTTCAATAACCTAAGCAGCTTAAGGAAATCATATCTAACCCATATGTATAAGAAGGGTTATGAAAGTACTTAAAATTAAACCCTTTAGCTTAATTAATCATTAATTGAGAGCCAAATGCATTAGGCCCCTTTTTTTCTTAGGTTCATTATTGATTTAAATTACTTGTGATTTTATGTCATACATTGGCACATAATTATTTGGTTAAATATATTAAAGTGGTGTACATAAAGGGTAATTAATGGACTTAATGTATTCCTTAACCTAAACAAAATATAAAATCAATCTAATGATTCTAAAATTAAACTAAAATAACATACTCATGTGGGAGATGGGCTAGGACTAACAAACTTTCTCATATTTCTTAAATTCAAATCAAACTCAAAACAAATTCAAAATTTTCTTAAACCAACTTTGACTCACTTTAAATAAATCTTATTCCATAGGATTATCTTTAGGAATTAATTAGGGTGAGTGAAGTTACATGCTTTCATCACTTTATTTCTTTTCTAGCATGCTAAATGTGTATGTCATATATAAATCATGCATTCATGCCTTTTGAAAATCAAATAAAAAAAATTGAAATGTTTCCTTTATGTTAAATTGCATGTTTTGGCTAAAGCAAGAATATGAATGGATATTATCATTACTAAATCTGAAATTATTTTTAAATCTTATAAATCAAACATTATAACTGAAAGGTATGCTACTTATAATTATTTATAAGCTTTCATGTGAGTATAATATAGAGATGTGCATTGTGTGACTTTTCTTCTCTTTTCGTTTAACATAGTTTTGAATAGGATTTGCAAAATGTATAGTTCATTTGAAAGAATACAAACTTGCTTAAATTCATTCCTATTCACTCCTATGTCATAATTTAATAAGGATATTCATACTTGCACACATAAATTAAACAACCGGCAAATTAAATAAACACAAACTTTTTGCATGATTCTTTTTCCTTTCATTTGCTTTTGTACATGCACATGTGTTTAAGGAAAGTGGTATATTAGTCTGGACATCCTGGGATTGCGAGGCTTTAAGTAGCCCCAAATAAGTCTTGTACCTCACACCCGTGGTGTAGAAAATAATGGCACCGTACTCACTTATTCCTTTCATACATGTACATGTGCATATGAATAATGGATAAAAGAATCCCTTTTTCTACTTAACAAAATCATGCATCATAAAAATATCCAAATTTTTTTAAAAAACTTTCTTAGCATTCATCATTAAGGTGTGATAAATATTTCCATTTGCATGTATAGATATGCTTAGGATCCATCCATATGCATGTTACACATATTGAAAAGAAATGAAGTATTGTGTTTTTTGTGATAGTAAATCACTTTACTTAATCTTAAAATGACTTTCTTTTTGAATAGGTTTGTTTAGGGAAAAATTCAAAACTTAAGATTAATTAAAACACATAATAAATATTCACTACATAAAAATCAATAATGAGTCTACCTTAGAAATTACTTAAGGTAGGGAGGAAAGAGAAGTTTTCTTTTTTTTTTTCCTCTTTTTACAACACTTAGTAATTAATTATAGGTTCATTCAAACCTAATCAAATCACAAAAGTAAAATCAACCAAATCAACTAAAACACTTAAATGAAATCACCCTCTAAGTTGAACTCTTTCACACTTAGAAAACTTCAACCTTAAAGCTTAGCTAAACATACCACACAAATCTTAAATAGCACACACAATAGGCTAAGTCACCACTTCTAGCTTTAGGTTAGGGCAATGCATGGTTTGATGTTTGCTTTTATTTTGTGATGTAATATTTTAGTCTGGATGTTAGGGTGTATGTGCGTAGGCTGAATGGTAGGGCGATCTTAGTCTAATCATTATCTTCTGCAGGGATTATGCTTAAGTGGTGCTGTAAAAAAAATATAAATGCTTTTGCTGTACAGGTTGCTTATACCCCTAAGCATAATCCAAAATAGGCCAGATGTACTTGGTTACCCATGTGTGTGGTGCTAAGTCTAATTTATTCATATATATACTTGGGATTGTGTGGTTTGTTTAGCTAATATATATTTTGCATATTTTAGTTAAATTTCTTTTTTACCATTTTCATGTAATTTTGCAATTAAGATTTGGAATGATTATTATGAGGGATTAGGATGAATATTGGTCATAAGATCATATCTTATATACCATGTGAAGGTTTGGAGCAAACCATATTCCAACCAAGTCAAAAGAAAGAAAGAACCAATTGAAGAAAGAACCAAATGAAGAAAGAAGAATGAAGAATGAAGACCCCCATAACATGAATTCCTTCTTGATTATAATTAATTCATTTTATAATATGGGTTGTATAAGGGTAGAGCTCGGCTACCCAATTTTTTTTTGGGTTTGTGTGGTGGAGCTCGACCACAAATGACCTCTTATTCTTTTGCGCTAGCTTTATAAATTGTTTGATGCTTGTTTAGCTTGTGCATTAAGATGACATCTTTTTATAGTTTCTTCCTTGCTGTGATGTATGGCCTGGATGACGATTAGGCTCTTAGGTTTCTATCAAACTAATCAATTCAAATAAAAAAACTCATAACTCACATAAAGCTTAAGTTATAAAATCAAGATAAAAGAATTAGCAACCCCTTAGCTGGATGTTATATTTTCTTTCTCACATCATGCAAAAAAAGCATATTATTTCACACTTAATTTGAAGAGCTTCCACCCATACTAGAGAACTTGGCTTGACCTTTGAGAGCCATGGTGGAAACACATCTCCTTTTCTTGCTGATTTTGGCCCTTAATATGATTTCTCATACATTACGCATATGAATCTTAAAGCCTGTGTCAAATTGATTGTCCAAAATGAAAATAAAATGTAATAAAATTTGCATTAGGTTTAAGTCATTAAATTTTACATAATCTAGTCTCATGGAGTGTGTTTAAGGACTTAGTCTCAATAGCCTAACTATCTTGCAAAAGCATATGACTTCTTGCATATGTATTTAAATGTATGATGAAGTTTAGCGGCAGAAGTTTGGTGGTTTTCTCTTATGGAGATAAACCAAATACCCATTTTTGTCTTAGATTTAGGTTGTGCTTTCTCCCTAGATTCAGGTTCTGAGGTTGCTCCTCCACTTTATGGGCTACAAGCATACATACTTACCTTTTAGGAATTTTCTTGACCTTGTATCATGGAATTATAAGCCCTAACTTTCTAATAAAAATTCAACTTAAACAAATAAATCAATTCAATTTCAAAAATATAAAGCCCAACCATAGGATAGTTTGGGATGCTTACTAGGCTTCCTAGTATCCTAAGCATCCCCTACTTATCTTCATTTGGCTTTGATAATAACTCCCTCCTCTTAATCAATCTGATTTGATCTTCTAAAAATAAATCATTTGGTTGATAGTCCTACCTTTAAAATCTTTGGAGACAACAATCATTTATCTTAATCGAGAGTATTTCTAAGGAATCCTGTTCCTTAGGATGTAATTAACTATGGGGACTTGCCTCCATAAGGAACTTAATGAATTCAATTTAAAAGAAACCCTATTTTACTTTTCAATGTAAAGTAATGGAAGAATCTCTGGTACATTCTGAAGACCCATAGTCTTTAGGAGTCTTTATTCAGGTGATTAGGTCCATTGTAGGGTGGTGACTTCTATCTTTCGAGATAGTACACTTTTCCTCAATGTCATACTCGATCACCCTAATAAGAACATCTGCAGATCTACGAGGTGTCCCAACAAAAGGCATATATTTTTGTTTTCATTTTTCCTTTCAAGAAGGATAGATGAAGGCAGGAATATAAAAATTTCACCACAATCATTCTTGCATCCAAACAATCTTAGATTAATTGGTTCAATTGTTTTTTTAAATGTCTATATTTGTAGAGTTTAAAATAAGAGGAGTAATGCAATAATAGTGTAACACATAGTGTTTCATACAAAATTAAGGTATATTTTGGTAGTAGGATTTGAGTAGGATTTAAGCAGGATGTAATCTACATCCTTCCAAACAACAAAATGATACCTTCAAATCTTGATTTAGCAAATCCTATTGGCTGATGAATTATGAGATCTATAAAACTGAATTGTGCAAACGAGGGTAGGAGCAAAATTCGACTATTACCAATGAGATTTTTGACAGACTAATCCATTGGAAATAACCGGTGAAATTACTAATGGATTTTCTGCCGAAAATGTTTCTAACAAAAATTTCAATGGAAAAAACATCTGCATGAAACTTGCTTAAATGGATAAATAATTCCACCAAAGTTTTTCCCGCAAAATTTTTGTTCAAAATCTATTCATTTACGGGGTCACCGAACTAAACCACCAATTTTCCCCTTTCTCTCTTTTGGGTTCCTCTTGGGTGGAGATGAAAGTAGGCTAGGGATATCGAGAGCTCCATAAAAATGTTTTGCTTTTATTTAATTTCTCTATAGAATCAAAGGTAAACCATATCTTCTAGTTTATAAAAATGATTATTTGTGATTTAAACTATTCATTTTTGCAAAATGTGGATTTAAAAATTTTTAATATATTTTTAATTTATGACTTCAATCTTGTTAAAAATTATTTGAAACTCATTTATATCACATTACCTTTTTTGTTTGGTGTTAGATCAAAGATTATTTAGCTTAGGATTTACATTTTTGTTGAAGCCATAAATATATAATTTGTAATTTTTGGATGAATACACACACACACACACACACACACACACACACACACACACACACACACACAGAGATATATATAAATATATATATATATATATATATATATATATATAGGCTAATGCAGTGAACTTTTTAAAAGAAGTTAAAAGATCAAATTTTGAATTTTACATTGTTTCTAACATATCCTCATTGCTTAGAGTTAAAATCATGCAAATTTTGAGAATTAGATTCTAAACATAGTTCTCTATATCTCCTATATTCATGACTTCGATTGGATTTCACTACAATCCCAAATAAAAAAATTAATCTCAATGGCCTAATCCATGAAACTATGAGCTAAATTACATTGCTAACCATCCTTCTTCTTTTCACAATGTACTCCATTTACACTCCCTGTCGAGTGCTCCATTTCTATTCTCTTTTAGTCTCACTAACTAGCTTTACACTGGGCTGATTCATGCACACTAAGAATCTCTCAAGTAGTTTAAGAGTTAGGGACAATTAAGGCTTTCTCATAGAAGGATCCTTGCACATAAGCTACTTATATGCTTAGTACATTATATTGAATATTATAAGCTATAAAAATTGGACACTTAGTACTTAATTATGTTATATTGGGCTTTGATTATTTAGTTATAATAAATTCTATAATTTATATAATAAAGTAATATCTATCTCACATTCTTTAATTTATACAACAGATAAATATCCTTAATGAATGACATTGAATATATAATAGGTTGCATCTATGCAAAAAAGGACTAATTGATAAATTCTTGAATGGTGTTAAGTGTATTGTGCATGTGATATCTCAACTTTCCATTTATTTTTCCAGAAGGAAAGTATTAAAGTTCATGTGGGAGGCACAAGAATTAAGCCTACTTAACGCTACATGAACTTAGATTAGACTTGTATCAAAAGGGGTTTCAACCAAATTATTAGTTATGGACTTCATATTGTCAGTATGACCAACATATCGATATTGAAATGGGTGCTTCAACGAGCTATGCATCTTTAACTTATTATGACTTTGAAAATATAAAGAAATGGTGCTCAATATAGTAGGAGCTTATTTTGTAGGAACTACCAGACATAGAAGTTCAAATTTCTACAATATATTAAGTACAACACAAAGGAACTATTGGAAAGTTACATGAATTATCTGTGGATGTAAGATTGTTAAGCATCAAAACTAGATACAATACACCAAAAGAGTTTTAATCAATTTACTGGGTTGCTTAAAGAGATTAACCTAAGAAAAAAATAATTTTCAGAGGACTTATGTATAACAAAGAAATTAGTATCCAAGGTAAGTTTGAGCTCATGAGAAGTTGATTGTTGTGTTAATGACTTTTTGTTCTATTATAAAGATGATGTAATAGAGGTTGAAAGTAAATTTTGTGGAGTACCTAAAATAAAGCCATAAAGTAAAAAAATAATGCAAATAGAAAGAAGTTTCATACAAGCATTTATTTTATTTGTCACTTATTCCAAGTCTTTAAAGACTATGAGCATCTATGCATTTTGTTAAGCATATAAGATGACACCATGAGAGCACAAGTAAATTTTTTTAGTCATCCATCAGACGGCAGAGTGCGAAAGCAATTTAGCCATACTTATTCCAACTTTCTAGGTGAGCCACACAACGTTAAACTTGGTTTATTGTTGATGGTTTCATGCATTATGGTCAATTTACATCATTTTATTAACGTTGACTAGTGATAATTACACTTTCAATCTACCTCTAAAGATGTGCAGGACCACACCATTTATGTTTCTCATATTAATCATACTTGGACCACATAGTCCTAGAGAAAAAAATTATATCTTTTTGCAACCTTTGATAGATGATCTAAAAATCTTATAAGACAGTGGTCGACTTACATATGATATCACTATAAATTAAGACTTTGAGATGAAAGTAGCATTTACATGGAATGCCAATGGCTTTCTTGAGTTTTGAATGTTATTAGAATGGAGCACTGCTAAAAAAGGTGGCATATCCATATTGCATGAATTTATCAAAGGAATTTAGTTTAAAAATTATAAAAAATTTATGATTTGATTATCATCGAATGTTCTTTCTAGCTGATCACCTTTTTAAAGGAAATAAGGATGTATTCATCATAAATATAGTAGAAAAGTCCAAACCTCCACTAAAGATTAAGTGAAGATGAGTTATAGCGAGTTATTACTTCAATTTTTACAATAAGTCGTTCTCAAATACTATCTGATAGTCATCTTTCACAGTATGGTGTAAATTATAACTAGATAAAAAGAAATATTTTCTACGATCTACCTTGCTTAAAAATCAATTTGACTTGACATAATCTTGATGTTATGCAAATAGAAAAGTTATCTTAGATAATATATTTAATACTATGATAGATGTTAAGGGAAAAATTGAATATAGTGTGAATATCATATTGGATGTAAAAGATGCCCACAAATGATGAGAGTTAAAGATAAAAGAAACTACAAGTGATAAAATTTTGAAGCTTAAAACCAAGTACTATCGTATGTTAGATCAACAAAGAAAGATTTGATAATGGGTACAATCACTGAAGTTGCCAAACAAACATGCATCTAACTTGAGTAGTTGCATTAACTTGAGGGCAAAAAAGATATTCAAAATGATAAGTCATGACGGTCATATTTTTTGTTGTATTTATTATAAGTTTCATTTAGTGCTTTATCTGATCAAATATTGAATCCTTTGATTGATCTTAGTCTATTCTTTAAAAAATTGTGTTTAGCTTGTTTAAAAGAGATGCCCAAAGGCAACTTGAAATCAACATTTCAATCTTATTATGTAAGCTATATTATGTAAGATTGAAAGGATATTTTTCCTTACCTTTTAACTCAATGTAGCACTTGCCAATATATCTATTATACGAAGCTAGAGTTGAAGGTCTAGTTTAGTATTATTGGATGTACCTTTTTGAGAGATATCTATATCTAATCATTATTAATATTAATTAATTATATTTCTAGTCAAACTTAATTCTTGAAGCTACTATAAATTTTTCAATAAACTAAAGTTGATTGTGTTGAATAAAGCAATCTCTGAAGCCTCAATATATAAAGCTTATTTTGGCTCAAGAGACTACTAATTTTTGCTCATACTACTCCGAGCCACATGCATAATAGCACTTCAAGATATTTGAATAATAAAGAGCTCGGGATAGCAACAATCAATATTCTTTTCAATTGTGATAAAATTCAACCTTTATTAAGTAAGAATGTTCATGTAATCAGATCTAATTTGTTTACAGCTCAGATATAATATTTTTTTGATCATGATAATTTTAATATTAACTTCAGGTTATTCATGAACTCTTTATAATTGAATGATGCTACTACTATTAATAAAAAGATAAAAGATGAATTCCAAACATGTTATATATTACATGTAAATAATCTAGTTATGATCTAGTTTTAATTAAATTCATTGGCCACACTTTCTTATATAACTCCACTTAATAGATTTATGATCAAAGTAATGGACTGAAGAACCACGACCTTTACAACCTTGCTTGGGGACCCATTGAACTTGAGAATACGTGGCCAATTTTTTACGTGAATGGTTATAGATTCCATAATATTAATGGTTTGAAGGATGAAAAGCATATAACTCTAGTGTGTATGCTAGAGATAACATACATTCAAATAATGAGATAGATTATTATGGAGTTCTATAAGAGATCGTGCAATTGTAGTATCCTAGTTCAAATAAGAGAAATGTCTTCTATTCAATTGTGATTGGTTTGATCCTATTGCTAATAGAGGAACAAAGACACATAAGTTATATGGCATAATTGAAGTAAAATTAAGTAGAAAATATGTTATATTTTATCCATTCATCTTTGCGCTTCAAGTTACTCAGGTATATTACCTTAGTTATGTTGGAAAAATAAAAGAAAAAGTAGATTGGGTAGTAGCAATTAAGATCAAGTCTAGTACAAGAGATAAATTTCAAAACATTATTAACTTTATTCATCAAGAAGAGGAGATGGTAGATCTTAGACTTTCAGGTGATGACTTTGAGCCACTAATAACCTTACAAAATAGTGATGAGAATTATGAGAAAGTTATTCAATCTAGCGATGAGTATAATGATGATGACAAGGATCATGAGATTTTAAATTCTACATTGGAGATTCATTGGAATAAACTATATGACATGTGCATTATAGGTAGAATATATATTTTTTATTTTTTTCTTATAAGTAGGAGAACTATACATTATTATTATTATTTTTGTTTAATACTTGGGATGTGCTTTTCTTTACTTGTCTCATATACTTTGGTTATGCAATAAGTTTAGTACTTGAAACTTGTCTTATTACTTTTTCTAGACACTATAATTATGTACTATCTTTTTTAGGTTTAATACCTAGAATCAACTTTTCTTATTTCTTTTAGACATTATAATTATGCACTAATTTTTTATGTTTAACAACTAAAATAATTTTTTTCATGCTAATCTATTCATTATAATTTTTTTTTATAAATAGCATCACATGGTGATGATGTCTCTCATGAATCGATCATGAGTATTTCAAGAGGAAGAAAATAACTATTTTTTGGCCCAATTTTTAGACTACCACCACTATCACCGTCAAGACGTCTATTTCGATCTTGCTGCCCATGCTAATGGACTTGCATATACACAAGCCTGTTATTCTCCAAGCCTACTAAAACCAATCTATTTTATTCATTTTATTTCTATATAGGTCATAGGGAGCCCATCTATCACCATCCACCACTACCAGATTAGGCCATCCATCCACATTGATTAAGTATGGTAGAGTTGAGGAACCTATTTCATGCACTTTTATTGAGCTTGAGAAAGATATATAAGTGTATATGCTATACTTTTATTTTTTTATTTATGTAAAATTAAGTTATGTTTTTTGTAGCTTCAATCCATCAAGGCAAGCAATACATAAAATAAGAGATATAATTAAAATCAACTACTTTGATGCTCTATATGTATTGTAGAAGAAGATACCAATAGAGGTACGTGATATGTAGTTTAAAGAATTTGATGTATTAACAAAGATCTTTCAACTTATACAATGCAATAATTTGTATTCATGATATATTGATTTTAATTACTGAGTTTTATGTTATAGAAAAAATTAGAATATTAGAAAGAATCTTAAGGTAAGAGGCATTGCCCATCTACATGATATGTTCAAAAATGTTTGTAAGTCTAGATAGAGACCTCCTTAAATTGGAGAGGAAGAGTGTGATTAGTTATGTAAAGCTTTGACATATCTAGACTATGCTTGTAAAATGGATCAATGACAACAACAATAACAAGCCTTTATCCCACTATGTGTGGTCGGCTACATGAATCCTTCTTCTCCATTATGTCCTATTATGTGTAAAATTCTATTTAATTCTAGTAAACTAAAATCATTTTTTATATATCTTAACCAAGTCCTTTTAGGTCTAGCTCTACCTTTTTTTAACATAAATCAAATCTAATATATCTACTCTCTTAACCAGGTCATCAGACAGACGATGCTTTACGTGGCCAAACCATCTAAGGCGACTCTTTCTAATCGTATCTACCACTGGAGCTACTCCAACTTTTTTTTTAAACATACTCATTTTTTATTTTATCAATAAGAGTAAAGTCACTCATCCTCCTGAGTATCATCATCTCTGCACACTTAACTTAGTCTTATGCTTCTCTTTTATTGGTCAACATTCTGCACCATAAATTATTTCAGGTCTTACCACCATCTTATAAAAATTTCCCTTAAGACTAAGCGGTACTTTTTTATCACATAATACCAGATGCATTCCTCTACTTCAACCATCCAACTTGAATTCTACTAATAACATCTCAATTTATTTCACCATCATTTTGAAAAATAGAGCCTAGATATCGAATCACTCACTCTTTTTAATGACTTGGTCACCATATGTCATAGCACCACCATAAGAACTTCTACAACTAATATTACACTCCATATATTCAATTTTAGATATACTCAAATAAAAATATTTAGCCTCTAAGGTAGACCTCCATAATTCAAGTTTCTCTTGGACTCCCTCTCTAGTATTATCAACAAGAAGAATGTCATTAGCAAAAAGCAAAGAGCAAGGTACATCTTACTATAAATGTCTAGTAAGAACATCCATAACTAAAGTAAAAAAGATAAAAGCTTAAAGTTGATCCCTTAATGTAATCCAACTGAAATAGAAAAATATTTCAATCCTCCTTATGTTTGGACACAAGTAACAGTTCTAGTATACATATCCTAAATGAATTGAATATAACCAATATTAACTCCTTTATTTTCTAGAAATCTCTAAAGAACATATCCTAAAACCTTATCATAAGCTTTTTTTAAATAAACAAATATCATATGTAGATGCTCCTTACTTTCTCTATACTTTTCCATCAAACCTCTCAACAAATGTATAGCATCCATAGTAGATCTACTTGGCATAAAACCAAACTAATTTTGAGAAACTTTTGTATCTCATCATAACCTATACTCAATTATTCTCTTCCATAATTTTAATGTATGACACATTAACTTAATTCCTCTGCCCACTCTTATGCATTACCTTTATTCTTAAATATAAGAACCAACAAACTATTTCTCCACTTATTTAGCATCTTTTTTTCCTTTAAAATAACATTAAAAAGATTTGTAAGCCAAGAAATTCCTTGATCTCCAAAATATTTCCACACTTTTATTAGAATATCATCAAGTCATACTATTTTACCACACTTTATTTTCTTAAAAGCTTCTTCAACTTCAAATTTATTAATACGATGACAAAAATGAAATTCTCTATTTTTGTTTAGGGTATTAAGGTTGCTAATATCAATAATATTTTTTGATCTTTCATTGAAACAGTTTATCAAAATACCTCATCCACCTATTTTCAATATCCTATCTAAGAAAATTACTTTATGATTTTCATCCTTAATACACCTCACTTGAATTAGATCTTTACTTCTCCTGTCTATTTGATTGGCTAACTTATACATACATCTTTCACCTTCTTTGATATCCAATTTATTTTATAAATCACTAAAAGCTAAATTTTTTGCATCATATAATACTTTCTTAGAATTTATATGAGACACTTTATATCTTTCCCAATTCTATGAGTTTTTATATTTAAACTAAGTTTTGTAGCAATGCTTCTTATTTCTTATTTTTTCTTGCACAATTTGACTTCACTACTAGCTATTTTATTAAAAGAAGCTTCCCTTTTGATTCTCTAAGCATATTTTTGGCAACTTGCTTAATTTCACTTGCTACATTTTTTTACATAAAATTAGCTTCCTTATGAACATCCCAAATTCTAAGCACTTGTAGCTTGCTCTTAAAAACATTTTTGTTAGTGTTCTTTAAGTGCCCCCATTTAATCCTAAGATAATAATTTGATTTATTTTTCATCTTCCAATCCTTCATCTTAAAATCTAGAACTAATAGTTAAGGCTGACTACTTAAACTATCTCTTAGAATGACCTTAAAATCTTTATAAGCTTAATAATCTAATTTTCTTATTAAAAAATAAGCAATCTGTGTTTTATTTGATCCATTATTATAGGTAATAATATACTCATTTTTTTTCTTAAATACAGTATTAGCAACTATAAAATCATAGGCTAGAGCAACTTCTAATATAGTTTGTCCTACCTTCTTCATTAGTCACCCCAAATCCATAGCCACCATGAATACGTTTAAAATCTTCTACCACTCTACTAACATGTCCATTTAAATCTTCTCCAATAAATACATTTTCTTTAAGTGGTATCTTTTGTATTAATCCTTCTAAGTCATTCCAAAATTTTTCTTTTGAGCATACATCCAAACCTATTTGAGGAGCATAACCATGTATAACATTGATAATCTTAGTATCAATAATAATCTTTAAAGCCATAATTCTATCTTTAATCTTATTTTTTTTATTACATTATCCTTCAAAATTTTATATATAATCACATCTACACCATTTCTAATTTGACTTCTACTTTAATACCAAAGTTTGAATCCTAAACTATCAATGTTCTTGGCCTTCTCCCAAGTCCATTTAGTTTCTTGAATACATAAAATATTTAGCTTATTATGAACCAATATCTATTAATTCTATTAATTTACCTATAACAATACCTATATTCCAAGTTTCTAGCCTAATTCTACTTTCATGGACTAACTTCTTTACCCACATCCACCTATAATGTGGGAACCATTGATTATTTGTAAAATGGAGCAAGCTAAATAAAATTTATCACCTAATTGTGGGGTATGGGTAACTCCAACATGTTTAAGTTTTAGTATATAAGAAGAATGGTAAGTCAGTGACTAATGTTAATTAAATCCATAAGAATTATTTACTAACTTTATTGATATATCTATTGAAGTAAGTATTTTAAAAAGAGTTAGTAGTTGCAAAATTGCATAGTAAAACACATCAGCACTAGGTGGATCAATGGTGGATTGATGTCAGGTCACCAAGACCTTATGTATGTAAAATTTTTTGTTGAATATAATGCCATTAAAAATATAATATACTTAAATAGCATCAAAATATTTTATTGGATTAGTACATAGGGTGAAGAAGGTGTATAGTCAAAATTCTACTGGTGAATAAAGTTCAAGTGGGTAATGTCAGAGTAAAAGTTTGATATATAGAGAGATGTTGGTAGAGGTAAAAAAAAAAGGAAATATATTTAAATTAGGTTTGCAAAGTTTTGTGTACGTTGCACGACATTCTTATCTGGAGGTAGCACCATTTCAATCGATAAGCCAGTTGAAGGCACATCACTGCATATTTGCTAAGGAGGACATGGAGGCTTGGATGACTGCTTAGATGGAAGCTTAAATAGTTCTATCGAAATAAGAATGGAAAAGATGCATCGCCATAGATATAAGAAAAAGAGGAAGTGATGGAGGAGCATGAGAAGGAGAATGATGATTAGTTTTCTATTTGTACCACATTATTATTTTTGTAACTTTAGTATTGAACATTTTTTTTCCAATGTAAATGTTTTCGAACTATTAGATGAAATGTTTGATTGTGACTTCTTTTTAAAGTAATATTATCTTCTTTGTGTAATTGTTGTGATCCTATGATAATCAATTCTAAGTTTTTGGAAAAAACATTTAAATATATTCATTATTTGTTATTCTTGTAGGTGTAAAAATAGAAAAATATGTGAAGAACTTTTTTTTATATATATGTACAAGTTTTTGATGGATTTTGACTTATTTTTCATCTTTCTGTTCAATACAAATCATCGCATGAAAATCTAATGGGGAAAATTTTCTGATAAAAAATTCTAGTAGATTTTTTACAAAATTTTCTATCAGAAATTTCCACTAAAAGTTTATTGGAAATCTCACTAGAAAATTATGATGAAAATTATAGTGGTATATTCCCCTATAATAGATTTTCTAACATCTATGTCTAACAGTTCATTTCAATTGATTTCCAACAAAATTTTATCAAAAATCTATCTAAAATGAATTTTGGTGGCTCTTTGGTTGTCAAAATGCATTTCCAACCAAGAGTTTTCCAACAGAAAATATACTATCAAAAATCCATTGGAAAAATAATTTTCCTACAAAAAATGGAGTTTTTTTGATAGATTTTTCTATCAAGAATGTGTTGTATCCTTGTAGTGTCAAATTCAGGTTTCAAGTCAGGGTAGAGCAGAAAGGTAAGAATGATGAAGATTTTAGATGACCAAATTTTATCATTTACTTCTTGTGAGATGACTCACTCTAGTTTTCACTATCTCATGTACATCACACTTGATCCCTTTAAAAGATGATACAATTGATTCAAATTTTGAAATAAATCAAGAACATGATTAGTTTAATCCTGCTTATGTTGTGGCTAGATATATAATTAGTTTGGGTTAGGATTGACGATAGATTAATTCTATCAAATTTTAAAATGTTAAATGTAATTTATTAACTAAAATTAGTGTTTCTGACCAAAAATCAATATTCATTTTCTAGGTCAACTTAACTTAAATAGTCATAATTTTTTGACAATCTAGTCAAAATATCCTTTAGCACTTTAATAATCATGAGATTGATACATCATAATCAATCACTTAGATACTTTGGTGATTTTATTGCTCATGTAATTAATTCATTAATTAAATAAATGGTTATAATAGACGTCATGCTACAATTGATTGGGCAATCCTATTTTAATTAGAGTGTATGTAAATGACACACATCAATATGCATGTTAACATTTAAATTTACAATAATCTATGTATATCAATGATCATAAATTTTTAATTATGTTAGATATTATAAATGGATATTATGACCCCAATTATTAACTTATAATAGACTTCTTCCTAAACGAAAGATGTTAATTATAGAATTCATTAAAGAGGATAAATATTTTTTTTATATTGTTTACCAATAACCATCTTTAGTTGATGAAGAGAATTTTTGATGCTCATGGGGAAAACACAAAAAATTAGGCAATTCTAATGTTATATGAAGTTAAAGTTGATTTGTATCGATAGGATTTCAACTTAATCTAAAGATTTGAACATCCTACGGTGAGTGTGTTGGCGCTTGGTCAACCTTATTATGTTGCATCAATTAGTTATGCACCACCCAGTGAGAATGAAATAAGTAGATATAAAGAGATAGTCATTGATCTAACTAGCCTACACATTGAAACTATTGATGAAGCTCCCAACATTGAAGCACAAAAATTACATAATCTATTTGAGCACAATGTAATGACCATTATCACATGGAAGCTCCACTCACACTAATTTATATGTAGTGGTTAGATTATTGATTATCAAGGCTGATTTCAATAAGCCACTTGAATGTTCTAAATAGCTTATTAGGGTGCTTAATAAAATAAATTCTCTAGATATATCAGTTCCATTTGATTTATATAAAAAAATGGTATCTAAATTAAGATTATTTATAGGAAAACATATATTGTATTAACAATGGTTTGTATTATAAATATGATTGATCAAAGAATGAGTGTAAATATTATAGTTTTCCAAGATACAAATAATAAAGCAATAAATAACACAAACAAAATGGTATCCTATGAAATGATTATTTTATGCCTTCTACTACTCTACATCTATAGAGACTTTTTGCATGAATGAGTTTTATTGAACTTATAACAAAACAATTAAGAAACATATTTTGAGTCATCCATCAAATAAAAATGTGTGGAAACATTTTAATAGCACATATCTAGCTTTTACTAGTAAAATAACAAGCATTCGCTTCAAATTGTGTGCTATGGATTTATGCCTTATAATCATGTCACTACATTTTTATTAGCTAATAATTATTACTTCATATAATCTTCTTTTAGAGATGTGTGTGATAAGCTCTATCTATTTCTCATTCTATTACTCTTAGGACAAATGGTCCATAGGCTAAAATTGATGTATAGTTGTACCTATTAATAGTTGATGCCAAAATTTTATGGGAAGATGGTGAGGTTGCATATAATGTCACAACAAATAGAATTTTTTAGAGGAGAACAATGCTAATAAGGATAATTGGTGATTTTCAGGCATATGACATGTTATTAGGTGGAGCACATTAGAAAATTAGCTTTTCCAAACTACATGGTGTCATTGAAAGCATTTATATTGAAAAATGGTAGTAAAAATGTATGGTTTATCTGCCATCAAATATTTTTACCTATTAATCATAAATTTAGAAAATAAAAATAAAAACACATTCATATAGAATAGAGATGAAAAGAGTAAGCTACTACTATGTCTAAGTGGAGATGATGCAAATAATACCAAAAAATCATAGAGTTTCTTATTTTATTAAAGACTAGATTACCACATTATGGTGTCACTCATAATTAGACAATGCACAATATTTTTTTGGGATTTACTATATTAGAGAATAAACTTAATAAGTCATGAATTAAATGTGATGCACATAAAAAATAATTTCTTTAATAATATCTTCAACACTATAATTGACATGTGAAAATAAAAGATAATTTGAAGGCTTGAAAAAATTTATAGGAGTACTACAAAAGATTGGAGCTAAAGTTAGTTAAAGCATGTATTGGGAGAATCATGAAGCCTAAAGTCAAATATGTGCTTACACTGGAGTAAAGAAAAGCTATTTGTGCATGGGTATAATCTTTTATAATATCATTTGGTCAAGCACCTAATTTATCATGACAATGAGCATCTACATTATATTAATAAAGGGAATTGTAAATCCTTTAATTAAATTGAGCTTTTAAAAAAAACTATGCTCCCCACACCTAAATATCAATTCGTTGATGCAATGTGATGATAACATTGAATTGATATTATGCAAATTAGAATGAATCTTACCACCTAGATTTTTGACTCCATTGAGCACTTTTTAATTCATTTACCATACAATTCAAGAGTTATTGACCCTCCTCAATATCAATTGATATATCCTCAGATGGTAAAAATATATATTTAATATTTTCTCTCTTGTGTTCATGTAAGCTTACTAACTCATAAATTAACTTAAAAATTTTTGAATAAAATTAAGAGGGATGTAAACAACAATGTCTACATAGAATTATATATTGTGAAACAAAACTCACATAGACAACTAGACTTTTTTGCTTATACTACATTGACCCTTACGTACAATATGGCAAAATTTGGGTACCTCATAAGGAGATATCATTAATGTGGATAAAGCTCACTCTTTATTATCAAATTTTCAAGAAAATAATAAAGCTTCAAGTAAATGCTTATCAAGATATTTATTTGATATAGAGATAATCAAAAGTCTAGCCTTTAGAGTAAGTCTCTTCATTTCGAACAATATATGCAAGATATTATAAAACCTTGGGAGCATTTAATTTATTAAATACATACTTATACACTATTTATTAGCATGTTAAGAATACATGATAGTGAAGTGATCAATAATAGGATTGAGGTAGATTTTCCAAGTTGATTTATGTTCTAAGTTTGATTTGAAAAAATTCATGTTTTCTATAATATTGTAAAGTATTTTGTTTAAGGTAATAATGTACTTTCAGGTTCATGATACACTCATTGGAACTGAAAACCAAGAATTACATAACTTAGATTAAGGGATAAAGAAAGTTAATTTGACATGGATTATATTTCTTATACATCATTTCAAATTTGATAATGGTTTCAAATTTTATAAAAGTTCAAAGGTTGTAGGGAGAAAAATAGATAACACTACAATATTCTTTAAAGGGAATACTCACATAGAGGATGATGGGAATAATTATGGTGTCATTTAAGAGATGGTTGTGGTATTTTAAAGTGGGACACAAAGTAGATTGTATGGTTTCTTATTTAAGTGATTAATTATGCCATCAAGGAATAATATATCACCTAGAAAGATGGAAATATCACTTTATGATGGATTTGATCATTTAATAAGGACTCATAAGGCTAATGGTCTATGTATACCAAAATGTTTTTCTATGCCCTACATGAATGAAGATAGGGTTTATCTTAATCTGGGATTTAAGTTTCTTATAAAGGTAAGTCCTTTAGTTAATTACATCTTCAAAGAAGTGATTCACTTAAGAAAACTCATGATTAATGTAGTTAGCTAATGTCCTTTTATAATTTTTAAGTCAAAACTACTAAATTTTTAAGTCAAATTGGATAGATCAAGTGGAATAAATCTTTTGGATTTCAAATGAGAAGAAATATGAATTACTTTGATATTAAGAAGACTAGTAAGCACTTTAACCTAATCTATGTTTGAGATTTATAATTTTCTTCTTGAAAGTAAGTTTTATATTTATTTTGAATTGATAATTTTTAGAATGCTAAGATGTATACTCCCAAAGCAGAAGACTATAGAGAGGTCTAAGAACTGAGGACTATTCTTTTAGTAAAGGAAAAATAAGATACCTCAAACTCAATGACTAAAGTTATTTCTAGTGCAAGCTAGAAAATTTACTTACGTTAAAGATGGAGACATGAGATTAGTTGGTTTATTCAAACTAAGGAGTGTGAACTTATCCCAACTCTTCCAAATTTATAACTTGCTTAAATGAGATTTTAGCTAATATCTCCTACACTTTAAAATCATGTGACAAGTCTTATGAAATGCAAGAAAGTTAGATTACTGTTAAATTAGGAATGGAATCTAAGAACTTACACCCACTCCTTAAATTAAAGATCATGTTTAGTACGCGATATTTCTAACTAATGTAATAATTTATACAATTTATATATTTTTAGACACTAAATTTATTTTTGAAGGGGCATGGGTATGCAGTTATGCTTACATGCATAAAATATTTGAAAAAAAATCAGAAGGCCAAATTATATTTAGAAGGTAACTTTCCCAAAGAAGGGTGAAAATTCTCACTAGATAGATATCCCATTATATGTAAAGGGTGCTAAGAAAGTAGAATTATATGCATATGGTTCTCCAACCTATGGTTTTTACTTAATTTAATTGATTAAAACTTATGGAGTTTTACATGGTGTTTGCTATGAGTTATTTTAATTTAAATAAATAGTTGATTAACTTAATTGTGTAGAAAAATTTTTTTTTTACATGCTTAATGAAAATCTAGGCTTTCCAAACAATCATGTCAAACATCTCTAAAAGAAACCAAGAAAACACATGTAGTTCAAATACATAATATAATATAATCATTGCATCAAAAAATTAAATTAATATGTAAAAGGGTGGTGTGGTTGTGATTCCGTATACATCCCAAAAGAAAAAAAAATGTCTAGCTAAGCTCTACCCTTTTATAGCTTGGCCTAGAATTAATGAAACATAGCATATGGAGGTCTTCACCTTTTCTTCTTCATGTTGTAAGTACTCCTGACATCAAAGGGTCTCTTTAGTCTATGTCTTCAAGCCATCACATATCCTAAACCACATATCTAAAACTTAGTTTTATTTACAAATTATATTTTAAAAATTCTACAAGAAAAATATCAGGCTTACAAAAAGGGGTTGGGAAATGCAAACATGCATATAAGCAGTTATATTTCATACAATGAACTTAGCACTAATGGGTGTCAGGTCTTTCTATCTTAATGAACCATGATTATGGTCTTAAACAAATAAACAACTATAAAAAGGGGTTCTTATTCTTTAAATTATTATAATAGTCCCTTTAAACATGGCTCCCTAGTACTCTAACATCCAGTCTACAAGTGAATAAATTCTAATACCTAGTTTAAAACATTACATCACAAAATAAGAAAAGTCTATTTATAGTAATCAAACACTACCCTAACCTAAACATAAGATTAGTAACCTACCAATCTAGTATGTGTGCAAGGCTTATGTGGTGACTCAATTATAAGCATTAATGTCTGAGATTTAGTTCATGAATGAGGTTTAATTTATTTTCCTTGGGTGATTTTGATTTAAATAATGATTTAAATTAGGTTTAAGTTGGATTTAATATTTTACTTCGGGGTAGGCACTACTCATGCTTACAGCCTAGCCCTAATAATAGAACCTTACTAACTAAATTAATGTTTAAGCTCATGTAAATGAAACATAATCAACTCAAACATATTCAATTAATCTTAAGTGAATTTGGTTTTACAATCCAAGCTCCAAGCCAAATTAACTTGAACCTTAACCCAAGTTAACCCACCACCATCCTATAACTCCATTCAAACCCATTCAAGTAAACCAAATCCAACTTAATTTTCTCAACCTCTCAAATTATTCATTAGATCATTTCAAGTCATGCCAATACTTGCAATCAAGCCAATTAATCCAAAGAAAAGTGAGCAACCCAAGTTCGCCCGTTTTACCTAAAGGGTTCAAATGAGCCAAAAACCTAACTGAGCTCAAATCAATTGCAAACAAAGCCACTAATTAACTCTAAATCCATCATCGAACCCATCTCAACACTTAATTAGTGCCAACTCAACCCAATTGGTTCACTTGACACTTTGAGACCTAAATGATCAGTTGATTCAAACTTCAATCAAACCCAAATTGGATTAAAATAGCTCATCCAATCCTTTCAATAAAGATTGTTGATCATCATTGATTACCCAATTACAATCAATTGGGTCAAATCAAGCAAATTTGACCATTTAACCCAAGTTGACCCAATTGACCTAAAGAGCCAAATTGGGCCAAATCTCATTTCAATCCAAAATGATTGCAACCAATGCCTCTAATCAATTGTAAATTTATTATTGAACACCTTATAATCACCAATCGAAGCCCATTTGACTAAGCCAGCCAATTGACCTACTTAGCCCAAATTGACCTAAAAAATCAAATTAAATCAATCATTCTAATCCAAATCAATTCAAACAACACCTACAATCATTCCCAAATGATCAATCAAACATAGACCAACCCTTCATTCAACTCAATTTAACCAATTTGACCAAATCGATCAGCTTGACCCATTTGGCCTAACTAAACCCATATGAACCAAACCCAAAACCTCTCCAAATTGAGTCAAACAAATTGCACAGATGCTTTCCAAATGACCAATTGAACTCACCCAAATTATTGGTTTGACAGAATTTGGTCAAATTGGTTAACTTAATCCAACTGAACCCATTTGACCCATATTGACCTAAACAAAGCCAAAACCCAACCAAACTTTGGCATGATTCATCCTTTGGTCACCATGGGCCTGTCCAAGTGGGCCCAACCCATGGTGAACCTAGTTTGGGTCAAACTCATTGAACCAGGCTACCCAAATGGGACAAAATCTTCATTTAGCTAGGTTCTCCACCCCTTACCCCATGGCAGCCACCTTTGGATTTTTTTTGGACAAGAGGACCATTGACCCAACTTAACCTAAGGCTATTGGGCTTAACCTTTGGCCATGAGAGGGTGAGTACACCCATGGAAACCCATTGGTCCACCTAAGGGATGTTGTACACCCCATGCCAGACTACTACACTCCCTCAACTACCTCAACAGTCTCCTGCCACCTCTGGCCACCTACCCCAGTCGGACGACTATCAAAGGTTGAACCAAGCTCAGCCCTTAGTTCAGCTAAGGAGGAGAGTATACTCCTCCCCATAGATTGAAACTCAACACACACCTTCCCTAGAGCATTCTACACAGTCCCATACCCTCTCCCTAGCTCTTCATGTGCTCCACCACAGGCGAGACCATCCCATGATCGAATCTGAGAGCTCCATCCATCCAAGTTTTTAAAATCTCCACCAAACCCAAATTTACTCTTCCCACATCTTCATCTCACTCAGGCAATCCAAAACATATCATTTCTTGAGTGATTTGACCACCAAAAGATGTCCCTAGACCAACTTTAGTGAGCTTCGTGGTGACACTTGGTTCATAGAGCAATCAATGGGGAGGCAGCTCATGATCTTCGCAACAGGGCTTCATTTTTCAAGTTAAAGCTACTTCTATCGACGGATAGCCAATCTATAGCTTTGGCAAAGTAAAAATCTAGTAATTGGCATCATAGTTTCCCTCTAGTCATTGGCCTTTTTTGAAGTGAAATATGTTTTTGTGTGATTGCCATCATAAGATCCCTTTAGATTCATTTCCTGGTCATTTTGTAGTCAATTTCTCTGTCAAATGAGCTCTAGCGAGCTCGGATCGAGTGACAAAAGGTGAACGTTGTCTGACTTCTAGCGTTCATGGGAAGACAAATCAATGGTCATTCATTCCGCGTGATTAGAGTAAACAGCCGTGATTAATCATGCTAGAAATCTCGATTTAATCTCTTTGAAATCACGAAACTGACTATCCGATCCGAGATCGAATGACAAGATGAAACTGTATCCCCTACCACTGAGTCAGCCTCTGTGTCAGAGAATTTAAGTAACCAATACCATGGCGCCATGTGGAACGTCCTGTGGTGTTAGTGTTCACATGGCACTGATAGTTTAAATGATTAATTAGGCCTTAAAAATATAATTAAATGGTCAAAACTTCAAAAAATCATAATTAATTATAAAAAATTCTAAGAAAATGCAAATAAACCCCTTTTGGAAAGGTTAGACAGAAGAGAATGCAAGAAAAATAAAGTCTTTGATTTATGTCTAGTCAACAGTGCTTAATTAAAGTTTGAAGCTTAGGCTAATCACCTTAATTAAGGATTAATTACTTGGCTAATTAATTCCAAATTTGGTGGGATGATTCCAAGGAATGTCCTCAGCCTCCCATAAGTTCCTTGGAATTATTTGCCATAAAATTTAAAGGATTTGGTATTTCAATCCTAATCACCCTCATTAATTAATTTAAATATTATTACAATTGATAAATAATGAAATTAAATAATTAATGATAATTAATCATTTTGAACAGTGGAAATAGTTAGGAGAAGTAATTAGATCCTTTTTCTATTTATTTTTTTCCAAATGTATCTATTCAAGAAGGTTAATTAACATATGTGATAATTAGGGATTAATTAAGAAAATTAATGATAAAAATGGAAGGAAATCAAAATTAATGATTGGTGTAGATAATTCAAATATAATTCATTAATTTCCCTTTATATGTTTAACAGCATAAAGTCATTAAGGAAATTATGGTTGACTTATTAGTATGGGTAAATCATAAGAGTACTTAAATTAGATGCTTTCCTTCTTTAATCTAATTAGCTCTTAAGCATGAGCCTAATTACATTAGATCCCTTTAGGTGCATTGAAAGTTTTACTTTCCTAAAAGCATATCATTGAAGGCTCATGATTAAGTAGTTTATTAAATTAAAAATGCTTAGGAAAGGGTAATCAAATCAATGTGCTTAATAATTTAAACCTAATCAAGTCATAAAAACCTATTTAATTGCTTTCCTTAAACATATTAAATCAAATCACCAACATGGGATGGGGGTAAATACTAAGTATCATCTCTCCTCTTTAATTTTTAATAATTCAAACACCAAAATCAAATCTCATAAGAATTTTGGTTAGTCTTAAGGAATATTTATTTAGCTTGATTGTCCGTAGGGCTTAATGTAATTGAATATATTATGTGATAATATTTAATTACTTCTTTTCAATCATCATAAATGTGCATGCCATTTGTGTCATATGTTCATGCTTTCAAAATAAAAGAGAATGAAAAGAACATGGCTATATCTAAGTTGCATGTGTTGGATCAATATTATTATAAAGTGTGGCTATTATCACTAATAAATCCTAAATTATTTTCAAAACTATAAGCTAATGATGAAATGGTTATAAATATTCAATCAAGTTTACATTTAAGTTATAATTTAAAAAATAGTAAAGATTCTATTTTATCTTTATGTTTCATGTACATGTTTACATACATTTGAATTGGTAAGTATATAGCCTAGACATCTTGAGAACACGAGGCTTTAAATAGCCCCAAGGAGGTCTTAGATAACCTCACTTCCCTAGTTTAATAATGGCTTGTACTTGCTTAATTTCATTTATATGTATTCATGTGCTAGAATTGGAGATGAAACTTTGCTCTTCATGTCACTAAGTTTTGCATGAATAAAAGGATTTGCTATTATATAATCTTCGCATGATTTTCATAGATGAGCTTGTGTATATGTTTACATGTATTTAATTTGGCAAATATATAATTTGGACATCCTAATAACATGTGGCTTTAAGTAGCCCCAATGAGGTCTTAGATAACCTCACTTCCCTAGTCGAACAACAGCACATACTTGCCTAAATCTCTAATACATGTCCACATATGCTTAACTAAGGAATGGAATATTTTTTTCTACCAAAAATATATGCATTAATGATCATTCAAGTGTGGAAAATGCAAATATATATTGTATGTATATATATGTGTATTAAATCAAATATCGTGAATAATAATAATGAACAAATGTGTATACTATTAATGATGGAAAGAAGTGGTGGAATCTTATCCATATAATGGTGATTTAGTTTTATTAATCATAAGATGCCCTTAAGCCCTACCCTAACCTAGGTTTAATAAAAATATATATTTAATAAATAGTTCACAAAAGAAACCAAAGTAAATAAAAAAATATAAATTAAAATTAATCAATTCATTCAAAGATTTGAGGTGGAACCTCCCCTAACATTTAATTTAAATAATTTTGAATTTTAGATAATCATACTTCTAAAGCCTAACTAAGACATACCATTGTGGTTTTTTATTTTTGACGTGTTGAGGATATTATTAAGTGTGTTAGGGGACACCACCAGATCCATAAATGTACTCATTAGGGTGATCAAGCACGACATTAAGGAGTAGCATACTATCTCAAGAGATAGAAGTCACTACTTTATAATGGACCTAATCACCTAATGAGGACTCCTAAAGAATGATGGGTCTTCTAATGTACCAGAGATCTTTCCCCTACTTTACATGAAAAAGTAAAGGAGGGTTTACTTAAATTGGGTTCGTTAAGTTCTGTATGGAGGCAAGCCCCCATAGTTAATTACATCTTAATGAATGAGATTTCTGAAGAATACTCTCAATTAAGGTAAATAATCATTGTCTCCAAAAATTTTAAAGATAGGACTATCAACAAATTGGTTATTTTTAGAAAATCAAGTGGGATTGATCAAAAGGAGAGAATTATTGTTGAAACTAAAATGAGATGAGTAGGAGATGCTTAGGATGCTAGAAAACTTAGCGAGCATCCAGACTATCTTATGGTTGGGCTTTATATTTTTGAAATTGAGGAGAATTATATGTTTGAGTTGAATTTTTATTAGAAATCTAGGGCCTACAATTCCACAACACAAGATTATAGAAATGCCTAAGAGGCGAGGATTTATGCTTGTAGCCCCTAATGGAAGTAACAACTTTAGATCCTAAATATAGGGAACTTTGGCGAGAGCCAAAGTAAGATCTAAATCTAAGAAAAAAATGGGTATTTGGTTTACCTCCACAAGAGAGAGTAAACCACCGGACTTTGGTGGTAGTGCTATTAACTTCTCCTACAATTTTAAATACATGTAGGCAAGTCTTATGCTTTGCAAGATGGCTAAGATGTTATTTATTTAGAAAGGAGACTAAGTCCTTAAACACACTCCTTAAGAGACTAGAACATGAAGGGCATGAACAAATGACTTAATCTAATACAAATTTTGTTAAGTTTTATTTTGATTTTTGGACATTTTTATTTGACACAGGCTATGAGATTTCATCTACTTAATGCATGAGAAAATTGGTTATGGGCCAAAATTAGGAAGAAGGAGGTGTGTTTGTACCATGGCTCTCAAAGGTCAAGCCATTTTCTCTAGCAAAGGTGGAAGCCCTCCATTAGCAAGAGTGAGATAATATGATTTATGCATGATATGAGGCATACAACATCTAGCTAAGGGGTTGCTTAACTTTTTCTTATCTTAATTTATGTCCTAGGCTTTAAGTGATGTTATAATTTGTTTAGTTTTATTTTTAGTTGATTAATTGGATAGAATTTGTTTCCCTAAGATCCTAATCACATCCAGGACATTCAACAACCATCAAATAATTAAGAAACTAAGAAAATCATGCCATCATAATTACACAATCATAAACATAACATCAATCAATTTATAAAAATAACATAAAAGAATAAAAGGCTGATGTGGTCGAGTTCCACCCCATAACCCAAAAAGAAATGTGGGTAGTCGAGCTTTACCCTTATACAACCCAAATTTTAAATGAATAATTACAATTAAAAGGAATTCTTATTATGGGGATCTTCATTCTTCATTTCTTCATTTCTTTCTTTTTTTTGGTTTGACTTGGGATGTAATTTGCTCCAAGGCTTCACATGGTATATAAGACATGGTCTTATAACCAATGTTCAACTTAATTTTCCATAACATTCATTCCAAATATTAATTACAAGATTTACATCAAAATGGGAAAGACAAATTTAACTAAACCTGCAAGACAAAGGTTAGCTGAAATATAACACACAACCCAAGTAGTTATATGAATAATTTGGACTTAACATCCCACACAATGGGTAACTAAGTCCACCTATCCTAATTTGGGTTATGCTTAGGCATATAAACAATCTGCATAGCAAAAGTATTTATATTTTTATTACAGTGCCCCTTAAGCACAACCCCCTATAGAAAACATGAATAGGCTAAGATCGACCTAACATCCAGGCTACGCACATGCACCCTAACATCCAAGCTAAAATAATACATCACAAAATAAACATTCATCAAATCATGCACTACCCTAACCTGAAGCTAGAAATGATAACTTAGTCTAATGTGTGTGTCATTTAAGGCTTGTGTGGCATGCCTTAGCTAGGTTTTAATGTTGAAATTTTCTAAGTGTTACAAGTTCAATTTAGAGAGTGGTTTAATTTCAAGTGATTTAGTTGATGATTTGATTTGGTTTGAATGAACCTACACTTAATGGCAAAATGTTATGAAGAGAAGAAAAGAGAAGAGAACTTCTCTTTCATCCCTACCTTAAGATATTTCTAAGGTAGATTCATTAATGATTTTCCTTTAGTGAATGTTTTATTATGTATTTTCTTATTAATCCTAAGTTTAGATTTACTCTAAATAGCCCTATTCAATAAGAAAGGCATCTTAGGATTAGTTAGGGTGGACTATTATCACATAACACATACCCATTCATTTCTTTCCATCATGTATACCATGCATATGAATAATCCCAAGCATAGCTATACATGTAATGCAAATTTTTAGCACACTTTGATGATGAATGCTAAGAAATATGATTTGAAAATTTGGATATGCCATTGATGCATGTCTTTATTATGTAGAAAAGGGGGATTTCTCATCCATTAACAAAATGCACATTCACATGTATAAAAGTCATAAGTGAGTATGACACCATTGTTTTCTACACTAGGGGCGTAAGGTACAAGACCTACTTAGAGCTACTTAAAGCCTCACAACCCTGGGATGTCCAGACTAATATACCACTTTTCTTAAATACATGTAGATGTACAGGAAGAACAAAATAGATAAACAATTATGCGAAAGATTATGTTTGATTTGGTTGTATAATTTACATATGTAATATGAAGATCCTTCTTAATTCATAACATAAAAATGCACAAGAATAGATTTAAGCAACTGTTGTGTTCTTTTCAAATGAACTATACATTTGCAAACCCTATGTAAATCCATGTTAAGAGAAGAAAAGAGAACTTCATAATACACATCTTATACTATTTATAAGTAGCTTCACTTCATTCATAATATTTGATTTATCAGTTTTGAAAATAATTTTTGATTTAATAGTGATAATAGCTACTCATATCTTTAATTTTTGCCAACACATGCAATTTGATATAAAAGGAAATATTTTGTTTAATTGATTTTTTCAAAGAAATGAATGCATGATTTCATATGGAAAATAATATTTAGTATGCTTAGAAAGAAATAAAGGGATGTAAGCACATGACTTCATTCACCCTAATTACTTCCTAAGGGCAATCATATAAAATATTATTATTTAAAATGAAACAAATTTCTTTAAAGAGATTTTTATTTTTGAATTTGATTTGACTCAGGAAATATGAAAAGGGTTTGCTGGTCCTAACCCATTTCCCCATGTGTGAATTAGTTTGGTTTAATTTAGAATAATTAGGTTGATTTTATATTTTGTTTAGGTTAAGGTATGACTTAAATCCATTAATTACCCCTTACTTATACCACTTTAACATAATTATCCAAATAATTGTGAGCCAACATATGATATGCAACTACATAGAAATTAAATCAGCAATGCACCTAAGAAATGAAGTGGCCTAATACAATTGGCTCACAATTATTGATTAATTAAGCTAAATGATTTAATTAAGTACGTTCATAACCATCGTACACATCTAGTTTAATTATAATTTCCTTTGGAGTTCTCTTAGGTTATTGAACACCAAAGAATCTACCCAAGAATTGAATGATTAAGTCCTGGAATGATTTGGTTTTGAGTTTGATTAATCGAACTAATTAATGAAGTGATTAAATCATTAATTAATTTATAAACTAATTAAGTATTTATCCAAATGAAATATACTTAGGGGAAAAGATTGGAAAAGAAGTCCTAATCTCATTCCCTAAGTCCATTTATTATTTCATGATGATTAGCAAGCTTAATTAATGAATTTATCACTATTTAACATGTTAAATAATCATTTAATAAATTAAGAAATTGATTAGAAATGAAAAAAATTAATTAGGGGAATTGCTTATTTCATCCCTAATAACTTTCCTAATTAATTAAATGATTAATTAACCTATTAAACAGTGATAAATTCACTAATTAAGCTTATTAAATCAATAGTGAATGGAGAATGATTATTTCTTTCCAATCTTTCCTCTAAGTTTATTTCATTTGGATAAACACTTTAACTTGCAAATTAATTGACTTAATCACTTCATTAAATAGTTTAATTAATCAAACTCAAAACTAAATCACTCTACTTAATCATTTAATTCTTGGTATTAGGTGTAATTAAGAAAACTTTAAAGAAAATCAAACTACACATGTGGATGGTTATGAAACTCAATTAAACCCTCTTAGCTTAATTTAACCAATAATTATGAGCCAATTGCATTAGACCCCTTTATTTCTTGGGTGCATTGCTTTAAGTGGTTGCATATATATGTTGGCTCATAATTGCTATGTTAAAATGTTTAAGGGGCAATTAATGGATTTAATTCATGCCTTAACCTAAAAAAAACATAAAATCAACCTAATTATTTTAAAATTAAACTAAACCAATTCATATATGAGGGAAATGGGTTAGGACTAGCAAACCTTTCTCACATTTTCTCAATCAAATCAAAATTAAAAATAAAAATTTCCTTAAAGAATTTTGATTCATTTTAAATAATCATATTTTATATGATTATCACTAAATGAATCATTGCATCCCTTTATTTGTTTCCAAGAATGCTAAATATTTTTCCATATGAAATAATGCATTCATTTCTTTCAAAAATAAAATAATTCCTTTCATGTCAAATTGCATGTGTTGGCTAGAGTTAAGGATATGAGTGATTATTATCAATATTAAACCCAAAATTATTTTCAAAACCTATAAATCAAAGATTATGAATGAAGTTTTACTACTTATAAATATTGATAAACTTGGATGTGATTATAGCATAAGATGTGTATTATGAAGTTCTTTCTTCTTCTCTTAACATGGATTTATATAGTACGTGCAAAGTGTATAGTTCATTTGAAAATAATAAAACACTTGCTTAAATCTATTCCTATGCATTTCTATGTTATGACTTAAGAAGGATCTTCATATTCCATAAGCTAATTATACAACCAAATCAAACATAATATGTTGCATGATTCTTTATCCATTTGATTCTTTTAGTACATCTACATGTATTTAAGAAAAGTAGAATATTAGTTTGGACATCCCGGGGCTGCGAGGCTTTAAATAGCCCTAAGTTGGTATTGTACTTTACTCCCATGGTATAGAAAATAATGGCACCGTACTCACTTATAACTTTTATACATGTGAATTGACATAATCGACATGCATTCATAAAATATCCAAATCATATCTCTTAGCATTCATCATCAAAGTGCTAAAATTTGCATTAGTAAATGCAGTTAGGATTATTCATATGCATGGTATACATGGTGAAAAGAAATAAATGGGTGTGTGTTATGTGGTAGTAATCCACCTTAACTAATCCTAAGATATCTTTTTTTATTAAATAGAGCTATTTAAAGCAAATCTAAACTTAGGGTTAATTAAAACACATAATAAAATATTCACTAAAAAAAATCCATCAATCAATCTACCTTAGAAATGTTTTAATGTAAGGATGAAAGAGAAGTTATCTTCTCTTCATAAAATTTAGTAACTAAGTGTAGGTTATTTTAAACCAAATCAAATCACCAATTAAAATGATCAAATCAACTAAATCACTTAAAATGAATCCACCATCTAAATTGACACTTAGAAAATCCCAACCTTGCCTAGCTAAGACATGTCACACAAGCCTAAAATTGCACACATATTAGGCTAAGTCAACATTTCTAGCTCTATGTTATGTCGGTACATTATTTGATGCTTGATTTTATTTTGTGATGATTATTTTAGACTGGATGTTAGGTCGATTTTAGCCTAATCATGCTTTCTGCAGGAAGTTGTGCTTAAGGGGAGCTGTAATAAAAATATAAATACTTTTGTTGTGTAGATTACTTATACCCCTAAGCATAACCAAAATTAAGATAGGTGGACTTGGTTACCCATGTGTGGGGTGCTAACTCCAAATTATTCATATAACTACTTGGGTTGTGTGATATGTTTAGCAAATATTTATTTTGCAGGTTTAGTTAGAATTATCTTTTCTATTTTGATGTAAATTTTGTAATTAAGATTTGGAATGAATGTTATGGGGGAATTAAGGTGAAGATTTGTTATAAGACCATGTCTTATATACTATGTAAAGCCTTGGAGCAAATTTCATCCCAAGTCTAATCAAAAGGAAGAAAGAAATGAAGAAGGAATACCCCCATAACATGAATTCCTCCTAAATTGTAATTATTCATTTGTAATCCGAGTTGTATAAGGGTAGAGCTCAGCTACCCATATTTCTTTTTGGGTTGTATGGCGGTACTCGACCACACTTGTCTTTTATCCTTTTGTGCTAATTCTATAAATTGATTGATGTTATGTTTATGATTGCCCAATTAGGATGGCATGATTTTCCTAATTTTTTAATTATTTGATGGCTGTTGAATTACCTAGATGCGATTAGGCTCTTAGGGAAAAATAAATTCTTTATCAAATTAATCAACTCAAAATTAAACTAAACAACTCATAACCTCACCTAAAATAGAGAACATAAATCAAGACAATAAAAAATTTAGCAACCCCTTAGCTGGATGTTGTATGTCTCACATCATGCATAAATCATATTACTTCACTCTTGCTACTGGAGGGCTTCCACTTTTACCAGAGAAAATGGCTTGACCTTTGAGAGCCATGGTAGAAATACACCTCCTTCTTTCTAATTTTGGCCCATAACCAATTTTTCATGCATTAGGCATTTGAAATCTCATAGCTTGTGTCAATGGAAAATGTCCAAAAAATCAAAATAAAATATGATAAAGTTTACATTAGATTTAAGTCATTATTCATGACCTTCATGATCTAGTTTTTTAGGGAGCTTGTTTAAGGACTTAGTCTCCTTTCTTAATAAACAACAACTTAGCCATTTTGCAAAGCATAAAACTTGCCTACATGTATTTAAAATTATAGGAGGAGTTAGTTGGCAGCCACCCTAGGTAGTTGTAAGTCTAATAGTCGGATGATTTATCCTCTCTTATGGAGGTAAGTCACAAACCCATTTTTGCCTTAGATTTAGGTCATGCATTGGCCCTCGTCAAAGCTCCCTAGATTTAGGATCTGAGGTTACTATTTTTTTTGTAAGCTATAAGCATAAATCCTCACCTCTTAGGCATTTCCACAATCTTGTGTCGATGGATTATATGCCCTAGTATTTTAATAAAATGTCAACTCAAATAATTAACTCTTCTCAAATTTTAAAAACATGAAGCCCAACCATAGGATAGTTTGGGATGGTCACTGGGTTTCTTAATATCATGAGCATCCCCTACTCATCTCCTTTTGGTTTCGATAATAACTCATTCTTTTTTATCAATCCCACTTGATTTTCCAAAAATAATCAATTTGTTGATAGTTCTATCTTTGAAATCTTCAAAGATAATGATCATTTACCTTAATCGTGAATATTCTTAAGGAATCTCATTTCTTAAGATGTAATGAGCTATGGGGTCTTGCCTCTATAGGAAACTTAACAAACCCAATTTAAATAAACCCTGCTTTACTTTTCCATGGAAAGTAGGGGAAAGTTCTCTAGTACATTCGAAGACCCAATGTCCTTAGGTGTTCTTATTAGGTGATTAGGTTCATTATAGGATGGTGAATTTTATCTCTTGAGATAGTACATCATTCCTTAATGTCACATCCAATCACCCTAATGAGTACATCTACTGATCTATGTGGCATCCCAATAATAACAATTTCATTCAAACAAAAATAAAACATTATAGGGATCTAACATGATCTAATCATAACCGTCCATTCCAATCATGCGGAACGGACAGCATGTGATCCTTATGCTTCATGAGCGACGAGAGACGAACACTGTTCATCTCTCTTCATTTCAATTCAAGCTCACCTGAGCTCAGATTGGGATCAAAATGATCCCACGCATTTAGAAGGAGGGGGGATACACATCCAATGGTAAAGATTTCAAAGGGTGACAATTACCTTCAAAAAGGACCAACAAAATATTTTTTATGGCTACAATTTTGAGCAATTACCTCACCGGAGGCTATCACCGATGCTTCCAACCAAGGAGGTAGCTTTATTTAGTAGAGAAGAAGCCCTGTTGAAGGAATTAGGTCTTAATTTGTAGTAGATTGCTCAATTGACCAAGCTCCCCTTCAATGGTGATCTGCTTTGATCGAAGTGATGTTTCCCGTGGTTTGGAAACTTGGTAAATGACTTAGTTGAGCTCGATGAAGTCCATTGATGGTGTGTGCAAGGTTAATTTGATTTTGATGGAGAATTGAGTAAGTTAGATTTTTAATTCACCTCCCCTATTTCAGCTTTGAGCAAAACTGAGAATGGAAATCAAGGGAGCTTGGGAATGGCTTGGAAAAGCTTAGGGAGGCTTTGATTGAACCTCCGTAGCTCTGTGGAAATGAATGCTTCTGGTTTGAGTGGGAATGAGTGGGAGTATATCTCTCCCTCCTTGGATCGGATGGTGATGAGCTGAATTGCCATTTTTGATCAATGGAATGGATTAGAGGCACGGTTTGAGCTGCCAAACACTCCCATGTGGGTCATTTTGGGTAGTGGAGTGAAGGAGAGTGGATGTCCATGTGAGTGCTGAGTGTATTTGGTGATCCAAGTGCTCAAATGCCATTGGAGAGGTCAGTTTTTCCTTGGCTTGGGATATGGTCGACCCAAGCTCATTAGGTCATGTTGATCACCCTCCTTGATGTCCATGTGGACTACTAGAAGGATGTCAAGTGGCCTTGAGAAAGAAATGACAAAATTCCAAATGAATTTGGTCATATAATACCCTTTGACATAAGGGCAAAGTGATCATTTGGCCATGATTTTGATTTGGGCATATTTAAAATGATTCAAAAATGGGTTGGGTCAAATTTCAAGTGATTTGGAGTTGATTTGATTTGAATTGGTTCAATTTGACCCATTTAGGTCAAGTTGGGTCAATTTGGGTTAGTTTGACCAATTGGTCGAATTGGGTCAAACCATGGGTTAGGTCAAGTTCAAATGATCAGTTGGAGCCTATGGGTATCATTGGTTTGATTTAATTTGATTTTGATTGTGTTTTGGTTCATTTAGGTTCATTTAGGTCAAATGGGTCAAGTTGACCAATTTGACCCATTTGACCCAATTGGGTTAGGTCATGGGTTGGTTTAGGCTTGGTTGATCATTTGAAATATGTTGCAGGCTTTGGTTTCAATCAATTTTGGTTTGGTTTGATTTCAAGTTGATTTCACCTTTTAGGTCAAGTTAGGTTCATGGTCAATTAGGCTAGGTTGGGTCTAATTGGTCAATTGAAGCTTTGGTCAAGTTCAACAATCAATTTAGAATGAATTTGACCCATTGGTTGCAATCAATTTGGCTTAGATCAAGATTTGACTCATTTTGGCCTTTTAGGTAAAATTGGGTCAACTTAGGTTAAGTGGCCAATTAGGCTTAGTTTGGCTCAATTGACGGCTTGGTCAAGTTCAATCATTGATTATGAATTAGTTTAGATCAATGATTTCAATCAATTTGGCATATGGTGGATTTTGGCTAGTTTGGGTTTCATTTGGGTTAAATGTTGACTTGGTAAAAGGCTAGGTTTGACTTGATTTGACCCAATTTGAGTGATTGATCATCCTAGTATGATTGTTGATCACAATATGAGACTTGGATGGGCTTAGTTAAACCCAATTTGGGTTGGATTAGAATTTGGCTCAAAAAGGTCCTTTAGGCTACTTTGGGTTAAGTGAGCCTAAGTGGGTCAATTGACTTGGTCAAGGCTTGATTCAAGTTTGGTTGAACTCACATATGGACTTATGATGGAAGTATAAATCTCATTATAAGTGGTTTGGAGTCAAGTGGGTTTTGGTTCATTTGACAATTTAAAGTTAAAAGGATGAACATGAGTTTGATTTGGGTAAGTTTGATTTTGGTTTGATGATTGCAGTTTATGTTTATATTTGGGCATGTAATTGAGGAAGTGATTGTTTGAAGAGAAAATTCAAGGGTTTGGATTGATTTGAGAATGATTTGGCTAAGTCCAAGAAATCAGCTTAAAGGATATATGTTGGATTTGGATTTGAGTTTGGAATTTAGTTTTGGTTATTTGAATTCATATTTCATTTATGTTTGTGAATGTAAATGAGAATATAAATGGGTTATGAGAAAATCTTTTGAGTCTAGAGTGATTTGGATTTGAGCCAAGTGCATAAGATGAAATCAAAGGGCTTAGGAAAGATTTTGGGATTTGAATTCAATCATGGGTTTCAATCATTTGATTTGGGAATTGATTTATGATTTGATAAAATCAATTGAGTTGAAATTGACTTAAGATTTGGATTTTGGAAATTATTTATGATTTGGAATGGAATTGATTAAAGGTTTGGGTTTTTTGGAAATGATTTATGATTTGAGAAAATCAATTGAGTTGGAATTGATTTAAGATTTGGGTTTTGGAAATGATTTATGATTTGAGAAAATCAATTGAATTAGAATTGATTTAAGATTTCATTTGAATTGGTTTGAAGGAGGGAAGCAAGGATTGGGTTCAAGCTATAGGGTAGGCAAGTCCTCCTAGTACCCCTAAGGCATAACCTATTCCTATGGCTACCTCCTCTAAGTCTCTAGGGTTAGGTTATTTGTTCACCTAATCACTAGAAGTGTCTTAAGACTAAAGAACTCTTAGTGTCTAGAGAAGTCTAATATCTAAGATGAAGAAGTTGAAAGCTCCCTCCAAAAGTGAGGTTAACAACCACACTAAACCTTAGCACAGACATTAGAATATTAAATCACTAATTTTGGCCTTTAGATTAGGCCAGTGTATGTCATGGCATTTTATTTTATTTTATGATCTAATATTTTAGACTGGATGTTAGGATTGTTTATGAATAGACTGGATGTTAGGTCGTTAATAAACTAATGATGTTTTATGCATGGGATTATGTTAAATAGGTTAATGTAATAATAAGTAAATATAAACGTTCTTACTTACAGGTGCTGCTTATGCCCTAAAGCATAATCCAATTAGGACAAGTGAACTTGGATACCCAAGTGTAAGGTGCTAAGTCCAAATATATGAAATATAATTGCTTGGTTTGCATGTTTGTTTAATTAACATCTATTTTGCAGGTGTAATTATATTTCATTTTTCATAAATATGTAATTTTTGCAATAGGATTAGGATTAGTGCTATGAGGTTTACGATGAGTAATGGCTAGAAGGCAAAGACTTGGGAGGCCTTATGAAGCATGGAGAAAACCAATCCAAAAGAAGGAAAGAAAGGCAAGAGATTGAAGACCCCTATAACATTCATTATAATTGTAATATTTTATTATAATCTGGGTTGTATAAGGGTAGAGCTCGGCTACCCAATTTCTTTTCTTTTTCGAGGTGCATGATGGTACCCAGCCTCATCGACCTCTTATTCTATTATAAAATTCACATGTTTGATTATTGTGTTTAGTTTTTGTATTATAAATGGCATTCCTTTTATAGATTTATTAAAGTTTGATGATTTAGATGTGTGGTCTGGATGCGGTAGGCTCTTTAGGATAAAAATTAAATTTTCTACTCTCACTAAAAATACATAACTAAATTTTAATACAACTCATAACCTCATCTTAAAGCTTAGGACTATAATCAAGATAAATAAAAGATTTAGAAAACCCTTAACTGGATATTGCATGTTATCATGCCATGCATATCATAATGAGCCATTCTTGAATAGGGAGGGTCTCCACTCTTGCATGATAAGGGATATGCTTAACCTTTGAGGCCTATCCCTTGTAATGTAGAACACCTCTTGTAATTGATTAATCCCATGACTTAATTTCATCATGCATATAGGCATAATTTTTCCAAGCCCTTGGTCTAAAATGAATGTGTCAAAATGTTTTATAAGGTTGTAAAATTTGACATTAGTCTAAGTCATGATTTCATACAAATCATGATCTAGTCTCTTAGGGAGTTCGTTTAGGATTCTAGCTTCCTTCCTAATTAAATAATATACTTGCTATCTTGCATTAATATAAGATTGACCTACATAGTTTTAAAATGTAGGAGGTGTTAGTTGGTGGCTACTCCAGGCGGTTGTAAGCCCGAAAGAGTCGAGGTGTGCTCATTCTCTCTTATGGAGGTGAACTATCATATCCCACCTTTCTTGATTAGACTTAGGTTATGCTTTCAGCTTGTGCTAAAGCCTTTTTGATTTAGGTTTTGAGGCTACTTATTCTCTTCGGGCTATGAGCATAATTCCTCACCTCTTAGGTATTTCCATGATCTTATGTTGTTGGACTATAAGTCCTAGCATTCTAGTAATACTCTAACTTAAATAATAGTAAATTCTCTCTCTCAAATATATAAAGCCTCACTAAAGGGTAGACTGAAGCACCCACTAGGTTTTCCAGTATCATGGGTGCTTCCTACTTATTCATCTTTAAAATCTATAAATAAGTCTTCCTATTTGAACTCTCCCATTTGAACTTCATAAATGTCTAATCCTTTGATAGTCTAGCTTTGAAATATTTGAAGATACTTATTGACTACTTTAATTAAGAGTATTCTTAGGAGATTTCCATTTTCTAAGATGAAATTTATTATGGAAGTTTGCTTCCATAGGAAGCTAAAGAACTTGGCATAAAATAAACCTTGCTTTACTTCTCCATATAAGGTTGGGAAAATATCTCTGGTACATACGTAGACCGATCTGCCTTAAAAGTCATTATTGGATGATTAGGTCCATTTTTAGGTGATGTTTCCATCTCTCAAGATGACACATCATACCTTAATGTAGCACCTGATCACTTTAATAAGTACCCCCTCAGATTCACGTGATATCCCTACAGCTCCAAATTAAAACACCATAGTGGCTTGATCCTTTCCTAAATTTTCCTAGAAAGTATACCATTGAGGATTTACTCCTAACTAGGGAATTTAACTAGTATGAAGAGGCCTTGGTGGCTTAATTTTAATCCTCAAGTTTTGAATTAGGAAAGGGGTTGTAAAGACCTAATCCTAACTTAGGATCTGACTAATATGGAAGAATCACATAGACTTAATCTTATTCTAAATAGAATATAGGAATGGGAACTTAAAAACTTTATCCATCCCTAACATGTTTACTAGGAAGGTGTCATAAGCACTTGCTCCTAACCTAGCATGTTTTTGTTAATATAAAGGAGCCTTAATGGCTTAATCCTATTATAAATAACTCAAATAGGGAAAGGGGTCACGATGACTTTATCTTTATCCTTATGTTTTAAAACTAGGAAAGTAGTCGTAAAGACTTAATCTTAACCTAAGATCTAATTAATAGGAAAGGGTGGCATATACTTAATCCCATCATAGATACTCTATAGGAATGGGATCTTAATGACTTATCCAATCCTAACTTTTTACTACGAAGGTGTCATGAAGATGATCCTAACCTAGCATGATTTAGCTAATAAGAAGGGGCCTTAGTGGCATAATCATATCCTAAATAGCTAAAATGGCAAAGAGGTCATGATGACTTTATATCATCCCTAATTCCTTACTAATGCCTTTGCAAATAAAGAAATGTGTTATAGTTTATAGATTAAGTAGATTGGCAATTTTAATTTTGGTTAAAATTAAGAAATATTTTGATGTTTAACTTATTAAGATTGCATAATTTTCTAAAAAAAAAGGATGATTGAAAATGTTATCATATTTTTTAGGATTATTTGGACCCAATTGTTGAATTCATGAGCCCGTCACATTTGAAATTGGCTTTGATGATAACAAACATAAGTTCAAATGATAATAACTGATTCAATTCAAGTGATGCATGAAATTTCTCAAACCTAAATTCTTCAATCAAATCTAAAATGCTAAGGCAAATAAGAGGGCTTGAAATAGTTAGGAATTTTCTAAAACTTACAATACTAGGGAAAATAAGAGCTCAATAAAATAAAATTAATGGCTGATTTATTTCAAAATATTTTATTTAAATTTCTTCATATTTTTCTACATATTAAAATTGCACTATTCTTTAATTATTCCTTAAATTATACATTTTAGATAACATAAATTACTTTCATGCGTTTTAGTATCATTTACTATGGTTTCAAGTAAGATTAATTTAATTCATACTTCATTTAATAATTTCTATGCTTAATTATATTAATTATCCATTTATTTGTTGCATGAGAATAAAATTATTCTAGAATTATCATAATTATCCTTTTTCTCCCCTATCCTTTTTATTTTTTTTTCTCTCTTATCATTATTATCATCTAATTATGTTTTGGAAAAATTTTTTATATATTCTTGATTAATAAATCATGTGATATTTATTCAAATTATTTTCGTAATATTTCTCTCATTTATTTTAATTTTAAAAATTTATTTATCTAATATTTTGAATTTAAATTATTTTGAATTTAAATTGAATATTCATTTCCATATTAAGGCAAGATTGAATTTATTCATTTATGGAATGATTTGGCCAACCCTATTGTGCTTTAATTCATTTAATTTGAGTTTAATTGAATTATTTTAAGTTAATTTATATTTGAATTCAAATGAGCCATTATTTTATAAACTTTCTTTTTTTAGTTAATCTTTTCTAGGAAAGTATTATAGGAGGCCCTATTAGATTTAATTTGAATTATTTTAAATAATGTTTATTACTTAAAAATGCATCTTAATTAATCTTCTTTTATTTAAATTTGTTAATTGCATTGATTGGAGATTAACTTAATTATGGGAAGTCTCTTTGGCCGAAAATCTCATTAGATTTTCTATACTTATTTTATTTGAATTAATTTATGTAGTTTCCTCTTTGATCTCTCTCTAATTAATTCATTAAATCTTCTATGTATCATGCATTTATAATTAATTTAATTCATCTTTGGAAACTTTCTTGGCCATTCCATACATCATATAGTTTTAAAATTAAATTGATTTTGTAATTATTCAAATTCTTTCCTCCCGTGACTATTTCATTATTGGATTTGAATCTATTACATTAATTGCATTAATCTCCTTCCCTCGCTTGTCTTAGTTGACTAATTTTGTGTTTGGAATTAATTCAATTTGCAATCTTATGCTAAATCATTTTCCCACCTATTCTTCCTTGCCTTGGTCATTAGCTTCTCTGAATCTTTTCCAATTTTAGCTTAAGGTTTAATATGTTAAGGAGCCTTATCATTCATTATCATGCCCTGGCCGAATCTTGGAATTACACCATGTATTCTTGAATTTATAATTTAGGTTATTACCAAACAAATTTCCCTCTCTATTCCTCATACCTTGGCTAAACCTATTAAATTTCATCATATGCCATTAAATTCAAAATTTAAGATATTTCCAAACCAATTTCCCACTCTTTCTCTCTTTGCCGAATATTTTAGAATAAAATCCATGCTTATTTGATTGAGATTGTGAGATCAAAGTCAAAGAAATTTCTTGGTTTCCATCCAATCGCTCTTCATGCTTGACTGACCTTCTATCTTATTTAAAGTGCTTGTCCCTTGACTTTTTCCTCTCTTGCTTCTTCTCTCTAGGCCAACTCCTTGCAAAATTAATTCTTGGAGTTGCTCTTGAAGTTTAAGTGGAAAATTCTCTTTCCCTCTCAATACAATCCTTTGGCCGAAACATTGGAATTTGTTTGGTGGATTCTAAGTGTTAGTAAGCTAACAATTCCCACTGATTTCTTGCTTGGTCTAACCATACTTTGGCGCTTCTTCAAGCTTTCTAAAAATTAACTCATGTCTTTCCTTCATTGATCACATACATACATAGATTTGAGTAAGAATTTTTGATCCATTATATGCTTTCAATTTTTGATTTTTCAAATTGTTTGATTTGGTTGAAAAGGACTTTTATAAATTATTATTAAAGTTCATTTATTAAGTTTTTTATTTTAATTCTCATCTAAATTGATTCGAAAAACTATTTACTATTACTGGATTTAAATCTATTTTCTCTTTCATATGTTATTGCTTTCATATCATATAAAGTTTTATAAGGTTACATTTTCATTCAAGTATTTTAATCAGTCATATGGAATAATTCTATATATCATTTCAAGTATTTGTTCTTTCAAGTCTTTATCTGTTTCAAAGTAAAAATTTTCTTGTGGCATTGTTGTTTAAAATAATTTCTTCTAATATCATTTCAATGCTTTTAATTTCAATTTAACTAGAAAGAGATTTACCTTGAGCTCTTTTTTATTATTTGCCTTAATATTATTTTAGTTGGGTTGTGAGTGCAAAACATTTTAAAATTGAGAGTTAAATCTTTTGTATCTTTTATCCTCTTTTCTCTTACACTTTGTTTGGTTGCACTTGCTCTTGTAGGAAAGTATTGTGTTGGGTTGTATTTATCTGTATAGGAAAATACGATGTCAAGTTGTAATTACCCGTGAAGGAGAATACAGGAGATTTGTTGTAATATCAATTTTGATTTAGTGAATTCCTAGCTTGAGTTGCTAAGCGTGGACTTAGGTTCATTTTTGGGCCAAACCACATAGAAATCTATGTGCTCTCTTAAGTATAATCATGTGAAGTAAAATTTTTTATAAAGCATTAAAATTATTTTTTAATCTGAAAATTTTTTAGAAATCCAATTCACTCCCCCCCTCCCCAATCTTGGTTTCCATAGCTTCTTAACAATAATTAATACCATGAGCACTTTCAAAAATGTAATTTTATTAATCAAAGTTGACTTAAAGTATAATCATATATAATATTTCTTCAAATAACATTCATTCACAAGATGCATGGGATGCTTCCAATTATAATCTACCAAATAATGGCAACCACCTTCATAAACCTTTTCTATGATAAACAAACATTCTCACATTAGTTCAAACTTACTACCCATCTTACGATAAACTAAAATTGGCCTTCAAAGACCCAAGACCAAGTCTCCTATTTAGAAATTTCTATGATGGACCAATTTATCATGAGCTTAAACCATTTGTGATTGGTAGAGTTTAAGGTCTTATTGGGCATATAAACACTTTTCTTTAAGACCTTCAAGCTCTCCCAAATGAAGTTGAGCATTTTGTTTAGTCTTGATCATATTATTAGGAGTTGTATATTTAAAAGGAGAACAACTTCAATTTTATCGATAATAGCAAAAGGAATGGATTTAGTTGGGGTCTTGTATGTGGTTCAATACAACCACATATCTTCAACCAACTTTTCATTGGCACTTATTATTATTAAGGACCTTCTTTAAGATCCGAACAAGCATCTTATTAAATGCTTCATCCAGTCTATTTTTTCTAGGGTAATTGATGGTTGAATAACTCTAATAAATCTTGTGTTTTATTTAAAATGATTTATCTTGGTAAACTTGAATGCCAGACCATGATCAAATATAATTTGGATAGGTAGACCAAATGGATGCATGATATGTTCCCAAAAGACGTGAAGTATATGGTATGCCTTGACTTCATGTAGTGTGATTGCTTTAGCCCACTTCAAAAAGTAATCAGTCGTAGCTAATATAAAATGATGCCCCTTAGAATACGAAGGGTCAATAGGCCTTATGATGATGGTTCCCTATTTCTTAAGAAGCCTTGAGGCCAACATAAAGTGTAATATATTAAGTGGATGATGTAAGATGACATGATGTACCTAGAACTAATGATAATGACATGCAATTTCATGTAGTTGTTAATCATTAAAGACCAATGATGTCTAATTCAATTAATTTTTAGTTTCATATTAGGGCCAGATTGATGAACGCTGCACAATCAAGTGTGTACCTTAGTCATGGTCTTCTTAGATTCTTATTTGTCTAAATAGTGTAACCACATTTGTCCAAACAACCAAAGATATAATACACCTACGAATAGAGAGTAAGATAATGCTCGTTACATGATTTGATTAGCCAATGTTTTATCTTCTAGATGCCTCACCTGAAAAAGATAGTCAATGAATGGTTGTCTTTAGTCAATCTCTTCTTGACCATTAGTAAGAGTGGATACCTCCTCAAATTTTACTTTTATATTTATGTAATCCAAATCTATATGAGACAAAATCTATTAGCTCTAAATTTCTATAGGGATTGAAGCTTCTTCTAGCTAAGTGATCTTCTTTGTAAGCTTCACTATGGTATCAAGTATGGAATAATCTTTTCATGGAATACTACACAAAATTACAAAAAGGATTTACTCTAGTATTTTCATCATATATTGGTGATAATCGAAGAGATTCAGATTTAGTACTTCGTAGATTCCACTTATTTAGTAACAACTAGTTGGAAACCTCCAAAGATTTTGATTTCTTTAATCTCCATCAGGATGGATAATTCTAGATCTATTAAAAGAGCTTTGTACTTGGCTTCATTGTTTATACAAGCTCAAATAAATGATAAGAATATTACATCATTCTTTTCTTAGAGTTACAAAAATTAACTCGATCCACGCCTTCCCTTGGATAGGAGAATCAGATTATTTAACTTTTCTAAAGGATGATGCACGGTTGAAGTATTGTTATAGGTGGAACTATATTGTTTCTTCAAACTCATGACATATTCATCAGGAAGATCGTCATTTAAAGGGAAAACTTTAGGGAGTAGGTGTGATGCCAAGAAGTCTACAAAAGCTTGACCATTTATAACATGAAGGAGAATAAATGTCATTTTGAATTGCAATAATATCATTAACCACCGAGCCAAACTTCTAGATAGAGTTGGATGGGTCATGAGATATTTTAGAGAGTTTACTTTTGCAATTAAATTTAATTTAAGTGAAATCATGTAATTTCTCAATTTTTGGGTAGTAAAGATTAAGGCTAAATAATGTTTTTTAATGGGTGGATAATTCATTTTTGTTAGAATAAGTCCGTGGCTTAGATAATAAAAGTCATTTTTTTATCCTCCTCATTAACTTGAGCTAACGGGAATTGAGAGATTAATCTAAAGCTAAAGTATATAGTATCAATGGCTTCCTCCGGATTGGGACACTTAAGACTAGAAGATTCATTAGATATTATTTAAAATTTTCAAAAGCATTTTGGAATTTTTCATCCTAATTAAACTTAGAGTCCTTTTTAATTAAATCTATGAATAGCTAACATCTTCTAGATAAATTTGAGGTAAATCTTCTTAAATATGCTAATCTACCTTAGGACAAACCTTAATTGGGAAAGGCTTTTAGGAGGAGCCATTTCTAAGATAACTTTACTTTTTTTTTTCGGATTGATCTCTATTCTATAGTGTCACAATACAAAACCCAATAATTTTCCTGATTAAAGGATTAATTTTTAGGTTATAGTAGCACAACCACTCAAAAATGATTCTAAAATCATAAAGATGATTCGCCTTTTCTATGCTTTTAATGACTAGATTATCAATATAACATTCAAATTGAATGTGAATTAAGTCTTCAAAAATCCTAGTAATTTCCCTTTAGTAGGTAGCCCTAGCATTTTTTAGATTAAATATTATTATTATTGTGGTGTTTATATATGGAGTCATAAGGATACCACATAGATCTTAGGGGACACTTATTGAAATGATCAAGTACTACATCAATGAATGATATACTACCTAGAAAGGTAGGGATATTATCCTATGATGGACTCAATCACCAAATATGGATTATGAAGTCAGATGATTCTATGTATACCAAAAATTCTTCCTCTCCTTTATATGGATGAGGTAAAGCAGAGTTTATTTTAAGCAAGGTTGTTTAGTTCCATACAAGGGTAAGCCCCTATAGATAATTATATCTTAAAAGATAAGGATCTCCTAAGAATACTCTTAATTAAAGTAGTCAATTAATATCTCTAAAAATGAGAATTTGACACTTAATAGGACACAGTGGAGAATAAAGATTCGTGTATTCGACTCCACATAGTGTGATAAAGGCTTGTTATTGTTGTTGTTATTGTATATAAATTTATTACATGCATAAAATAACCCCTTAAGAATTGAAATTTTGGATTTCCCAAATTATTCAACTAACTATCTTGAAGTCATTCCCATGGAACAATCACTTAAAATTTCAAGTTAATTAGCCAAATAATTAGTGCTTAATTTCACTAATTAGAAAGATCTTCAAGCCCTAATTAGTCACTATACACTTAATAAAAGTCGGGTCATTTATTTTTTTGGATTTTCTTATGTTTAAGCTTTCTAGAGAGTATTTATTTATTTTGAATTTTATATAATTAGTTATTATTTTTTATAGTTTTAGCCATTTAATTAGATTTTTAAACAAAATTAACCAATTTACATAGTCGATGCCACACCAATGGTTTACATGCAGCACTATGTGTTTTGTTATTTAAAAATGTCCTGCGTGGCATGATGACTCAATGGCAATGGACGCAAATTCATCTCAGCCATTCATTACAGATTGAATGACCATGATTAACCCATTAGTTTAAGAAATTAAATTAAATAATTTTTGACATGATTTATCACAGCCATCCCATTCTAATCATGTGGAATGGATAGTTGATGATCCATCATCAACCTCCAATAAGAGTTGAATGCTATTTGTCTCTTGCCACTTGACCAATTGATCAAATTGAGCCTTATTGGGTTAGATTTGGTTTGACTTGAAGTCTTAAGTTTTAAATGGTCATTTTTTAAAAGCCAATTTGGTTTTGATTTGGTCTGGGTCATAGTGACCTATATGGGTCAAGTAGGCTAATTAGCTTAGTGGGGTCCACTAGCTCATCTTCAAGGGCCATTTTGGTTTTATCTAGTTGAATCATCCATAAATGAGAAAATTTCATGAGAGGAAGCTATAACCACCATGAGTTATAGTATGGGAAACGAGAACTCATCTTTAGGATAAGCCTTATTTAAGTATCTAAAATTGACATATACACAAATTTGGTCATTCTTTTTCTTTACTGGCATGACACTGGCTAGCTAAGAAATAAAATTTTCTTTTATTGAATGAAGCCAATCTTGATCAACTTCATGTCCTCATTATTTACTTGCTATTCAATTTCTAATTGTGTACATTTTGGAACTTACTTTATCAAAATGACATCAAGTTTAATTTCAAGTTTATGGATGACTACCTTTGGAGATAGATCAGGCATCTCATCATAGCTCCAAACAAAATAATCCTTATATTATGAAAGCAACCTAAGCAAGTCATTGAAATCTTTTTGACCTAATAATGAACTTATAAAGGTCTAATATAGATCATCTTGTAATCTATGATTAATTTCTTTTAATTCATCAATAGTGGATTTAATTTTTTTTCTCTAACTCTATAGGTGCAACTTGAACTAAAAAGTTGTTTGATTTATTTGACATCTCAAGAAAATGTTCATCAAATGAATCTGTAAAGAGCTGATAAGATTCAAGATTATTTGTTATCATCAGATAGTATTCATCATCATGTAGAGGTCCAATGGTACTGAAGCTGATACCAGCTTTAGATTTTAACTTTTTGATTTAGTATATCATAGCTTTTCTTAGCGTCAACCTAAACTTTCAGGCCAAGTATGAGGTATAAAACCACAATTAGTTGAATTTTTGAAAAACTTAGAATATCAATCAAAAAGGATTTCTACCATTTCATTAATAGATTGATCTTCAAGCTCTACACCCATTTCTGAGCTTGAAGACTATGGTATAAAATAAAACTTCTACACTCTCCCAACTTCTCCATAAAACTTAAGAGCTACCTTGACTGTTAACCCTATAAACCTATATAGGGATAGTGGGGTTAGAACAATGTGTTCATATTCCTTTTAAGATTTTCATATATAGTTGACTCAATCTTATCTTTCAGCTCTTAGATTTGGTTTTCTTCAATATATGATTCTAAAGATGTCTTAAGCTTTTGCAAGCCACCTTGAACACTTGATTCTTCATCAGAACTGAACTCTAAATCAATATGTAATACTAGCAATTTATTTTTAGGATTTTCATTTTAATTTTTGACTGTTTCTCTTCTTTTCTTTCTTCTTTATTTTTATTATTTTATTTTTCTTTTCTTTCTCTTTTTCTTAAGCCTTGCTAATGCTTGATTTCATAGAATAGATAGCTTGCATTTAGGCAAGTAGTATGCAACAATCTTGTAGATCCCAACTTCATGAATAAAGAATGGTTAAACGTCTCCATTTATGACATGTTCAACTCCAAGCTATGTATCATTAAAACACTGATGGAGAGAAGAGGAGACAATTCTATACCCATGAATCCAATGTCTACCTAGAAGAGCATTAAAAGATGGCTCTAAATCAATTATATAAAATTTAGCTTCAATTTTTAATTCTTCTATTTCTAATAATAAAGTAATAAAGCAAAGAATTTTTTCTCCATTTTCATTAAATCCTCATACCATCATCTTATCAAACCTAAATTTATGTGCATGAACTCTCAAGTAAGCTAAAGTCCTCACATTCATGATGTTGATTGATGCTACTGGATTGATGGCACCTCACAAAGTTTGAGTCTATCCACATTGATAGTAATATAAAGTGGTTAATTATGATCTGGAGTTCCTAGTAGTAAATCTTGACATAGAGAAGGTTATCTTAGGGACTTTATTGAAGTAAAGGGCATCATCATAAGAGGTTGCTGCTAGTTGAGTGTTGACCTCACTTTTGGAGTGAGGATTAACCTTCCTCATTTTAGATTTTGGAACCTTCTAGGCACTTGGATTTCCTTAGTGATAAGACCATTATAGTGACTAAGGGAACACTATACCCAAGCTTAGGGACTTAGGAGGCAAACCCTAAGCCCAGGATATGCTTTAGGACAAATAGGTTCTGCTTATCTTATGGCCTAAACCAAGACCCATGCATATCCACTCATCCAAACCTAAACTCCTATAAATGAAACAAGACCAGCCTTAAGCCTATTCAATTAACCTCACTTGAATTTCTTTTCTATCCAAGCTCTAAGCCAAATTGACTTAGACCTTAACCTAAGTTAACTCCACCATGATCCTATGATCCAACACAAAACTCATTCAAGCAAACTAAATCCAATTTGATTTCCTTAGTCGCTCTAACGATTCAATATATCATTTCATACTCCTCCAATGCTTATAATCAAACCAATCGAATCAAATGAATTTGATCAACCCAAGTTAGCCTATTTGACCCAAAAAAATTTAAATGAGCCAAAACCTAATCTAGCCTAAATCAATTGCAATCAAGGCCACTAATTAACTCTAAATCCATCGTTGAACCTCTCAACACCTAATTGACACCAACTCGACCCAATTAGTTCACTTGACCAAATGTGACCAAAATGACCAATTTGATTCAAACTTCAATCCAATCTAAATTGGATTGAATCAACTCATCCAATCCCTTCCAAGATGATTGTTGATTATCCTTGATTACCCAATTGCAATCAATTGGGACAAATCAAATCAATTTGACCACTTAACCCAAGTTGACCCAAATTTCCCTAAAGGATCATATTGGATCAAATCTCATTACATCTCCAAATAATTGAAACCAATGCCTCTAATCAATCATAAATTGATCATTGAACTCTCTACAATCATCAACTAAACCCAATTAGTTATGCCAACCCAATTTACCCACTTAACCTAAATTGACCTAAAGGGTCTAATTGAACCAAATCATTCCCGAATCCAAGTCAATTCAAACCAACATTTACAATCATTCCCAAATGATCAATTGAACTTAAACCTAACCCATACCCAAGCCATTTTGGCCAATTTGGTCAAATTGGTCAATATGAGCAATTTGACCCAAATTGAATCATATGAGCCAAATCTAAATCCAACCCAAATTAAATCAAACTAATTGTACCAATGCATTCCAAATGACCAATTGAACTCACTCAAACCCTTGGTTTGACCCAATTTGTCAACTTAACCTAATTTAACTCAAGTTGACTCATATGGGTCAAATTGAGCCAAATCCAACCAAACCAAGTCCAAACCTAACCAAACTTGGCATGACTCATCCTTGGGTCACCATGGGCCTACCTAAGTGGACCCAGCCTATGGTAAACCCAGTTTGAGTCAAACTTATTGAACCAAGTCACCCAAATGATACAAAATCTCTAGTTGGATGGGTTCTCCACCCCCTTACCTCTTGGCAGCCACTTTTGATTCTTCTTGGACAAGTGGACAACTAACCAAACCTAACCCAAGGCTATTGGGTTTAGCCTTTATCCATGAGCGGGTGAGTTCACCTGGAACCCCATTGGTCCACTTAAGGAGAGCTGTACACCCCATGCCAACCCATTCCACTCACTTGGCCTCTCACCCTCAGCGACTTTAGCAGTCCTCTGCCACCTATAGCCACCTACTCTAGCCAGACAACTACCAAAGGTTGAACTAATCTCAGCCCTTGGTTCAGCTGAGGATGAAGGATAACTCCTCCCCAAGGATTCAAACTTCACACACACCTTCCTCAGAGCATTCTGTACAGTCTGAGACCTTTCCCCAAGCCCCTCATGCATTCCATTACCGACAAGACCAACCCCCGAGCGAAACTGAGATCCCCATCCATCCAAACATCTCAAAATCCACCAAACCCAAATTAACTCTTTCCACTCCTTCACCTCACTTTAGCAAGTTGAAACAAATCATTTCCCAAACAATTCGATCACCGGAAGGCATCCCTAGACCAAGTCCGGTGAGTTTCGTGGTGACATTTGCTCCATAGAGTGAACGGAGAGGAGGAAACTTGTGATCTTCTCAACAGGGCTTCATCTCTTTAAGACGAAGCTACCCCTATCGACAGACTACCAGTCTCTAGCTTTAGTGAGATAAAAATTTGGCAATCATAGATTTTTCCCTTAGGTATTGGTCTCTTTTTGAAGTAAAATATGATTTCATGTGATTTCTATCGTAGAATCCCTTTATATTTTCTCCCAAAACATTTTGGAGTCAATTTTTCCGTTGAATGAACTCCGATGAGCTTCGAACAAGCCACGAGAGTTGGACGGTGTCCGTATTTTGGCGCTCGAGGGATGACAGATCATCGACAGTCTGTTCCGCATGATTAGAATTGACAATCATGATTAATTGCACCAGAATTTTTGGTTTAATCCTTTTAAAACCATAGGATTAATCTTGGTCGTCCAAACTCGAATCAGATTGGACTGCTGGGATGAACTCGCATCTGCTAACGCTGAGTTAACTACTGTGTTGGACATTTTAAATGACCAATACCGCGGTGCCATATGGAAAGCACTATTGCATCCGCGTTCGCATGACTCTGATGATTTAAGTAGTTAATTAGGCATTAAAATATAATTAAATTGCTAGAACTTCAAAAAAATCATTACTAATTATAGAAAAATTCAAAAAAGTGCAAATAAAACCATTTTAGAAAAGTTAGATGTAGGATAATTTAAGAAAAATAAAATCCCTAATTTTTGTCCAATAAATAGTGCTTAATTAAGGTTAGAACCTTAGGATAATTATCTTAATTAAGGCTTAATTACTTGGCTAATTAATTCCAAATTTTGTGAAATAATTCTATGGGATATCCTCTACCTCCCATAATTTTAATAGAGTTATTGGCTATGTAATTTAACAAATTTAAAATTTTGATTCTAATTACCCTCATTAATCAATTTAATATTTTTAAAATTGCTAAATAATGAAAATTAAATAATTAATGATGATTAAACACTATAAACAATGGGAATGGTGAGGGGAAATAATTAGGACCTTATTCCTAATTATTTTTCTAAATGAATTTCCATATGAGGGTTAATTAACACATGTAATAGTTAGGGATTAATTAGGAAGTTAATGATAAGATAAAAATCAAATTAAACCAATGATTGGTTTAAATAATTCAATTATAATTCATGGGTTTCCCCTTTATGTGTTTAATAACATAAAGTCATTGAGGAATTTATGGTTGACTCATTAGTGTGGGAAAACTATAAGAGTATTAATTTAGATTCTTTCCTTCATTAATCTAATTAACTCTTAAGCATGAGTGTAATTGCATTAGTTTCTTTCATGTGCATTGTAAATTTTTAATTTCTCATAAGCATATCATTGGAGGCTCATGATTAAGTAGTAAATTAAATTAAAGAAACTTAGGGAAGGGTAATTAATTTGATTGCTTAATGACTTGAACCTAATCAATTCATAAAACCCACTTAATTACTTTCTTAAATATATTAAATCATGAAAAGAGTTTTGTTTGACTTGATTGTCCTTAGAAATTAATGTAATTGAATGCATCATGTGACAATGTTTAGTTATTCCTTTTCAATCATTATAAATTTGCATGTCGTTTGTGACATATATTCATATTTTCAAAAAGAATCAAAAGAATATGGTTATATCTAAGTTGCATGTGTTGGATAAATATTATGATATGGCGTGGCTATTATCATTAATAAATCCCAAATTATTTTCAAAGTTATAAGCTAATGATCAAAATCTAAGGTAAAGTTGGTTATAAATTTGCAATGAAATTTACATTTACTTATAACTTAAATATCTTAAAGGATTATTCTATTTTCATGATTCATGTGTATGTTTACATATGTTTAGAGTTAACAAGTATATAGTTTGGACATCCCAAGAATACGGGGCTTTAAGTAGCCCCAAGGAGGTCTTAGATAATCTCACTTCTCTAGTTTAACAACAACACGTATTTGCTTAATTTCATTTCATGTGTATGCATGTGCTAGAATTTTGGATAGAACTTTGCTTTACATGAATAAATGATTTTCTATTATATAATATTTGCATGATTTTCATTCCCATGCCCATGTATATGTTTACATGTATTTAAGTTAGCAAGTATATAGTCTCGACATCTCAGGAATATGAGGCTTTAAGTAGCCCCAAGGAGGTCTTAGATAATCTCACTTTTCTAGCTTAACAACAGCACGTACTTGCTTAACGCATTAATACATGTGTACATATGCTTAACTAAGGGATGGAAACTTTCTTTTCTACCAAAATGCATGCATAAAGAATTATCAAGTGTGCAAAAATATAAAAATATATTGCATGTATAGATATATGTGCTAAATCAAATATTATGAGTAATAAAAATAAAGAGATGTGTATATTATTGATGATGAAAAGGAATAATGGAATTTTCTCTATATGATAGTGATTCAATTTTATTAATCTTAAGAAGCATTTCATGTTTGGCTAGGGTTCTGTAAGATTTACTCAAACTTAAGTTTAATAAATCAATATTTATTAAACCATCCACTAAAGGAAACAATCTCATAACAACATACCTTTAGAAAACAACTTAGGATAGGGACGAAAGGGGGTCAAACATCTTTCCTCTTTTTATAATAACTAGATGTTAAGTAGGTATCAAGTGAAATAAAAGAAAATGCAAATTAAAGTTTACTAATCCTTTTAATAATTTGAAGTAAAATTTCTCCTAATGACTAATTTAAACATTTAAAACTTTTGACAATTATTAGAATATTAAATCACCAATTCTAGGCTTTAGGTTAGGCCGATGTATGTTGTGGTGTTATATTTTATTTTATGATGTAATATTTTAGATTGAATGTTAGGATTGTTTATACATATACTGTATGATAGATCGCTATTATCCTAATGTTATTTTTTTGTAGGGGATTATGCTAAAAAGGCCACTGTAATAATAAGTAAATATAAATATTTTTGCTTTTAGGTTGCTTATGCCCCTAAGCATAATCCAATTAAGACAGGTGGGATTGGTCACCCATATATAAGGTGCTAAGTCCAAACATATGAAATATAATTGCTTAGCTTATATGCTTTTTTAGCTAACATCTATTTTGCAGGTGTAGTTAAATTTTATTTTTCATAATCATGTAATTTTTGCAATAGGAATTAGGATTAGTGCTATGGGGTTTAGGATGAGCAGTGGCTAGAAGGCAAAGACTTGGGAGGCCCTTTGAAGCCTAGAGTAAACTAATCCAAACAGAAAGAAAGATAAAGAATGAAGGCATAACATTCATTATAATTTTAATATGTTTTTGCAATCTGGGTTGTATAAGGGTAGAACTTGGCTACCCAATTTCTTTCTTTTTTGGGGTGTACAGTGGTACTCGGCCGCATCGGTCTTTTATTATTTTATGAAAATTTAGATGTTTTATTGTTGTGTTTAGTTTATGCAATAGAAATGACATATTTTTCATATGTTTCTTAAAGCGTGATGATTTGATGTGTGGCCTGGATGTAGTAGGCTATTTAGGATAAAACCTAAATTTCCTATCCCCACTAAATAACTCATAACTAAATTTTAAATACAACTCATAACCTCATCTTAAAGCCTAGGTTTATAATCAAGATAAATAAAAAATTTAACAACCCCTTAGCTGAATATTGTATGTTATCACATCATACATACCATATTGATTCACTCTTAAATAGGGAGGGTGTCCATTCTTGCATGATAGGGGATACACTTGACCTTTGAGGGCGACCCCTTATAGTGAAGAACACCTCCTCTAACTGATTTAGCCCACAACTCTATTTCATCATGCATATGGGCATAATTATCCCAAGCCTTAGTCCAAAATGAATGTGTGAAAATGGTGTGAAAGATTGTAAGATTTTGCATTAGGCTAAGTCATGTTTTCATGTCAGTCATTATCTAGTCTCTCAGGGAGTGAGTTTAGAACTCTAGTTTTCTTCTTAATTAAATAAAAGCCTAGCCAACTTGCATTTACATAAGATCAGCCTACATGGTTTTAAAGCATAGGATGTGTTAGCTAGAGGCCATTCCAGGAGGTTGTATTCCTAGAAGAGTCAGGATGTGTTTATCCTCTCTTGTAGGAGTAAATATATACAAGTGATGGTCCTGCCCGTGGCACAGTCAGAAGGGATGAGGTGGCCGATAGGAAGCCACTTCTGTAGTTTGACCTCCATTCATACACTGAGTTCCCATCCTTGAAGAGGAAAGCCTTAGAGGTTCCCCTGCCACGTGTACCACTTGTGCCTGCTATAGTTTCTACTAGAACTAGTACAGGCTCTACCGTAGTAGTTCTTAAAGGGAAGTCGATTCTAGCATCTGAGATTGTTTCCCATACTTTTGAGGTCGGTACTAGATCTCGCCATGCATCCTTGACCAAGACACAGTGCCCCAATAAGAATAGAAAGATTAAGAAGTACTATGAGTATATAACCAATGAGGTTGAGGAGGCCTCCCTTATAGCTAAAGAGGGATCCATCCGTGAGACCTCTACCCTTCTTGGTGGTAATAAGTTTCACTCTCTCTCAGCTGCAAAGGGAGAGGAGGATGTTAGGAGGATAACACTATCAACCCCATGACTCATAGAGTATGAGACACTGGATAGGGAGAGGAGGAAGCCCTATGCTGGTCTAAGGTCCATGCTCAAGAGAGTAGGGATAGTTCATGGATGCTCTGAGTCTGCCACCATTCATGACTTGAAATGAGTAATCCCTAGGAGTGTGAGGGATCGTATCTATAGAGAGAAAGCCACAGAGGCCAAGATTACTTCCCAAGTGAGCAAGAGAGATAGGAGGCGGTTTGGTAGACAGTTGGCAGCCTCGACATTGATTGACCATCCTGATTGGCGAGCTGATGGAGTCGATCATTCGACCAAGATAGTTCTCACTGGTTCCAACCATAGGAGGAGGCCTTCGATGGAGAGGCAATTGATGTCATCACCAACACTGCTCCACTTGCCTATGGTCTCTGAAAATTCACCACCAACCTCTCAATGAGGAGAGTAGATTAAATGTCTATGAAATTTTTAGAAGGCAGATGGAATAGTAGATAAGATACTACCTAGAGATTTCACCCTCATTTTATGAGGACTTTAGATCTGGTTCCAGGTTTCTGATAAACGCAAGCACCTGTAGTTAATCTCCCCTCCCAATGCTGAGAGAGAACTTTGGATTAAGGCTAGTTGTTAGATCGCTAAATATGTAGCCTATAGTAGCAGCATATGGTGTTTTGAATTTAGCTTATAAAATTTATAATATTAACTTAAAGTGGGTGGTTGGGGGAATGATGACGTGCCCGATCAAGATCCCATGGTTCTATCATCCCAGGCTATCGTGGTCTATTGTCTACTTAGTCAGAGGGGGTAGTCGACCCAACCTAACCGAAAGATCCTTGTCAGCATCCATGGGTTGCATCACCCAAGTAATCCTTGTAGACCTAGCATGGTGTTTGTCTAAAGAGACAAGTTTAAGTCCACATTAGATAACATAGAGCTTTTTGCCCAATCAAAATATATTATATAGTTCACAGCTCAAAGTGAAAAGCTGTTGGGGAACATACGAGCTGCGGCCGCGCAATTTAGTGGTGACATATCGCGGTGAACCACCTGGTCAAAGGGATCTGGTCGTAACCATCATTTATGTGGTGTCATTTTGTAGCAAAATCACACAGATAGAGGAAATGGGCCACGTCCTTAAGGGCTTAAGATTATTTGAGTGTAAAAATAATTATGTCTTTGATTTAACATTAACTTTTTGAGAGCAAATGTCTTCTTGATTTATCACCCATGACAAATAGTTGTAGATGGGTGGATGAATTTTACTTTAAATTTAAATAATTAATTTTATTTAGTTTATTTTTTTATTTAAATATTTGATCATTTTATAATTAATTTGAATTTGAATATATAAAGATTGTTCATTTAAACCTTAGTTGTGATAGCCTTTTGATCACATGACTATTGTTGGATAATAGGCCCTATCAACTCTACCTCTTTTCTATAGAGGATTGGGTCTAAATTTCCAAAATTTATAATCCTCTAAACCTTGTCAACTCTAGCTTGAGCATAGAGGATTAGGTTTAAGACTTTTCACTTGGGAGCTTGTATTAAGAAGCCATGTCAATAAGTTTATCTTTTGTAATTGTATGCCATAATTAGCTTCTTAGATTTTATTAAATTAAAATTTTTATAATATCATAATTGGATTTTTAGGTTTTGTTAACCCGGATCCTATCCTAAGACCAAACTGGGAATCAACCTGCACATCATCCTTAGACACTAAGTTCATGCATTTAGCATAGTGTCGGGACCCATGCGAGTTATTTAGAATACTTGTACAAATTTTGAAAAGATCAAATTGAGTTGAAGATTGCTTTATATTTTGTACAAGAATGTGTCTCTTTCAAATGATTGGACAAATTTTGAAGCACTTGAATTAAGTGATAGTTGGCTCTGTAATTTATGCAAACTGAATACATTTAAAGCCTATTTAGAATTTAAGCCAACGCCTTCTGTCTGCTAGCATAGAGGAGTTGCAAATTTAGTGGCGTAAGGGGTTTTAGCTCTTGTTCAATTATTTAGATTAATATTCATTTATTTGATTTAGTTCATAGCTTATTGAGTTCTTTAAGTTTCAATGAAACTTAGCTCGTGATCATTGAGAAGCTCGTAGGAATGATTCGTTTGATGTGATATATATCACAATCCATAAGTTTTGTTTTTTTCTCATAGGAAACTATCAAGATCACGAGAAGCTTTAATTAAATTTTGTTTTTATTAGGAGACAAACCCTCAAATTCATTAAAAGTCCTATTTATGATCATCAACAAGTTATCAAGTCCCCTGTAAGATCATTCTTATTTAAAGACTTTTAGAATTTTATATGTAGGTTTATTCTTTAATTTATCATTCTCAAATAAGTTTAGTTTAAGCTCCTCAACACTTTTATTTATTTTTGTTTAAATTTCCCGTCAGTCCAAATTTTGGCAGTCTCCCGCATCTTCCCCGCATAGGGGGCTACATTGGGAGTGCTAAAGCCTTCCTACCATGCTTAAAGAAGCATGCATAGTTAGTGTCTTGTGACACTGCGGCTTAGAGAGTCTTCTAAACGTACCACACTTAAAAAAGTGTGCATAGGCCTTCAAATACCTACAATTTCAATTTATATTTTAATTTTGAGCTTAGAGTTTATTTTGCATTAAATTAATTAAGTCCTTTGTCAATTCGAATTTTGGCAGCCTCCCAGCATCTTCCGTGTGTAGGGAGACTACATTAGGAGCTTGGTTGGCCTTCTTGCCATGCTTAAAAAGAAGTGCACAGTCAGTGTCTTGTGACACCATGGCCAGTCTTCACACCTATCATGCTTAAAAAAGTGTGCATAGGTCTTCAAATACTTGCATGAAAAGAGCATATATGTATATTCTTTCATCTCTCTTCATTTTTTTACATGTTAATTTAACTTTGATTTATTATTTTTAGTTTAGTGAGTTTAAGCTCATTAGTACTTTCACTTGATTTTCTTTAAGCTTTAACAACACCAAGCATTGCATCAACTCAATTAGATCCCCAATCTTGACCAAAGACTCCTCACCAACATTGCTAACTGCATAAAGCATAGATCCAAAAATAATAAGCAAATCTCCTTTCACAGAATTGTTACCAGCCATCCTATCAGCAACATGGACATCAGAGCAAACAACTAAAGCAAAGCCAATAATGCATATGGCTACACTGGTAAATTTCTTGAATCTATAAGTACATTTGAGGTAATATTTGAGAGGAAAAGAATGAAAAGAGCTAGAACTGATAGTGGCAGTGCATGCAAAGGGTTCCATGAACTCCCAAAGGGCACTTGGTAAGCCAGTTTGGTTGAATCCATCAATGGTTATAAACATTTCATAGAAGAATATCAACAAAGAATATGGTACCTTCTCAAGACAAGGTCGTGCATCCTTGAAATCAAGTATAATCAAAGCTACAGCAGTGAAGATAGCAGTTCAGGTTATGTTTAGTCCCATTAGAAGTGATATAAGCATTCCTACTACCACAAGATAGACACATGCATTACATATAAGGTCCTTTCATCTTTCAATAGAACGATCTTTGTCATTCAAAGCCTGAGTGATAAAATTGCTGCTACTCCTCACAATTGTGGTAATAGTATTTCATTTTCACTAATACTTGTTCTATTCCTTAGATTATCTCCACACCCATACTCCTTGCATGATGAGCAATGAACAACACCATCAATTCCATCATTTAAATCAAGAGAAGGTAAACAATTCAAGTGTGACATTGTTGGAGGAGAAAACCAGCGGAAAGTAACATCAACTTCATGAATAATTTCATCCATTGATTTTACCTCTTCAAATTTCTCAATCGACAACAACTTTGAGAAGTAAGTGAAGAGAATGAAAATGTTCACAATTATACCAACGGCCATTGCAAGAAGAATTCCAAACAAAAAACTTCTCAAAAGTGAGTTTGCTTTGAACTGCTATGACTAGATTCTGAGGATTACTTATTGGAGTTGTGGCTGATCCAATGCTTGCACTGGGATGCTAGGACAAGCAGAAATGGCTTAGGAGGTAGATTATATTGGCGAGAAATATTGAGGATGAACTCAGAGAGAACCACACATCAAGTGTCATTGGTGAATAGGGTGCTTGAAATAGCTGAAATAATACAGATTCAATAGGGATAATCCTTGTCACCTTTGCTTTTCCATGAGAGTAATTTTTCCAAATGTTTGAACATGTCTGCGCTTTCCAGGAAGGTGCTGACTACCATTGATTTGAAGAGGAGGCCAAGAATAGGGAGGTCGATGGCTCCAAAAGCTCCATCTAGAGTTATAACCTAAAAATGTAACCATGAGCATGGCTCCCAAAATAGAGCCTGCTGTTATTCCAATGGGAAGGAAAGGAAAGATCTGGAGGAGATGCTACTACTCGACTGAGGCTGGAGGAAAGTATGCTCGGTTGTATCGAGTTGGAATGAGGGAGAGATGAACAGAAAGAGAGGGAATCGAGAAGAATTAGAGTGGCTTCTTCAGTTAGAGGGATTCAACTTACAGCAGAGATAGGGTGGAAGAGAGAATGGGATTGTAGCGATGTTTGACTCTAGCTACGTACGATCCAGAGACGGATGGAGGAGAGGTGGAGGAGATGAATAGAGCCACAAGATTTTTGGCCTTTAGTTGAGAGTGGATCGATACAACTAGGAGGGAAGAAGGTCTTGCTATGCGATCTCTAAGAGAAACAGAAGCGAAGTTGGGATCTCCTATAGACAGGTAGCGAGCATCTTCGCTTATTATCTTTTTTTCGGACGGATGATAGGAACGACTATTAAGGCTCCGACTCGCTTTCTAATTGGCCCAAATGAGTGGCGACTCCAGTGTATATGTCTCCTTTTTAAAATCATATGAAGGTGTATGGGAGGGCATAGCTGGCAGCTTAATATTAGCTGCATTGGGAGGTGGAAGCACGGGGATGGGTGGCTGTGAGTTTTGAAGTGCTGAAGATTTATCTCAAAATACGTGCTAATTTCAACTAAATTTTAAGTGTGGCAATTTTAGTTAAATTAGATGCCCATCCTAAGTAATTTCAATATTCCATACACAATGGTGTAGTCTATTTCATAATTGGAGGTCGTTTGGTTCAATTCGGCGACAAATCAGATCACATTTAAACTCAAAATTGCACATCATTGCTTCCGATCACTCGACGTTCGCATAGACTCATCCAAATTGAGCGTGAACAATCTCATTTAATAGATTTTGACATTTTGATGCAAACAATATGATCAATTTTATGAATATAGATCTTTTGGGCATCATCGCATCCTTCTAACTTAGATATGTGCATAAATGCTTCGATAAATTTCCATCTTGATTGGTTGATCATTAAATTGTGCAATATATATATTTTGATCAGTTTCTATGTTTTGAATGTGATGGCAAAGTATGTTCATCGATCGGAGGTCAATTCATCTAGTTTTTGTGACGTTTAGTGTATTTCAACTTTGGTTCGTTCCCTGTTGCATCTGAAGTCCGTTGAATTTGGCTTTGTGAGCTCGATTCAACTTTTGTGCGTGCATAGAGGTCATCATCGTTAATCACCATCACTTGTTCATGTCCCATCATCCGAGGTGTCCACTAAATACCACAAGTCAGCATCTAGAGGAAAGACATCACCGTTGATGATACGATTACGTCCCAAGGACCACACTCCATATACTCCACTAGTTGAGTTGAGGCCGAGCTCCCCCTCTCAACTCTCCACCCCAACGATAGTGAAGGAGTGGCAGCCCAAGAGCATTATAGTCGCTCCACCACCACAGCCAGAGGAGAAGGAATGGGGAAATACTGAGTCAACTCCCATGATTCTCAAGTCGGTCAGAGATAGCACTCCCTTTATTCATAACGTACAATGCATCACCACTTCAAGACATAGTCAATAGTGAGTCAACTCCCATGATTCTCAAGTTGGTCAGAGATAGCACTCCCTTTATTCATAACGTACAATGCATCACCACTTCAAGACATAGTCAATAGTGAGTCACCACCCAGCATATGTCCTAGTAGTTCCGGGTAGACTTGATGGCCGATCATTAGAAGAGATATTAGAGGACTATCATGCTGCGGTGAGGCAGATAGTTAGAGATGATCATTCTTACAAAGAGGAGGGTATGATAGATTTCAACATCGTGAGGATGACCATTTGGATTATACTACTGAAGTCCATATGGTAGATACCCGAGGATCCTTGCATAAGGAATAGCCAACTGTGAGAAAAATTTGTGACACCACATATAATTTAAGAATTTCTTATTTGGATGATCAAATGCATCATTAGAGAATAAACATATTATCTCGAAAGATAAACACTTCTCCTTTTAATGAATTCTATCATTTAATAAAAGGCTCAAAAGGTTAATGGCTCTTTCGTATACCAGAGATTTTTCCCATGAACTAAATAGAAGGTAGAACAGGATTTAATTTTAAATTGAGTTCATGGTTCTCTATAGAAGAAAGCCTCTATAGTTAATTACATCTTAAGAAGGGCCTATTCCTAAGAATACTCTCGATTTAAGAAATAAGTTATTATTCCTAAATATTTTTTAGTTGGTTCTCAAAGGATTAAATTTTGGAATTTTAAATTAGGAATAATTCAAATTGGAGAGAGTTATTTTGGAGGCCAAACGAGATAAAGTAAGAAATTTTTATTGATATTGGGATGCCTAGTAGGCATTTCAACTATCTTGAAATTAGGCTTTAAGTTTTGAAATTTAATTTAAATTTTGAATTGATATTTTCTTAGAAGTCTAGGACTTAGATTCTAGCAGCACAAGGTAGCAGAAATGCCTAGAGTTGAAGACTTATTCTTGAAATGGATGCTTCAGAATCTAGTCTACAGATGCTTCTGATATATATCAGATGTTCGACCTAATATATTTTTTGAGAATTATCAGTCATTCCTCGCACTTGAGGGAATTAACCTATCCCTAACTCTTCTAGAATTATAATCCACCTAGAGAGGGTTGCCATGTAATACCACCTAAGCGCATGTTAAATTCATGATGCTAAGTCTCATGAATGTAAGATGGTTGAGCTATTGCATTTTTAAGAAAGGAATCTATGAATCTAGAGTCACTCCTTAATCCTTAGAATCATGTAGGGTATGAAATGCATCTAACTAATGCACATTTTTTAGATTTTAAAAGTTTTGATTCAAGATTTATTTAAAGTCTTGGGTATGTAATTTTATGCCTAATGTCATGTAATTAGAAATTTTTATGGGCGAAATCAATAATAGAAGGAAGTCTTCCCCAAGAAGGTGGTCATCATCATAGGTCAGATGCCCCTTATGTGCAATGGGAGAAGTTGTCCAATTCAAGGATTGGAACAATATGATTTCATGGTTTCAAAACTTGATTATTTTTAAGTTATTTTATATTTTTCCTAAGGCTTTAGTTTATGTGAAGTTTCAAGTTTTATTTAATTTTATTTTAGTTGTTTAGATTTAAGTTGGGTACAAAATTTTATTTTTCCTTATGAGCCTAATTGTCCAGACATTCAATCACAAGAAAGCATAACACAGAAAGAAACCTAGAAAAGCAAGTTGATTATATTGCGCACCTAAAAATAAATCAAGCTAATTTAATTTAAGAAAAATGCCAATGCGGCTGGGTACTGCTGTATACCTTGGAAGAAAAGACAGCAACCGAGCTCTGCCCCTATACAGCCCGGCCTAGAACTACAAATTTAGATATATGGGTCTTCTTTCCAAGATAATCTCCTTCTTCAGGGACACCCATTAGGCTTCATAAGGGACCATTGCACCTATCTTCTGGTAGGGTCAGCTCTTATTAATCTTAGACTCCAAAGATCATAACCTAATTCTAATCTCAAATTTATATTTTAATTTCAAAATTAATTGTAAGCCTTACAAAATAAATGTTAGGAAATACAAATAGCACACAACAATTATATCTCACGAACGTACGGGCTTAGCATTAGCTGCTTGCCAAGCCCACCTATCTTATAGGCTATGCTTAAGGATTTAAGCATACCTACAAGAACAATATTTTTACTTTTATTTATAATAGAAATCCTTTCTAGCATAGCCCCCTACAGAAGATATTGTTAGATCTAAAAAGAATGTCCTACCATCAATTCTAATGGGCAAATAATCTTAGACATACAGTCTAAAATAGCACACCACAAAGACATGTGAAGCACATCATATCACAACACATCACAAGGAGTCATAAAAGAATCACAAAATGACCTAACCTAAGTTTAGGGTCTGTGATCAGATGATCTAGTGTGTGAAGAGAATAGGCTTATGTAGCAAGACTTTGCTAGGTCTCTTTAGTTGAAGTTTCAATTTTGAGTTTGAATTTGTTTGAATTTTACCTTTGGGAGTTTCAATTCAAATAATTTAGTGATTTAGTTTACTTTTATTTGGTTAAAGTGATGTTTAGGTTCTCAAGAATGAAGAGTAGAATGGATTCCATTTTTAGATATAACTCACCCTATTCTACATCTTAACTCCTAATAAAATGAAATCTTCACTTAAGATGAAAATCCATCCTAAAGGTTTAACTAAGATCCTTAAGTATGTTAATTAATCCTTTTGATTTCATTTATTTTGTTTGAATTTGGATTAATGTTTCATTTCTTTTCTTTGAAATTTAGATTTGATTTTATTTTCATTTGATTTTAATTTGATTTGTTTGAATTATTTCATTTGAATTTAGTTCATTTCACTTAATTTATTTCATTTGTTTCATGTAATTTAGTTTGAATTAGTTCATTTGGTTTGCATTAATGTTTTAGATTAAATTATGTTGATTTCATTTGATTTAGTTTAGGTTAACCTAAGGCACTTAGGTTAAGGTTTGCATTCATTCTTAGATTATTTTGATTGGAAATGTAATGATTCATTAAGTATTTGCATTAATCCAATTAATTTAAGGATTAATTTCTCTTAATATGATTTATTAATTTCATTAATCCTAAAGTATACAATTGATTAAGTTCTTTGACTTAAGATGTTTAGAGGATTGCCCTAAATATTTTTTATGTTTAACGAAAATTATTTCAATTTATTTCATGATTTAATGAATTAAGAAATTTTCTTTATTCATTATTCGATTAATATTGACTTAGAATTTTGAAAATTCAACAAGTCCCAATCCAAAGATCAATTGGGTTTGAACTTAATTCAAAGTACTTTTGAATTTTTTATTTAACTACAAGCTGACTTAAATTAAAATATAGATGATTTTGTAAATAATTCTATAAATTTTCAACTCCTATATTACATCATGCTTTGTATTTGATCATGTGAACTTTCTAATGATGTAATAGGTATAAAAATATGTTTATTTTTGAATTAACAAATACAAGTTAATCTAATAATTATTTATGTTGAATCTTTCATGATAGACATTATTTTTCTAGCATTATACTCCTTTAAAATTATGCCTAGTAAACAAAGCTTTGCCCCCCATTAGGACATTTAGTTCTTTTTTTTTTTCCTTCCTCCTCAACCATTTAAAATACTATTCCACTACTCTGTTTCTCCTTGTGGAGACATAATTCTCCTTAAATTCTCTAAAATAACAATTCTTTATCAAACAGGATTGAAAATACTACATAACAGTAGTAATTTGTTTGACCAATCGAAAACTTAGGTTTTTTTTTTCAGTACAAACCATTATTTATACAATCTGACCAATCAGAAATTTCAGTACAGTCCTAATCCTTCAATAACCCTAACCAACCATAGAATATAAGATAATTTTCCACCCAACCTGTCGGAGAAACATTATTCAAATTTAATAAAAAAATACACGCACACGGAAGAAATCTCTGCTCCGTTTCGCTCACTTCATCCACTTTCTCTTCCTGCTTGATTCAAAAGAGCCACTAGCATGCATAAAAAAGAACCATAATGCTAACACGGCCGTCTCTTTCTTCCTCTTCACCACCACATAGCCAGCGGGCGTCGCCTCCGCCGCTGATACCACTGCCGCCGACAAGCAACTTAGATCTCTCCTTAACTCTAGCTTCACCCTCAACCTCTTCCTCTTCCTCCTCTCCATCCTCTTCACCTGCGACACCCCCGCACCAAAAGGACGTGCGACTCTTCCCCTGCCTCTTCTGCAACAAAAAGTTCCTTAAATCTCAAGCTCTTGGCGGCCACCAAAACGCGCATAAGAAGGAACGCAGCGTAAGCTGGACCACCCACCACCTCTTCCTCAGCCACCCGCCGGCGCTCGCCGCCGCCACAACGTCCTCGCTTCCCATCGCTTCTCACGGCTGCCGCTCCACCACGTTCCTACCGCACAGTATGGGCAGCGCCGCCCGCTTCTCCGCCGCAGGATATGGCCCCGCCCCGTTTATTCCGGCCGCGGCTATGGATTCCGGCGAGGGGTACGAGACCATGGATTTGCTCAACTGGCTGAGAGGCTCTATTCCTAATCATTGGGATAACGACGCGCAAGCTGATGATGGTGTTCCTGTTGCAGAGGAAGAAGAGGAAGAAGTCGATCTTTCTTTGAGGCTTTAGGTGAAGATTAATGGCCTCTTGTTCTGGAAAAATTATCTCTTTGCTATTTTTTTTTAATTTTCTTCCCAATTCTTTTCATTAGTTTATTTATTTATTTCTTATTTATTAATCAGAAGAGCAGCTAACTATGAAATTATTTCATACTGTGGCCTCCAACAACCCTCATGATTCGACATTTTTGGCAAATGCACTTAGTTGCTTTAGATGAGTTCTAAATAAAATAAAATTTAATGAATTATTTTATGTAAAATAAAATAAAATAAAATAATCTTTTTTATGAGCATGGGGATAATAGAACAAAATTTATTAACTTTTTTTGATAATTGACATGACCCGCTCTTGCAGTGGCGACAGGTTGGGTGAAGAAAAGGAAAGTGCCTTTTTTATGTAGTAAAAATTTTTTTTTTGTTACTCATTTTTATTAATTCTGTCCGGTGTTTGGTGGCAGTTTCGGACAGAAGCATGTGAAAGCTTACAGGTGAGAAAGAAACTAAAGGAAGGGTCTTGACTCCAGATGTACGTCTATGATGAGGGTTGTATCTTTTTCCTGTTCTTCCGTATCTCCACCACAAGGCTCGGAAATAGTTTACTGCTCATTTTTGGAAAATTTAATGTGAATTTGGTGGATCATGCTATGATGGTTTGTGGATAGGAACCTTGCAAAATTCCTATGGGCAATCATTGCTACTTTTCAGGCGCATGTTCTAAACGATCATCTCTCTTTTATATATATATTTATATTTAGGTTTGGAAGTATTGTTGAACTGTTGACCCATTGCTCGCATGATGTTATTTGAACTATTAAGATCTTGTGGAACTCCTGTAAATTAAAAATTTTTTTTTTTGAAATAGGTTGTTCATTTTTTAATTTTTTTGTGAGTGGCATCAAAATTTTATTCAATCATAATTTATTTTTTGGACTGTAGAGCCCAAAGTCAATACGCGCAGAGCCAACACTTGAACGCACGTCACCGTGTTGGGGCGAAGTCCCCAATCGACGGGACCCACGGTCCGTGCACATTCAATCATAATTTAAGTTTTGAAAAGATACATAAGAGAGAAGGTGAGATCTTGAGACTGTCTCTCGAAATCTTCATGAATTGTAATGTTAGAAAATAAAGTTGATGTGATATGATTTTGTGGTGAGCCAACTTTATAACTTATACTTTTGAAGTTAAGATTAATGCTACATGAATGACTATAATTAAAAAAAAAATTTTAAAAATGGGTTAATGAAGCAAGTTGTGAAGCAAATAATTCTAAACAATTGGCAAATATTTAGAATAGGCTACTTCTAGAGAATTCCAATCTAAGGATGAGTTCTCGTTGTAGTTTTTGTTAGCTAAATTTCCATGGTGAATTTTTTTAATGATGATCTAGTGCTCTTGAATGAGTAGTAAACTCTTCTAAAAAGTAATTATTGTGAGTAATTAAGTTCAATCAATGTTTTAAACACTAGAGATGAATCTTTCATAGACAACTTCAAGAGATGTAAATTTTAGTCAAATTTTGACTTAAGAAAACTTTAATATTAATTAATACTCAATTGATTCAAGATTAGTGACTTGCATAACTTAGCTTCACTTATATAATGACTTGATTAACTTAATTAGATGAATATTATATTATGATTTTTGTAATCTTTTCTATTGAAAGAAGCCAAAAAAATAAATAAATAAGAGAATAAATAGTCTAAAAATGTTAGCATAAAAGAAGGCTATAAATCTTTACTTTAGAGTTTATTTTAAGGTTCATTATGAGTGACTCCAATAGTTAATAATTTCAAAAGTACTTATGTCCTAAATTTGACTTTAGTAGTAACATCAATTGTGAGTGACTGCCATCAAACTTATAAAGCTAGTGGCATTCTTTCAGTACTTTAATCCTTTCTACATGTGAGACACATCTTGATGGGACATGGATATTATGGGTTTGTCTCGTTTAGTTCTCATCTGCATATTTTACTTTTTTTACTTAAAAATTATAATAAGTTTCTATAATCTGAAAATAATCTTTAATTCCACTAAAAAATTAATTCTACCAAAACATATATCACCATCCTAGGACTCTTGGGGATCATTTGTAAACATATTTGTTCTTCAATTTGAAGTTTAAATGGATAGCAATTATTCTTTATCTTATTATATATATATATATATATATATATATATATATATATATATATATATATATATATATATATATATATGCATCACCTCACCTCGTTGCCTTGCCTCAAAACCTCGCCTCATTTTGATGCCTTATTACCTCGCATCACTGCCTCACCTAGTCACCTTGCCTTGTTGCCGACCAGCCACCGCCCTTTCTAGTTACCCAAGCTTAGGGTAACTACATACATTTAGTGAGGCTTCACATACATAGCACCTAAAACCTCTCTATTTACATATTTCACACACAAAACATGATATTTACACACACACACACACACACACACACACACACACACACACACACACACACACATATATATATATATAGCACTCAAAACTCTCCTAATACATCAAATATAAATATATTACCACCGTTAACACCTAAGCTCAAAAATCATTATTTCTTTCATCTCTTTGATTTCAATTTTCGTCTCTCACATTGGTGCCAAATTCCACTCAACCTCCCTCTACCTGGAACTGAGTAGTTTGTCATCTTTACATTTCACCTCCTGTAATGATCCTGACACATAGCTAAAGAATAAATCTATTATAACTCCCTCTCTGATGTAGAACATCATGATGATCCAAATATTAGAGCTCAAGGTCCATTTACAAGATCTCAAGCTAAAGCCCTAGAAAATTCAAGAAAGAAGAAGGCTTAGTCATTCTACTAAGACTCATTTATGATTTCAACTTTTTTTATTTATGTAATTTTTAATTTTCTTCTAGAAACTCATGTTTAAAATTTTGTATTTAAAAATTGAGCATGACATGTGAGGTGGTTGAATCTACATAAAATAATAGCATGTGAAATGGGTGGATGATATAAAATAATGAGAATTTAATCTTCACATTAATGTGGCCTCCTGTTTTGAATTCTTTTCTTTTGAAAGATGCTTGTAATGGCTATAAATAGCCTCTTACTAGAATGAAAGAGATCTTTTGGCAATTACATTGAGTTATTCTTGTGGTTTAAGAGCTTGGTGGCCAAATCCTTGGTGGGCGCTAGTTATCCAACATATCTTCTTCCAATACCCACGTTCTCTCAATCTCATCAAAGAAGAAGGCCCACCTCCATCCATCAAATTTGGTATCGAGCGTGGAAGGAGATTTGGTGAAAAGTTCTTCAACAAAGGGGAGCATCTGAGTCTTGTCTTCAAACTTGTGAGTTTTTTTCTTGGACTTGTGAGGTTAATTAATTTTCTTTTATATGATTGTTTAAATACATATTAATAGCTTGGAAAGATATATATTGTAAGTTTATGGTGATAGCATAAAATTTCAATTAGTAAGCTCATTTATATATTTTAGCCATTTTCCAATTGTGTGAACTTGGCACACACACACAAAATAAAAGAAAAAAAAATCAAGAGAGCACCTTGAGATAGTGCTTCACCCTAAAAATAACTAGCCATTAGTGCAAATCAAAATCTAATTACTTTATTATCTTTGTTATTATTTATGGTTAATTTTAAAAGTTTCTTTGATTAACTTATGATAACTTGCTTTCTTAAGAAGAAAAAGGCTTGATAAATTTGAGCATTTTTTTCATTGCATTAAAAAATAAATAAATAAAATATGCATGCATAATAATATAAGTGTGTTAAACTGGTGATTTTGGAAGCTAAATAGAACTTTATCAAAAAGACCTAAACTGTCTAAGGAGGGCTTGAGATTTAAGTGATCTTGTACCCCCCTCCTCACCTGGAAGTTCTCTTAGCCTAAAATTTGACTTTGATTGCACAATTATATTATACTTATTTTTTTCATTTATTTTTCATTGGTCCATTTTCATATATCTTTTTTTCCTTTAAAAAAAATCTCATGGCACCAAAATCTATCTCTCAAGATCAAGTTAAAAATTTGTCTAGATTAGTTGATGCCTTAGATCTTAGGATCCAAGACAATGAATTAAAAACTCAACAAATATTTGAAGAAAGTAAAAATCAAATGCAAGAACTTAAACAACAAATATAAAGTCTTATAGTGCATCTGCAAAATAATAGATTACCAACTCCTCCTCAATGTGCTCTATGCGATAGGGATAGATGAAGAAGATTCATATCCAAATCATAGAAAATCAACCACTTAGAAGACCATCAATTGCTAGAAATGGTGGAAGGGAGAAAATTATTTTAAGACTATAGAAGACTAATGATCCATCTCGAAGAGTTAAAAGACTTATGATGGTATACATGACCCAAATAAATTTCTCGATTGGTTAGTTCAAATGGATGACTTCTTTGATTGGTATAAAATGGATGATTACCAAAGGGTTACTTTTGATAAAATGAAATTGATAGGGCATGCTAAAATTTATTGGACAAATACTTTAACTAAAGAACAAAGATTAGGAAGGACAAACCTTACTTGGATAAAAATAAAAGAAATATTAAGAGAATCGTCCAGCATCATGATAAGCACGCATAGTCGATTATTAACTTTGAGACAAGGTAATTATTTGTATGGCGAATACTTGAATACTTTTTAAAGATCTAGTTTCTAGAAGCGGTGTCTTGATAATGATTGAAAATTATTTTTGTTATTGGACTTAGGTGACATTAGAAATAAAGTTAAATTATTTGACCCTAATCTTTAGAGGAAGCATTTCATTATGCATTATTGGTTGAACAATAAAAAAATTTTCTCTACTAAAAGTCAAGTACCTTCCATTTCATCCCATAGATCTATATAGACCCATCAAATGGCATCCCTTTTCCTAAAACTTCAATTGAAGGGAGTTCTAAGAACATTAAGAAAGTAATATGTTTTAAATATCATAAAAAAGGTCATATGCAAAATCAATGTAAAGCTTAAATCTTATTTTTAGAAGAAGTTGAAAATCCAATAGATGATAATCTAGAAGAAGTTTATGATGACATCCCATTATCTTATGAAGAGTTGGAATTAACTGATGACCCTCATGTTAATGTGATGAGATGTCTTCTTGTAATAAAAAAATGAGGTGGAGGAGAAAAAATATTTTTAGCATATATGTTTTGTGTAATGAAAAAAGATGTATGTTAGTTATAGATGGAGGGAGTGTTATGAATGTCATTTCAACTCACACCTAAACTCGAGTCAACCTAAAATCTAAATCTTACCCTGAACCATTTCATGTTAGTTGGGTAAATCATGCATCTCTTCCTATCACCAATCGATATTTAGTTTCTATTAAAATAGGAAGCTATGAGGATCAAACTTGGTGTGATGTTCTCCCTATGGACATTGCTCATTTTCTCTTAGGACAACCTTGACTATATGATATGAATGTTATTCACTGTGGTAGGGAAAATACTTATATTTTTAAACATAATAATAAGACTATTAAACTCCTGCTAATAAAGTGAGTAGAAAAAACACCCTCCATAACACCACATAAAATAACTTCTAACTTGCAACCTAAGCTTCTATTGAAGAAAAATGTCAAACTTCAATTAATTATTATAGAAAATCTTATTATTAGGCCTAATACTATCATTTCTGATTCTTACTTTGAAACATCTACTCTTCTTCCTTTGACCCCAAAGATAGAAATAATAAGTTTTGGAGCTTTACGAAAAGAATTTTTTGATCCATTTCTTCTTCACATATTATATGTAAAAGAAGTCATACCAGACTCTAATGAGACTCACATATCTGCTGTGGTCTCTTCTTTCTTTTTTAATTTTAACGATATTGCACGATGAGCTTCACGATGAGCTACCTCCTCAGAGATATTCAACATGCTATTGAGTTCTTACCCGGTTCTCAACTTCCTAATCTTTCACATTATAGGATGAACCCTATCAAGCATGTTGAGATTAAAAGACAAGTTGAGGAATTATTAAGAAAGAGTTTTATTCAAGAGAGTCTTAGCCCTTGTGCATTCCCAGCATTATTAACTCCAAAGAAAGATGGAATATGGTGAATGCGTGTTGATAGTCGAACAATAAATAAAATTACTATCAAATATAGGTTTCCTGTTCCCCGATTAGATGATATGTTAGATTTAATCTCAGGAGCAAACTTTATTTCAAAGATTGATCTAAAAAATGGATATCATCAAATTTGGATTAGATCTGGAGATGAGTGGAAGACGACTTTTAAGACCCCTAATGGACTTTATGAATGGCTTATCATGCCCTTTGGACTTTCAAATGCTCCTAGCACATTTATGAGATTAATGAATACTATTCTTAAACCATATATAGGTAAATTTTTGGTGGTGTATTTTGATGATATTTTGAGTCCAAGTGAAAATGAACATCTACAACACAAAAGTCTTTGAACTACTTAAGACAAGAAATTATACATTAATTTAAAGTGTTTCTTTTTTTAGGTGAGGTTACCTTTTAAGATTTATTATATCCACTACTCGACTTAAACCCGATCCTTCTAAAGTGAAAGCAATCTTAGATTGGCCATTACGAAAGTTTTCGAGTTAGAAGCTTCCATGGTTTAGCCACTTTTATCGAGATTTATTAAGAATTTTAGTACCATTGTTGCTTCTGCGATATACTAAAATTAGATAAATTTTGTTGGACTTCTATTGCACAAAAGGCCTTAGAGAAAATTAAAGTTCTTATCACTTATACACCAATCCTTAGGCTTCCTAATTTTTCTAAAGCCTTTGAAGTGGCATATGATGCTTCAGGAATTGGGATAGGTGAAATTTTAAGTCAAGAGAATCATCCTATAACATTCTTTAGAGAAAAATTAAATGAAGCCAAACAACAGTATTCCACTTATGATAAAGAGTTTTATGCTATAATTCAATCCTTAAGGCATTGACAACACTATCTCTTACATAAAGAATTTATACTTAATTTTGATCATCATGCCTTAAAATTTATTAATACTCAACGAAAATTAAGTTATAGACATGCAAAATGGGTAGAATTTTTACAAGACTACTCTTTTGTTCTAAAGCATAAGCTTGGAATTGAGAATAAATCTTCTGATGCTTTATCCAGGGTAAACCTAATGATTTCCTCTTTAGAATTGAGAATCCCAGGATTTGATAGAATTAAAGATGATTATATTGTGTGCCCTGACTTTCACCTAATTTATCTTGAACACCTCGATAAACCAATAACTTTACAAGGGACATTCTTGATAACAAATGAATATTTATATAAAGGAAAATAATTATGCATTCCTCGATCTTCTCTTAGAGAATTTCTTATCACTAAGGTACATGCTGGGGGTGTAGCTGGTCATTTTGGAAAGGATAAGACCATATGTTTATTAAAAAATATATTTTATTGGACTTCATTAAAATGAGATGTTCAAAAATTAGTGGCTCAATGTTTAATTTGTAAACAGGTAAAAACTATCAAACAAAGGTCTGGATAATACACTGCCTTACTTGTTCCTTATAGGCCTTGGGAAGAGCTATCAATGAATTTTATTCTAGGATTACATATGATAGCTCGAGGATATGATATTATTTTTATTGTAGTGGATAGGTTCTCAAAAATGGCTCATTTCTTACCTTGTTCAAAAACAAATGACGCTTCTTATATAGCCAAATTATTTTTTAAGGAAATAGTGTGACTCCATGGTCTCCCTTTAACCATTATTTCTGACAGAGATGTTAAGTTTGTCTCATATTTTTGGAAAACATTATGAAAATTATTAGGTACCAAATTAAAATTTTCTTTTGCCTTTCACCCATAAACTGATGGACAAACTGAAGTAGTTAATCGTACATTAGAAAATTTTCTTAGATGCTTGGTAGATAAAAGTTTAGGAAATTAGGATTTATATTTATTAACATCAGAATTTGCCTATAATAGTACTATATCTAGAACTATAAAAAAATCACCATTTGAGATAGTCTATGGTCAAAACCCATGACGACCAATAGATGTAGCAAATCTACCATCTCATGTATTTTCTAATGCAACATTCTCATTTGCTAAAGATTTTCAAAGCCTCCATGAGGATATAAGAAAGCAAATTACTATATGTAATGATAACTATGCTTCTAAGGAAAATTATAATCGTTCAATGAACAAATATAAAGAATGTGATTATGTATTGATTCGCATTCGACCTGAGTGTTATCAAACTATTAAATATAAGAAATTACATGCATGAGCTTGTTGTCCATTTAAATTCTCAAGAAAATTAGAACTAATGCTTACACCTTGATTTGCTTACTGATATGCTCATTCATCCAGTTATTAATATTGAAGATATTCTATCATATGAAGGAAACCTCCACTTGTCCAGTCTAACTCTTTGGTAGGAGATATAGCACCGTACTTGCAGAAGCCCTCTTCCTTTGAAGTTGACTATATTATCACCAAGAAAGCACCCATTAATCCAACTTTTGAACATCATTTTCTAGTTCGTTGGAAGAATAAATGAAGACACATAATTAGGCCGTCGATTTGGAGACTTTAGACAATGTAGAAGACTTCTTAGATTTCAACTCTCTGAGCGAGTTCAATTGAGCCCAAGGGAGTTGATGTAGAACATCATGAGGATCCAAATATTAGAGCTCAAAGTCCATTTACAAGATCTCAAGCTAAAGCCCAAGAAAATTCAAGAAAGAAAAAAGGCTTTATTAGCCTACTAAGGCCCATTTTATGATTTCATCATCTTTTTATTTATGTAATTTTAATTTTCTTCTAGAAACTCTATGTTTGAAATTTTGCATTTAAAAATTCAAAGCATGACATGTGAGGTGGTTGAATCCATATAAAATAATAGCATGTGAAATGGGTGGATGTCATAGAATAATAAGGCAATTTAATACTTCATATTAATGTGGCCACCCACCTTTCCCTCCATATTTTGAATTCTTTTCTTTTGAAAGATGCTTGTAATGGCTATAAATATCCCCTCTTACTAGAATGAAAGAGATCTTTTAGCAATTACAAATTATTGAGTTATTCTTGTGGTTTGAGAGCTTGGTGGCCAAACCTTGGCAATCCTTGGTGGGAGCGCTAGTTATCCAACATATCTTCTTCTTTCATCTCCAATACCCATGCTCTCTCAATCTCATCAAAAGAAAGAATTCCCACCTCCATCACTCTCACTCTAAGTTGTACCTACCAAAGTTGAACCCTACATATCTCTCTCGTAACCGAAGAATAAATCCACTGGAACTCCTCTCGCTCTAAGTTTAACTTGTTGAAGCCGAACTCATTATATCTATGTTTGTTGTGGCATGCATGAAATCTATCTAGTAGGTTTCTCATTCAACAGAGCTTCAAGATCAACTCTCCATTTGTATTCAACTAATCCAATGTGTTTGAATCAAGTGTTCACATACTCTTGTGATGGAGCAATATCACCTACAATATAAAATATCAAAATTAGTTTGATTTAAATAGAATCATGAATTTGTTAGAAATGTAACATTATAATGTAGGAGTTCTATCATCTTGCTAAATTTAAGCTCCATAACCCTTAATATTTCTTCCTATACCTGCATAATAAAAGTTCAAATTTGAATGGCTCAAGCTCAGTTTGATTGGGGATGGTTTTGTTTTATCTATAAAAAATGACCACCATACATATAGTGATGGGGGTAAAAAACTCTCTATTTGATACCAAGCTTGTATATGCATTAACCTTTGCATCATAGTTATCATTGCCTATACTCATGAAAAATGGATGGTGAAGCATTATAACTATGAAAATTTGTATAATTGCATGAAGGAGAAACCAAACCACTATAATAATTAATATTGTACTGCAACAACATACATTGAACTCAATTACATTAAGATGCAATAATTAACTCAAGCCCACTCCAACATATTAGAGATATGAAAATCAAGTTTAGTCAATTACCCATATAGAGAGGGGCAACAACCAACCTACGAGCTACCAACCATAGAAACCAAAGGTTAATAAAACCATAACTATGTATCTAGGGGCAACAATAATCTAGTTGCTGCCAACCATAGCTATATGGATAAATCTTAACATCATTACAATTCTTATTTTTTTATACAAATAAATATAAAACTTGAAGACACTTAAAATGGCATGTCAATCTATCATAGTGATGAAGGAATATACAAAAATTGAACCAACATATTTCAGAAACAAATAGCTAAACCCACCAATATAAACTGATTTAATCACTGTGTGCTATGATAGCCATTATTCTAATAAAATTATATTATAGATAATGATAGCATAAGTTAGCATAAAATTTGAACACATAGTCATAAAGTCATACTAATCAGTGATAATAATAGCCAATACTAAGCAGTGATGAATGCTGCCTCAACTTCTAAAACTTAATTCCTCAAGAAACTTTCAGGTTATTTGGAAGGCAAAAATGCAAAAGAGGTTGGCTAACAACATTTTCAAAGGAACTAGACAACATTCCACTCTTGGGTGCCCATCCCTATAAAGATGTGGAAAACTACAACCATAAAGTTAGAATTGGAACCACCCAAATGATTTAGAATCTTTCAATCATGGTTTCCATTAAATGGCACAACTAGATAAACCATGTAGAATTAGACAATTAAATCCTGAACCAGCCACGCCAATTTATAACCAACTAAATTCTCCATAATTCTTTTCATTAAATGGCACACCCAAGTTCTATTGCAACATGCAAAATAATGAATTCATTAGCCTCATTCATTGCAATGATGAAAACCACTGCATCATATGAAATAGACAAACTAAAAATGTGTGATCCATTCTTGATGTTTCTCCTCCTAAGGGCTACATAAAAAAACCTAATGAAGCTAAATTTACTTTGGAAACAAAAATTTCAAATGTGCCTATGGTGTTTTAATTTGGAGTCATAGCGACACCATGCAGATCTTAGGGGATACTTATTGAAGTGATTGAGTACAATATTAAGATATGATGTATTATCTCGGAAGATGAAAACATCCCCCTATAATGAACCTAATCACCTATTAAAGACTCTTAAGGCAGATGGGTCTTCGTATATACCAGAGATCTTTTTCCTAGTTTATATGGGTAGGGTTTATTTTATTTTGGGTTCTTTAGTTTCCTATGGAAGCAAGCTTCCGTTGTTAATTACATCTTAGAAAATCAATTTTCTAAGAAGTCTCTCGATTAAAGTAGTCAATAAAAATCTCCAAAGATTTTAAAGCTAGACTATCAAAGGATTGGGTATTTATAAAAGTCAAGTGATAGAGTTTAAGTAGAAAGACTTATTTGCAGATTGCAAAGGAGGACAAGTAAGGAGCACTCATGATACTAGGAAGCCTACTGAGTACTCCGGTCTATCCTATAGCGAGGCTTTACATATTTGAAAGAGAATTTATTTTTGTTTAATTTAGAATCTTATTAGAATACTAGGGCTTATAATCTATCAACACAAGATTATAAAAATGCATAAGAGGTGAAGACTTATACTCATAGCCCGAAAGAAATAAGTAGTCTCAGAACCTAATATAAGATGCTTTAGCACAAGCTAAAAGCACAACCTAAGCCTAACCAAAAAAATGGGACATAATGATTTACCTCTATAAGAGAGAGTATACCCATGCCGACTCTTCTAGACTTATAACCGCCTAGAGTGGCTGCCTGATAGCACTTCCTATGTTTTAAAATCATGTAAGTTGGTCTTATGTAAATGTAAGATAGCTAGACTGTTATTTAATTAGGAAGAAAATTAAAGTCCCAAACTTACTCCCTAAGAGACTAGATCATATTTGGTATGAAAATATGATTTCATCTATGAAAAAATTTATAATATATTTTTATACCATTTTGACTCATTTATTTTGGATAAAGGCTTGGAACAATTGTGCATATATGCACGATGAAATAAGGTTATAGCCTAAATCAATGGAAGGAGGTGTTCACCACTACAAGGGATACCTTCAAAGGTCAAGTATATCCCCTATCATGCAAGAATAGAGACCCTCCCTATCCAAGAGTGAAATAAAATGATATGCATGATTTCTATAACATACATCATTCAGCTAAGGGATTACTAAATCTTTTATTTATGTTAATTGTAAACTTAGGCTGTAAAGTAAGGTTATGAGTTGGATTAAAGTTTAGTTATGAGCTATTAGTGGGGATAGAAAATTTAATTTTATCCTAAAGAGCCTACCACATAGAGGCCACAGATCAAAACATCACACTTTAAGAAATCTATGAAAAGCATACCATTTCTATTGCACAATCTAAACACAACAATCAAACACATATATTTCATAAAATAATAAAAGGCCTATGTGATCGTGTACCACGATACACCCTCGAAAAGAAAAGAAGTTGGGTAGTTGAGCTATACCCTTATACAATACAGATTATAAAAGAATATTACAATTACAATGAAATAAATGTTATGAGGTCTTTCAAATTCTTGTATTTCTGTCTTTCCTTCTCTTTTTTAGGATTAGTCTTGCTCCAGGCTTCATAATTCCTCTTAGGTCTTTGCCTTATATCCACTGTTCATCCTAAACCCCATAGCACTAATCCTAATCCTATTTGCAAAAATTACATATGTATGGAAAATGAAATCTAACTATACTTACAAAACAGATATTAGCTAAACAAATATACAAACCAATCAATTATATTCCACATATTTGGACTTATCACCTTGCACATGGGTAACCAAGCCCACCTGTCCTATTTGGATTATACTTAGGAGCATAAGCAACCTATAAGCAAGAACATTTTTATATTTATTTATTATTTTAGCAACTCCTTTAACATAATCTCCTGTAGAAAATATCATTAGGCTATTAACGACTTAAAATCTAGTCTACGCATAAAAAATCCTAACATCCAGTCTAAAATATTATATCACAATACAAAACATAACACCATCACATACACCAGCCTAACCTAAGGCTAGAATTGGTGACTTAACATTTTAATGTATGTGATAAGGTTTGGTGGGATATGTCTTAGTTAGGCTTTAGAATTATGATTATCCTAAGTTTGGAATTATTTAAATTAAACATTGGAGAATGTTCCACTTCAAGTTGTTAAAATGATTGGTTAAATTTAAAATATATTTCTTTGGTTTCATTTGATACCTATTTAATATCTAATCATTATTAAGAGAGGAGAGAGGTTTGACCTCCTTCATCCCTATCCTAAGCTATCTTCCGAAGGTATATTATTATGGCTTTAGTTTCTTTAGTGAATGGCTTATTAAGCAATTTATTAAATCCAAGTTTGGGTTAATCCTAAAGAATTTTATCCAAACATGAAAGACATCTTAGGATTAATGAGATTTAATCACTATCACATGGATAATATTTCATCATTCTTTTTCATCATTAATAACATGCATATGTTTTAATTTTGTTTATTCATTATATTTGATTTAATACATATATCTATGCATGCAATGGATATATTTACATTTTGGCACATTTGAATGATTATTAATGCATGTATTTTGGTAGAACAAAGAATGATTTCATTCCTTAGCTAAGTATACATACACATGTATTAAAGATTTAAGCTAGTACGTGCCATTGTTAAACTAGGGAAGTGAGATTATCTAAGACCTCCTTGGTGCTACTTAAAGTCTCGTATTCCTATATTGTCCAAACTATATACTTGCTATCTTAAATACATATGAATCTATACATAAGTATGAGAATGAAAACCATGCAAAGATTATATTATAATAAATTATTTATTCATGTAAAGTAGAGTTCTATCCAAATTCTAATATATGTACACATATGAATGAAATTAATCAAGTATGTGTCATGGTTAAACCAGGGAAATATGATTATCTAAGACCTCCTTGGGGCTACTTAAAGTCTCGTATTCTGGGGATATCTAAACTATATATTTTCTAGCATTCAAACATATGTAAACATACACATGAATTATGAAATTAGAACAATCCTTTAACATGTTTAAACTATAAGTAAAAGAAAATTTCATGGAGTAATTATCGTCAACATTAACTTAGATTTTCATCATTGACTTATAATTTTGAAAGTAATTTGAAATTTATTAGTGATAATAGCCACACCATATAATTAGATTAATTCAACACATGCAACTTATATGTATAAATGGCATAAAAATTTATAATGATTGAAAAGAAATGATTAAACATTGTCACAAAATACATTCAATCACATTAATTTCTAAGGACAACCAAGCCAAATAAATATGCTTTAAGATCAACCAAAGTTATTATGAAGTTTGATTTTTGGTGTTTGAATTATTAAAACTTAAAGAGGAGAAAAGACACTTAGTGTTTATCCCATCCAACATGGGTGACTTATGTCTTTAAAGAAAGTAATTAAATGGATTTTATATATTAGTTTGGTTCAATTCATTAAGTAATCAAATTAATTACCCTTTCTTAAACTTCTTTAATTTAATTAACTATTTAATCATGGGACTCCAATGGTATGCTTTTGGAAATTAAAATTCATAATGCACCTAAAGGGACCTAATGCAATTAGGGTCATGCTTAAAAGTTAATTAAATTAAAGAAAGAACTAAGTTAAGTACTCATATGGTTTTTCCCACGCATTGGTTAACCATAAATTCCTTAATGACTTTATGCTATGAAGCACATAAAGGAAAAATTAATAAATTAAATTTGAATTATCTAAACACATTATTAATTTAATTTTATTTATCATCTTATCATTAATTCTCCTTAATTAATGCCTAATTATTTCATGTATTAATTAACCCTCCTAATGAAATGCATTTAGAAAATTAATTAAGAAAGTGGTCCTAATTATTTCCCCTCATCATTCCCACTTTTCATAGTGTTTAGTCATTATATATTATTTAATTTTTTGCTATTTAACCATTTTAATAAATATTAAATTGATTAAGGAGGGTAATTAGGTTGAAAATTGCACATTCTTTAAATTATATGGCTAATAATCCTAAGAAAATTATGGGAGGCAGAGGACATTTCACAGAAGTATTCCACCAAATTTGAGCTAATTTAGCTAAGTAATTAAGCTTTAATTAAAGTAATTAACTTAAAATTTAAACCTTAATTAAGCACTATTCACTAGAAAAAACTTAGGGATTTTTTGTTTCTTAAATTTTCTTCTGTCTATTCTTTCCAAAATGAGCTTACTTGTATTTTTTGGATTTTTCTACTATTAATTATAAATTTTTTTTGAAGCTTTAGCTATTTAATTATATTTTTAAGGCCTAATTAATCAATTAAACTGTTAGCACTATGCGAATGGTGACACGGAAGTGCTTTCCATGTGACACCATGGGATTAGCTACTTAAAACATCCAACATGGCAGCTGACTAAGCGACGATAGATGCAGTTTCGTCTTGACTGTCCCATCTCAGATTGGATGACCAAGATTAATCCCATGATTTCAAATGGATAAAATCTGAAAATTTAGTAGATTAAATTACAATCATCCATTCTAACCACGTGGAATGTACGATCAATGATTCGTCGTCCACCGAGCGTCCGAAGATGGACACTGTCTGCCTACTGCTGCTTTATTTGAGCTCACCGAAGCTCATTCAATGGTGAAATTGACTTCAAAACATTTAGAGGGGAGATCTAAAGAGATCCTATAGAGGAAATCGCATGAAATCATATTTTACTTCACAAAAGACCAACACCTAGTGGGGAAATCTACGATTGCCAGATTTTTACCTCTCCAGAGCTAAAGACTGGTAGTCCATAACTGAGGTAGCTTCATCTTGAAGAGACGAAGCCCTATTTAGAAGATCTTGTGTTGCCTCCTCGCTGATTCCTCTATGGACCGAACTCCACTGTGAAGCTCATCATAGTTTGTTTATGGATGCCTTTCGGCGATCGAATCACTCAGGGAATGATTCATTTTGACTCGCCGGAGTGTAGTGAAGGTGCGGAAAGAGTTAATTTTAGTTTGGTGGAGTTTTGGTGAGGTTGGATAGACGGGAGTCTCGGTTTCGCTCAGTGGTTGGTCTTGCTGGTGATGGAGTGCACTAATAATTTAGGGAGAAGGCTCGGACTGTATGGAATGCTTTGAGGAAGCTCTTTATAAAGTTTGAATGGATGGGGAGGACTATGCTGCTCCTCCTCAAGTAAACTAAGGGTTGAGAATGGCTCATCCTTTGACAATCGTCTGGCTGGGGTAGGTGGCCGGAGGTGGCAGGGGACTGCTGAGGTGGATCTGTGTGAGAGCTTTAGGGAGGATGGTAGGCTGCCATGGGGTGTATCACCTTCCTTAGGTGTACCAATGGAATGCCATGGGTGAACACACCCTCTCATGACCAAAAGCTATGCCAAACAACATTAGGTTAGGTTGAGTCAGTGGTCCTATTATTCAAGAAGGGCCAAAGGTAGCTGCCAAGCCATGGGAGTGGGAGAACCCATCCAAATGGAGATTTTGTCCCATTTGGGTGGCTTGGTTCAAGAGATTTTAACCCAAATCGGGTTCACCATGGGTTTTTCCCACTTGAATAGGCTTATGGTGACTCAAGGATGAGTCATGCCAAATTTGGTTGGATTTGGACTTGATTTGGTTGGGTTTGGCTGAATTTGACTCATATGGGTCAAATGGATTCAATTAGGTCAATTTGACCAATTGGACCAAATTGGGTCAAATTGGTGGCTTAGGTAAGTTCAATTTGTCATTTAGAATGCATTGGTGCCATTAGTTTGATTCAATTTGAGGTGGATTTGGATTTGTTCATTTTAATTCATTTGGGTCAAATGGGTTAAGTTGATTAATTTGGTCAATTGACCAAATTGGCTTGGGCATGGGTTAGTTTTGTGTTCAATTGATCATTTGGAAATGATTGTGGGTGTTGGTTTGAATTAATTTGATTTAAGGAATGATTTGGTTCAAATTGGGCTAAGTAGGTCAATTGAGTTGGGTTGACCAAATTGGGTACAATTGAAGATTCGATCATGTTCAATAATCAATTTATGATTGGTTAGAAGAATAAGTTGCAGTCAATTTGGCTTAGGATTTGATTTGATTCAATTTAGCCCTTTTGGTCAAACTAGGTCAACTTGGGTCAAGAGACCAAATTGTCTTGGTTAGGTTCAATTGGTGGTTGAGTCATGTTCAATACTCAATTTATGATTGTCGAGAGTCATTGATTGCAATTGATTTGGCTTCGAACATGATTTGGTCTAATTTGGCCCCTATAAGTCAAATTCGATCAACTTGGGTTAAATGATCAAATTGATTTGGTTTGGCCCAATTGATTGCAATTGTTGATCAAGATGATCAATAATCATTATGAAAGATATTGGGTGAGTTAATTCAATTCAATTTGGATTGGATTGAAGTTAGAATCAAATTGATCATTTTGGTCATATTGGGTTAAGTGAATTAATTGGGTTGACTGAGTTGAATTGGGTTGAGTTGGTGTCAAGAGTGGTTCAATGAAGGGTTTAGAATTGATTAGTGGCCTTGATTGCAATTGATTTAGGCTTGATTAGGTTTTAGCTCATTTGAATTTCTTGAGTTAAATGGGTTAGCTTGGGTTAAGGTCAAAGTTAATTTGGTTTGGAGCTTTTATTGGAAAACCAAATTCAATTGTGATTAATTGAATAGGTTTGAGATTGGTTGGTTTCATTCATGTGAGTTTAGACTTGGATGAGTAAATAGATATGAATTTTGGTTTAGGCCATAGGTTATGACCTATTTGTTCTAACGCACATCCTAGGCTTAGGGTATGCCACCTAAGACTCTAAGCTTGTGTTTAGTGTTCCCTTAATTACTAGAAGTTCTTATTACTAAGGAGACCTAAGTGCCTAGGAAGATTACTAAGTCTAAGATAAGAAGAGTTAATCCTCACTCCGAAAGTGGTCAACAGTGCCACAACAAATAGAGACATGATGGATTTAGCTTTGGTAGGTTCAACTTAGAGCGAGAGGGAGTTTCAATGGATTTATTCTTCAGCTACGAATCGGGATCCTTGCAAGAGGTGAAATGTAAAGACAATGAGCTCTGCTCAGACGTAAGGAGATGGAGGTTGAGTGGGATTTGGAATGAATGGGAGAAGGACAAAGTTCATAATCAGAGAGATGAAAAGAAATGATGATTTTTGAGCTGAGGTTCTAATGGAGGTAACATAGTGTTATATTTGATGTGAATTTTGAGTTCTATATATATGTAGATATCATATTTTGTGGGTGCAATATGTAAATAAAAAGATTTTAGCTGTTATGTATGTAATTCCCCCTTAATAATTCTTTATCAATCATAGTAAATAAATGAAAAAAAAAATTATTTAGGAGGGTAAACTAATTTCATTTCCTTTATTATTTTCAATTCAAATCCTTTATCAATTTTATTTTCCTCTTCTCTCATTTGGAATTAAAGTGGTGATTATCGAAATCCCAAACTGCCTGAATCGATGTGACTAGAGAAATTTTTTGCCTGTGTAATAGTTTATTGCAGGAACTCAGAGCACTATTCGTTCGTCCCAGCCAAAGATCATAAATAGAAGCTTCTAGAAGGGCCAATATGAAACTTTTTTCAGTAATAGAAAAAAAAAGCTTATTGTTTTCTACATTTGAATCATATTATGCTGGTAAAGGAATGATGTTTATCGTCGTAACAAAGTTTTCATATTGGATAGTGCTGAAATCAAAATTTTAAAAAATAAGTGGTAAATAAAAAATCAACTAAAATTAATTATAATTAAAGTTAAAATTTGTTAAACCAAAATAAAGAAACAAAAATATTAAATGATGAAATAGCTAAGAAAATTTTTTTTATTTTAATTATAGTCTTGCTCTTTTTTATTACAGTAAAATTATACTATGAAGGAAGAAAGCAACCATCATATCTATTAATATATGCAGGAGTATATGAAGGAGTTAGTTAATGTGGTCCTAACATTCAATATATTACTCAACTTTTACTCTTCGATGTGGGGTATAATCTCAAATAAAGCTTTATCACACTTTAAAGATGATATCGCTTTTTATTTCAAGCTGAATCTTTATGGCTTTCATTCTCTGCCCAACAGTAGAATACGCCATAGCGGATAATATCAGGTTATTAGATTTATATCATAAAAAACGAAAGATACTATCAATCGTTAAAAAAATAAAAAACAAAAGAAAATTTTCTAGAGTTAGCGAGATGGTTATCAATAGCACACACATCATTAGAGAACAGAAGTAATTTTCTAGAGTTCTTTCTTTGATAAAGAAAATGTTGTCAATTTCAATTAATATTTTTTATTATAATAACAGCTCATTCAATGGGCGACTAGCCTACACACTAAATTCGAACTGAGAGCCCCACGAGCTCCCGATCTCTCTTGATTTTTCCCCACACTTACCCAATAGCTTCCCTCCCTTCGACCCAACAAGCTCTGCTCTGACTGGCTTGGTTCACCCACCGACCACCCCACAATTTTGTATGTACCCACTGAGTCTTGTGCCAACGAACCTCTTTCTCTGTGGATTTGAGTTAAATCTGGTATTTGGTTGAGGTATATTACAACCCTAACTTTATATTTTGTTTGTTATATGAGATTGTTAAGTGTAGATATTTGATAGGTAAGTTTAGATGTTAGATTAGTAAGTTTAGATGTTAGACTTATAAGCTTAAATGTTAGATCTCAGATCTTGGAGAAAACGTTGCTCGTTGAATTAGAGAAAATCTACTAATTTGGACAATAATTCCAAAAAAAAATACTATATATAAGTTTAATTGCTTAGAATAGTTCAAAGTACAAAAGCCCCACCTTGAACATCCCAATCACAACAGAAATCCTAGTGGCATCAAATGCTACTTAAAACTTGGCATTCTCCATGAGAGTGAAAACTATATATGTTGAAAATTAGTTTCACAAAAACAATTTTAGAAGATTAATTTATGGCATGGAACTTGAAGAATAGGAGCTGCATAGTATAAAAAGATCTTAGATAAAAGTTTGTTTGGATGGGGAGTGGGGACCATCCAAACGAACAACATTCTTATGTGGATTTATTTACTTATACTTTATGAACTATCATTACCTTGTAATGTAATCAACTTAAGTTTGTGGATTTATTTTGATATTTTTAGGATCATTATGAATGAATTGGTTCTGAAATAAATTGTTGATGCATCACATGTAGCTAAATCATTTCAGGAATTTTTATATTGCATAGTTCTCACAGTAATTTGAGCAATTCCTCCAATAAATTATTTGCTTTGAACATGTCAGGTATTTATCAGTGTGTCTCCAATATATATAATAACTTAGAAAATGAGTTTGGATACAATCTGATTGATTTTATGATATGCTGGTGAACTAAGTTGTTCGTGAAGACTTCTTTCCGACATGTACGGGTTGGAAGAACGGTCCTATACAGATCCCACAGTAGATTAATTTTGAAAGCCTTCAGAATCAAATTCTAAGATCATTAAATTTTGATCCAACATGGTTTGGTGTTAATCTCATATGTTGGTTTCCTATTGGTGTTGGATTCATTGCATCTTTGATAACTGATGATAAAGTATATAAGGACGTTATCAATGCAGGATGCATACAACCTTTAATTGTTTATGTTGAAGTTGAGCAAATACATAATGAAGAAAGCAAAGTCTACAATTTTTCTAAGAGCCAAATGCCTCCAATTGAAATTGAACGCATCACAATAGCCTCACAAGTAACTTCTGAGATAGAAGTGAACAGCCCATTTCATAGGTATGTACAATTAAATCACCATATTATTTAAAAGAAAGCATACTATTTTATTACATCTTATTCATTAAGTTATAATTGATTACACTGCTAAAGAAAATGTAAATGCTCCATCCAAAAATGATTACTATGTTGGCACAAGTTTGTCTATTAAGGATGAATATTAGGGTGATCTTATTGCACCATTTTCTACTAAAGATGATGGGTATGAAAGAATAGCAAGACTGATGGCAGTGATGGCAAGAATTTTCAAGAACAGTGTCCAAACTTTGGGGGTGTCAACCTATTAAGAGATTACTCTTGTAGAACAAATATAGTTGAGGAACACATGTTCTCTAATAATGATTACATTCGGGCTTGTCAAATAGCTCAAGAGTGGGATAATGACATGACTTTCCATGGCCTCTCAAATTAATCTGCTTTTGAACATGAAAATTATATTTCGGATGAGCTACTAGAATGGATTGTTACCATGATAAGAAGCAACTCAATTTTACTCTTTAGGATGGTCTATAACTAATAATATTGAGTGCATTATATATGACTCCAATAAGTTGAAGCTCACTACGCTATGCATATAACATGATCATCCTTGTAGACCTTGCATGTGGCATCTACATGCTCGCTCATGTAAGAGATTAGCAATTCTTGGAGGATATCCACTATAGCTTCCCGACACACTTATACTCATTCAATATTGAACAGTGGTCATAGACAGTGTAATTCATAGTTCAATAGCTATTTCATACAACCTGTGATTAGATATTAACTAGATTTGAAGCTAAAAAAAATTATTGGTCATATGGAATCCAAGTTTAACATTAGAGTATCCTATATGAAGGCCTAGGATGCACGTCAAAAGGAGATAAAGGCTATTTTCGGTAGCTAAGATGAATTGTATAGTTCTTTAGATAAGCTCATAGAGATTGTATGTTCAATTAAGCCAAAAACAATATATCGCATACACTTAACTGAAAAAAATAATTTTAAATGTATATCCTAGTCATTTGGGTCTTCTATAGTAGGTTGATAATATTGTAGGCTTGTACTAAGTCTTGATGGTATTGTTCTCTTGGGTAAGTATATAGGAACTCTTCTCAATGCTATTGGGATTGATACAAACAATAGTTTATATCCATTGGAATTTGTAGTAATTGAAGTAAAATGTAATGAGTCATGAATTTGGTTTATCTGAACACTATAGGACATGATTCTATTAATCTCCATGAGAAATGACTTATGCATTATATATGATCGACATGCTTTCTTGGTTCGTGGCTATAGAGAAATATCTTTTATGAGCCGTGCATTTCCATCTCAGAGAAAATTTCAAAAAGGTTCTTCGAACTATGGGTATTACATATGTGGAGTTTATGTGCCAAAATATGTATATTGTAGGTAGCACAGATAACATACATACATTCACATGTTACATGACTAATATCAAAAACATTAAGTAGGAAGCCCATCATTTGTTGGTTTCTAGAGATGTAGTTAAGTTGTCTTTGACTCATGATGGTGGAATAATAACTACTAATACGTCAGAGTATTTCAATGGTGTACTGAAGTGGGGTCGATTTACCCATACAAGCTCTACTTACAGCCATCTATTATAATTAATGTCATTTTTTTCATGTCATGAGACAACAACAAATCTCATTAGTCAAAATGAGTCGATCTTCTCACCAAGCGCAAAAAATATTCTACAATAGAATGAACATGACGAAAAAAAAAGTCCTGAACCAATAAGGATCAATATGCATGAATTTCAGGTATTTGGTATGTCATCCACATCATTCAAGGTTGAACTACACAAACAAAATTGTTGTAGCTACACATGTAGATATCCACAATTATACTGCATACCTTGCCCACATGTGATAATTGCATTAGGCCAAAGGCATTTAAGTCACGTCCAACATGTCTTCTGTTACTACACATTACAATTCTTACATAATACATACGAAGCATAATTCCATGTTATACCCGATCGAAGCAAGTGGCCAAGTTTCCTGCAAGATTGTCTTATAATTAAGATGGCACCACCAAATGTTAAAAAGAGAGCTAGTAGGCCAAGAACAAGAAGATTTAAGATTACAATAGATGGGAATGAACAACAGAGTACTAGAATCTATAGCCCGTGCAAAACATTGGACATAACAGAACAATTTTCATCAAAATCACTTGTGTAGGAAATAATATGTAGCGCTTTATTGTAGCCTTCTCTATCATATATATCTTGCAGTAGAAACTTGATGTTTTTCATTTTAATTTGTATGTCATCTTTGTTGTAGTTATATGATGTACTGTGCTTCATAGATCTAGCCTTTTTTATGCTCTTTGTTGTAGCTCTTTTTTTTATTTGTATGTCCATTGCTCTATTAGTTCTTGCTACTTATCTATATGTAAATATTTTCTTAGTTCATTTTAGCCCTATATATGCAAACTTTTTCATTGCATTATTTATAGCTATGTTCTTTTGATTCTATATAGGCCTATTTGTATGAATTAAGTTAGTACTTCTAGCACTTATTTGCAATTGATATGCATAATATTTTTCTTCTATTATTGTACAAATAAATGCTCTGCATAGGTACAATGGTGACTGAAGAACATGATGAATGTAGACACTAGTGTCGGAGGTGACCAGAGCAGGACCTAGTAGACTATGAGCCAGCACTAGCTGAGGTTCACCCCAACATCGCCTCATTACATGGTAGACACAAAATTGTACACCCAGATATGGTATGACATACTTCTTGTATTTTTCTAAAACAATTTTATTACACTTCTACAAAACTTTATGATTATCTATTTCAATTCTCATAGGGCATAATGTTTGAAGCAGCATCTCACTTATTGGTACTCAAATAGTGGCTAGTGAATTGCTCTAGATTCATGAGTGAATTGTGTAATGCTGGGTTAGATTGTATTTCACAACTACAGTGCATTAGGTTGGGCCATCACCTACTTACTTCTTTGGTTGAGCGTTGGTCATCATAAACAAATATATTTCACTTGGCAGCTGGTGAGATGATACCCATGCTTTAGGATGTGGCTATAATTTTAGGGGTTTTGTTTGATGGGCCTCCTATTGTTGGACCTGTTGTGATAGGGGAAGGTAAGAGGTGGGCATCTTGACAAGACTGCTACGATGAACTCTATGGAAGGCATCTAGAGCTTGGTATTGTATATCATGATCCAGTGCAGCCACATGTTACATCGACATTCCATATGGGATAGGCTAATCATGACTGCCATTACGATGACTGTGGTGGACATTTTACAAACACTCCTATTTAAATCTCACTAAGGCTGAGTTCATTATGCACCTTAGAGCATACATTTTATTTACTATAGGATGTTTTCGGTTGCCAAACACATCTAGGTCGGAGGTGTATTTGTAAATCCTACCATTGTTAGAAAATATTGACTTCTTCAGTAGGTACTCATTGGGAGGTGCTATGCTAGCACATCTATACAAAAAATTGCATGAGTCAACAAAGTCGAAGCGCACCAACATGGTGGGTTGCTTACACTTATTGCAGGTTTGATTATGGGAGCATATACAAGTTGGTCAGCCTACACTATAGGTACCTTATCCAACAGAGTTGGATGGGTTGAGCATTGGTGTAGGTGGAATGAAGGTTATATACATGAGATGACACCATCACATGTTATAATCTACATAGATGAACTTGATAGGTTACTATAGAGCAAGGACTATTATATTCATAATTTATTTATAATGGTCATTGTAGAGTTGCTGTATTTCTTAATTTTATTTTTAAATGTTTAGGTGATCTGGGAGTCATATGGATATTAGATACACATAAGAGTAACTGATCTTTTCCTAGATGGATAAAAGATATGGCTTACTAGGGTACCTATTATTAGCTAGAAAAGAGTTGAATGGTACCTTTCAGACAATGTTTTGAAATAGTTTGGTCTACCACCAAAAGTTAATGTAGCCCTAATTTATCCTACCTTCAAACGAGTAGATAGTCGAAGAAAGGTCGATGTCAATCAGTTGGATTATTATAAGGCATACATTGCATAATGGGGGAACAAGTGTGGTTTGATTATCTCAGCAAATGGTTTTTCAAAGAATGTTGAGCTGGTGATCAATTGGTACATGAGGTGATATCGATCTTTGCTTTATTGTATATGTTGAAGGCACCCACAATTCCCCTTAGCAATTATTACACCTGAGCACCTTGAGAGCAAATAATGGTAAGCTATATTCCCTTAGATGTTTATGTTTCTAAAATGAATAAACATTGAAAACCTATTTTTATTCTATAACACGAGCATATTTTGAATACAACATATATATTTCAATAATATTTCGGTAGACATGACAACACAAAATTTCAACATTCAATCAATAAGTATGAGTTATGTAGGGAGTTGCGATGAAATATGTACACTTTTGATAGCAGGTGCAAGTGCACTAATGATGCAAGTACTTCTTTTGTTGCACCTTTAGCTGCTCACCCAAATACTTCAGAGATAGGTGCCAGTCCTTTATTTGTTCCAGATGTCAGTCTATATATCTATACATTTATTAGTTCACCTCCATAGTCATATCTGGAATATATGTTGAGTCAATTCTATCTATGATAGAAGATAGTCCCTCCTATCTACGGTCCACCACCATTCTATATGTCATCTATGCATGGAGAATATCCTAATTTCCCTTTTCCTCCTTGGGCATCACTAGAGATACCTGAGATTACACCTTCAGATTACTCATAACAACCCACTGAGCAGGCTAGAATGGAAGAGCAGCATCAACAACATCATCTATAAGACCATCCTCGATGACCACTAGTTTATTATACTCCTGGTAGTGACACGATTCCACCACGTATACCTCATTGCCAATAATTGCTTTTATATGCCCGTTATGAACACAACTTATGTATTTTTGGTTTTCGCAACTATAGTTTGTACTAAGTTGTGTTGAATTTAATTTAGTTATATTCATGCCAGCGATATCTAAGTTGAACTACAATCAATGACCTTTAGTAATTTCTCCAAAATTTCATTATTGAATAGGCAATGCAAAGGCATAAATATATATATTTTCATATTTATAGTATACATAAACACTGTGGCTTATTAGACAAGATTCATTGAAAGTTGTCAACATAAAAGTTGTAGAAAACTTTATTAGCTTTCCAACGATACTTAGTTCACTCAATTCAATGTTGTCAAAAAAAGTGCTGCATGTTGTGTTATTTTCCATTTCAATGCAAATGATTAAGTAAAAAAATAGGTTTTAGAGAAATCTGAAAGTCATAAAATAAACATAAAAGAATTTTTTATTTTCAAAGTACAAAGCTCACTCAATTCCAATGTTAGATTAGTCTAATATGAGCAAAAATGTGGGGCTGTGTATGTGTTACCTATTTCTCATAGTGAAATGCCAAGCACATGTAAAAACTACTACTTACTGAGCGAGACCCATCGAAAGATGTCAACATAAAATATGCAAAGAATTTTGTTGGCTTTCTAATGATACTAAGCTTGTTTAATTTCAACACTTGATGAGTTTGATAAAGACAAAAAAGTGGGGTTGTATATGTTTATCTGTTTTGCACTATGACATGCTGATCATATGTAAAAATTGTGGCTTACTGAGTGAGATTCATCTAAAATTTTCAACATGAAAGTCATAGAGACTTTTTTTAGCTTTCCAACAATACTAAGCTCATTTAATTTCAATGTCAGATGAGTCTAATATTGGCAAAAAAGTGACACTGTATGTTATGTGTTATCACATTATGCCGAGTGGCTTTTTAAAAAAAAATCATTTTGATGTTAGTCACCCATTGAAATTTAATCATTTCATGTGTTAATTCACCCATGACTAGTCTAGTAATAATGATTTATAAATTAATTATTATAATTAATTTTAAAAAAATCCCACTTTATGATGATAATGAATCTTTATGACTTTCATTTTCTATGCAATAGTAGAATACTCCTTAGAAGATAATATCAGGTTATTAGAGTTATATCATAAAAAATAAAAGATACTATCAATCATTAAAAAATGAAAGAAATTTTGCTAAAGTGAGTGAGATGGCTATCAATAGCATGCATCATTAGAGAACATAAGTAATTTTCTAGAACTCTTTCCTTTATAAAGAAAATGTTGTCTATTTTAATAAATATTTTATTATGATAATAGCTTTGTGACTAACAATGGAAAGTTCAGTTATATATTAGGGGGGGTATAAAAGTTGTTGATCTAAAAGAAATGGAATTACATATTATCGTTAGGCTTAAATACTGTATAATTAAGCTAAATATGTATTACAAATTTTAAAAATAGGTCTAGTCGCCTATTAAACTAGCGACTAGCACTAACTTGGATTCCACATCACTACTAGTCTCCCATTCAATGGGAGACTAGCATGCGCCTAAAATTGGAACCAAGAGCCTCACGGGCTCCCAATCTCTCCTAATTTTTCCCTCCTTTACCTGATAGCTTCCCTCCATTTTCTCGATAAGCTTTGTCATGACAGGCTTAGCTCACCCACCGACGCCACCATTGACGCCACTACCATCGCAGCTGTCATAGCCGCCGACCAGCCAACACTGAATGCTGCCACCAGCCAACCTCTTTTCTAGTGGATTTGAGTTAGATCTAGTATTTGGTGGAGGTATATTGCAACCTTAGCTTTATATTATATTTGTTATGTGAGATTTGTAAGTTTAGATATTTGATCGATAAGTTTATTTGTTAGATTGGTAAGTTTAGATGTTAGGCTTATAAGCGTAGATGTTAGATCTTAGATCTTGGAGAAAAATTTGCTCATTGAATTCGGGAAAATCCACTAAATAGGGAAATAATTCCAAAAACTACTACACATAAGTTTAATTGCTTAGAAAAGTTCAAAGTTCAAAAGCTGCACCTTGAACATCCCAATCATAGCAAAAACCCTAGTGGCATCAGATGCTGCTTAAAACCTAGCACTCTGCATGAGAGTGAAAACTGCATATGTTGAAAGTTAGTTTTACAAAAAAAAAAAGGAGATCAATTTATGGCATTGAATCTGAAGAATAGGAGCTACATATTATAAAATGATTTCGAGAAATGTTTGTCAAGATGGGGAGTTGGGACCATCCAAATGAACAACATCCTTATGTGGATTTATCTACTTATGTTTTCTGAACTATCATTATCTTATTATGTAATCTACATAAGTTTGTAGATTTGTTTTGGTGATATTTTCAGGATCACATAGGTATGAATTTGATTCTGAAGTAAATTGTTGAAGCGTCACATGTAGATAAGCTATTTCATGTAGTTCTTATATTGCATAGTTGTCATAGTAATTTAAGCAATTCCTCTAATTAATTATTTGCTTTGAACATGTGAGGTATTTATTTAGTGTGTGTCCAATATATATAATAGGTTAAGAAAATAAGTTTGGATACAGTTTGTTTAATTTTATGTTATGGCGGTGAACTGAGTATTCATGAAGACTTCTTTCTTATATGTATAAGTGGGAAGAACGGTCCTATACAGATCCAACACCTAATTAATTTTGAAAGCTTGCAGAATCAAATTCAAAGATCATTAAAATTTTATCCAACATGGATTGGTGTCAGTATCATATGTTAGTTTCCTATTAGTTCTAGATTCATTGCATCTCTGGTAACTGACGATGAAGTTTGTGAGGCCGTTATAAATGCAGCTTGCATACAGCCTTTAATTATTTATGTTGAAGTTGAGCAAATATACAATGAAGAAAAAGAAGTTCATAATTTTCTTGAGAGCCAAATCCTTCAAATTAAATTGAAGACATCACAATAGCCTTACAGCTAACTTCACAAACGGAGGTGAACAACCCATTTCATATGTATGTACAATAAAATCATGATATTATTTATAAGAAAGCATGACTATTTTGTTACATTTTATTTGCTATGTTGTAATTGATAGCACTACTTATGAAAATGTAAATTCTCCATCTAAAAATGTTTACTACGCTAGCACAAGTTTTGCTATTAGGGATAAATATCATGGTGATCATATTGCACCATTATCTATTGAAGATGATGGGTATGAAATGATGCATAGCGAGACTATTAACATTGATGGTGAGAATGCTTTATTATACTGGATCAAACTTTATTGTAGTGAAAGAATGTAATCTTTTTTTAGATGAATATGTAGATTGGTTTTTGTAACTTTTCATGAAGAACTTTAGTCTCATATCATGTATTTTTTGGTCTTATAGTCTTTAGCACCTTATAAATTTGGTGGTCATCTTCAATGTAAGCATGATTTCAAAAATATAAAATTTGCTTATTTCTTGTGCAAGTTCACACTTGTGTGGGATAAAATAAAACTTTTCTTTGTGTTGTGATGATTCAACCAGACTTCAGAAAAAGGGATGCTATTGCCCAAGCTATGAGATGCCATCACAAAAATCTAAATATTTTAGGTTTGTCTCTATCATAGCTTAAAGTTTTCATTGTTTGGTTTGATCTATTATCCTATAGATTCTAGTTTCTGTGATGAGTGGTTATTTTATTGTGTGATTCTATCTCTAGTCATTCTACATTTATGTGATCTTTTTATACCTTTCGATTTTGTTATTAAATTCAAGAATCTTTAAGTATTCTTTCTTCTCATTGAAGTATTATCTGCCTAGTCTAGGGAGATAGCTCCTATGCTATCCCGATCCTCCTTATTGAGAACCATTAGGACATATATGCCTCTTATATATGTAATCTTCTTTCAGATCTCTTGCATATTATTATGAGCCAGCTAATAATCTACTAATTTAATATATTACAAGGCATGTTGTACATCAGTTGGTATCAGAGCTTGGTCTAGTTGATGCATTTGCATAATATGTAATATCTTAGCTTTCTTGATATTTATAGATTTTGCAAGTCTTTTTGGCTAGCATTATTGTGGTCATACATTGAGGCTTAATTAGCTTAAGAACACAACTAGGCTTATTACCTTAGCTCAATTTCAAAAGCCATGCATTTTAACCTTGGCCTAGATCATGATTAAGCACATTGGCTTTGGATCGGTTCAAAATGATCAAACATATTTATATTAGTTCAAAGTGTGACTAAACAATATTGTTTTGGTTGGCTCATAAGAACCATATATTAAGTTCAATGTTTTATTTTTTATCAATAAATATTTAATTTGCACTCTAAACAAGGAGGTGTGTGTTTGGAAAGAAGTATTTTTTTCTCTCTTTTTTCTTTATTTTAAAACATTGCATAGTGTATAACCACACACTCAAGTAGAGCATAACAAATACATCCAGTACACACAATTGATATGGACCAAATTCAATAAATGATAGAGACTATTCTAATTAGGTTAGAGAGAATAGATGGTAGGCTAACTAATACAGAAGGGATAATCCATAATGATTTTAATGACTCAAAAAATGAACTTAAAAATCATCAAAGACTAAGAAGACACCCATCACCCCATTCATGTGAACCTACACCTATAGATGATGATGATAAGGTCCTTAGAGCTATCATAATTGAAGCCCCAACTTTTGATGGGACTTTAGATCCTAAGATTTACTTAAAATGAGAATCAAGTATTAACCAATACTTTAATTGGTATAATTTATGTGAGGAGTGAAAAGTTATGTTTGTAAAGCTCATTTGTATATTCAAAATATTGAAACTCAATTTCTAAGAAGAAGTTTAAAACAAATAGATACCTGGAGAGATTTAAAGGTCCATTTGAGAGAAAAATATGTACCGATGACATATTATGGACAAATACTAGATCAATAGCAGAGGTTAACTAAAGGTAAAAAATTAGTGTCTAAGTATATTGCAAGAATTGATGAATACTTAATGTGATGTGGAGTGGAGAATAATAGTATTATTATATTATCATGATTTAAGGTAGGGTTACAAGAGGATATTCGATGAGAGTTATTCATAAGAGAGGTTGATACAGTAGAAATTATCAGTGATTTTTAAACCATCAGTACTTTGTAAGCCTGACTTCACACACATCATTCTACTAATATAGCGAAGCACCACTATTAGTGCCTCTTCGAGTCTTTTTCCCACATCTAGTTTCCCTCCACACCTATCTGCACATCTTGCACCCAAATGAGAAAGCACCCCTCAATCAAGCTCATGAACAATTAGAGGGTACAAGTTCAGTGTTTTAAGTGCAAGAAAAAAAGGTCATGTTACAGCAACAGGTCAAACTAAGTTTGTCTATATTAAGTAGGGAGAGCTAGATCCAAACTCTACTACCAAAATTAAACTTGAAAATTTTATCTCAGATGATGCATAAGAAGCTGAGTACTATGATCATAATTATATAGATGATTCTCAACACCATGAAACTTTTTCTATTATTAAATGTATCTTTGCACAACCTAAGGTGAGTGAAGATTGGAGGTGTACTGTGATCTTTCACACATTTATTTGAATAGGAGAAAAGGCCTTTAAGACAGTGATAGATAGTGGTAGCTATATAAATACAATATTTTTAGATACTATCTCTCATATTATGTTAACTCCTCTAGATAACCTTAATTTTTATACTATATCCTAGATTAATGACACATCTATTCTAGTAAGAAAGCATTGTTTAGTACCCATTAAATTTAATTCTAACTCGGAAGAAGTTTATGTGATGTTATACCAATGTAAGTTGGAAGTGTAATTCTAGGAAAACCTTGGTTATTTAATAGAGATGCTACATTAACTGGAAAGGTAAATAGTTGTGTATTCATGTATGAAGGAAAGAAAATTACATTATAAACATCCCCATAATATAAAGTACAAATCAAATAAATAAAAAAAGGTTTTATAATTGATTTCACAAGGAGAAATGGAGAGGGAGTTTACAAATGGATTCAACATATGGGTAACAATAAGTAAAACTAAACCTAAAAGTACTAAATTAGTAACTCCATCTATAGTTGAGTCTATCCTAAAGGAATTTAAGGTTGTATTCGCATAGGATCAACCAAATAGTTTACCAGCTATGCATGACATTCAACATGCAATAGATGTAATCCTAAAAGCTACTCTACCAAATTTGCCTCATTATAGGATGAGTTCTACTTAACATCAAGAATTGGCAAAAAAAAATTCATGAGTTATTAAACCAAGGTTTTATTAGAGAGAGTCTTAGTCCATGTGTTGTTCCAGGACTCCTTACACCTACAAAATAGAGTTTAGATTTACATACATTCACACCAAATAATTTTTATATTCCATAGATTGGAGTTTAACTTCTCTTTTTTGGGTCACCAAGCCCTCCTGCCCTAGTGAATTATGCTTACGAACTTAAGCAACACCTACAAGCAAATCATTTATAATCTCTTTTATTATAGCAGTTTCTTAAGCATAATCCCATATATAAAATATTATTAGTTTAATATCGTCCTACCATCCAGACTAAAATAGTACACCACAAAATAAGAAAAAGCATCACATCACAATCCACAAAGCAGCCTAACCTAATTCTAGTGTTCGTGAACTAGTATTCTAGTGTATGAAAAGATGGCTAGTGTGACAAGTATGTACTAGACTTCTTTAAGTTTAAGTTTTGATTTGAGTCTAGGTTTTGTTTGTTTTACCATAAAGTGACTTCACCTTAAATATTTAATTGATTTAAAGTTATATTTTTATTTTTAATTTTTTTTATGGTTAAGATTGATTTTAGGTTTCAAATAGTGAAAAAGAGAATAAACCCTGCCTATGGTAAAGTTTTAATCTACTTAACACCCTATTCCTAATAAGATTTTTTAATAGATGGTGAAAGTTATCTTAAGATTTGAACTTAATAGTTTTAAAAATATATCATCTTTTTTTTATCTTTTAATTTAATCTCTTTTCATAATTTAGTTCTCATAGCTACATGTCGTTGTTAAATCAGTGGTTTGAGGTATCAAGGCCTCCTTCGGATCAATAGCCCAGCAACTTCGATCACTTATTATGAAGAGTTTTTATTTAGATTCAAATTCAATTAAAGTTTATTTTAACTTATGCACCTTAAATTAACTTCATTTAATTTTAAGAAAATTTGATTTAATATTTATATTTTATAGGTTTGATGGTATTTGATTTGATCTTATTTACATTTTTACTTAAATGTATCTTTGCTTGATTAAAATTTAATTATTAATGATTGATCTTAGGTTGATTAAATTGGTTACACTTTTCATTTGAGTTTGGTATTTCATTAGTGTGCATCATTAATATTTCAATTTTGGTGTGATTATTATTTTCTCAATTTAATTAAATTCATTTTTTTATTTGAATTTCAAATGATATTTCATACATCTTTAGTTAAGTTTCATTTAGACATTTATTAGGCTCTTTAAATTTCATTATTTATTAATTTATGTAACATTTTAATTGTATTAATTTTAATTTAATTAATTTTAATTAATTTTGATATTATATTTTATGTAAGGTTTAAAATATCAATGTTCAATTTAAGTGGTTAAGGATTAATTTATAGTACGTTATTTACTTGAAGCTCAATTAAAGGATCTAAAGATTTAAAGTTTAATTAGATGGTTTTGGTTTAATTGGTCTAATTGAATATTTAAATTTAATTAGTTCAATTTATTTGGAATTTATTCAAATGACTTAACTAAATATTGATTGTTGATTGATCTAATCAATCATCTAAAGTTTAGTTATTCATTATTTAAATCATATGCTGAAATTAATTAAAGCTTGATTGATAACTTGATTAAAAGATTTATGTTTAGTCTAATTAATTTTTATTTATTTTTATTTATTTGATTAAATATTAATACATGGTTATTTTAGTTTATTAAACTAATTAAGATATAACAAATGATTATTTCATTCTTTATTAAATTAAATAGTTGAAATTTAGTTAATGACAAATCTTGATTTGTTTTTATTCTAGTTAGTTTATTCAATTTTGGTTTAGATTTGTTGGATGTCTAATTGATTTCATTTAACAAAAAAAAAGAATTTAGTCTTAACATAATTAACTTAATTAAATGGTTTGCTTGATTAATGTCTTAATTAATTAAAGATTAATGATTTTATTAGTCATGATTAATTTGTTTGATTTAAACTTTAATGAATGTTTATAATGATCTTAATTAAGTATTTAATATAAATTAAGCTTATCTTAGGGATTATATTTGACATGACTTATTTAATTTAATTTTATTTAACCTAGTTTAATGTAGATGATTAGTTAACTTAATTTTAAGTTCTATTTATTATTATTATTATTATTATTATTATTATTATTATTATTATTATTATTATTATTATTCTACTTTTAACATTATTAAGGGCTCACTTTGGTTATAATTTGATGAATTAATTATGTCTAATTTGGTTTTGCTTAATTAATTTGATTACACTCCCATTAATGATTAATTATATTTATTAAGTTAAATTTAATTTAAATTGAAAATTAGATTATGTTAACTTGATCCAATCAATGGTTTAATTAATGGGAGTTTGATCTTTAATTTGTTTGTAGTTTTAACTTAATATTTAGTTTATTATGTATTTCAACTTTAGTTCCAATAAATTTGATTACTATTGATTTTAATGATTTATTAAATCCTAAGTATATGATTTTTAAGGTTAATCAAGTTTCAAAGGGTTCTAACACATTCTTAGAGGTCTCTGATGTTAATCATGATGTTTCAAGATATTTCCAAATATTTTCTTAATAGTTTTGATTTAATTTTAATTATTTAATTAAATTAAGCCCTAGAACTTGAAAATTTAATAATATTCAATTCATTGATTCAATTTTGATATATATATATATATATATATATATATATATATATAATATAGATTATAACACAAATTTCATATTGCCAAAGTTTCACATGAAGTGGATCATTTTTTTAAGTGTGATTAAGGTTTGATCATTTTTGTTAAAACGTAAATTAATCTAAAACTACAAAATACAAATTAGAGATTTTATTTTTATTAAATTTATTTTTAAAATATGAATCTAATGAGGGGTCATTTATATTTTTTGGATTATTGTATGATTTATTACAAAATTTTGGAGTTTAGCATAATTGAAGGGATTCATTAGGGTTAATTAGCCCATAATATGATGATTTAAGATTTAATGAAGTTCAAAAGCTTAAGTATTTTTCCCAAGCATTCTGGTGTTACATAAAGTGTTTTGAGGCATTTTGGTGATTTTTATATGCTTTTTATAATTTTAAATTATTTATTTTATTAAAATAAGCCATTTGAACTTCAAAATTTAATACCTTTCAATCTGATAATGATTTTATCTTGAAATTTTCATGGTAGGTATCCTAGCCTTTATATCATTCCCTAAAAACTTTAGATCAATTTGATTAATATTTTGAGATTAGTTAAAGATATTTAATGTTCATTCAAACTCAAATTAATCTCAAAATACCAAATAAAAATTGGGGTTTTGACTTCTTTAAATTTTTTTTTGAAAGATGAGTCTAGCGAGCCTTTATTTGCAATTTGTTGATGAGTATTTTATTTTATATGATTATTAGAAATTTCACATGTATTTTGGTAAATTTTTATTCAAAAAATTATTGAATTTTCTAATTAACTCGGTTAGCACTGATTGGGTAGTCTTTACATGTGTCGAAGCTTGATTGGACCATTGAGCACTGATGTAGTAAAATGAGATAGAAACGATTTGATCTTGATCGTTCGATCACAGATCGAAAAATCCAGATCAATCCCACTGATCCAAAGGCTCAAATCAAATCTGAAAGATCATTTAATCACAGTCATCCATCCTACTTAAGTAAGATCGGATGGCTATTATACTCTCTCTCTCTCATGGGCCGCATTGATTCCACCCCCAAATGCATGATTTTCTAGCGATCTTCACAAAAATCACTTTATTTTGCATCAAGAAGTTAGAAAAATGAAAATGCAAGGGGTTCTAATGGAAAATTCTTAGAACCAACCTCTCTTTTCACAAAAAAAAAAAGCCTTAACAATTAACTATGGTTTGGAGGAATAACCTCACTCAAGCCTTTGTTGAGTGAATTTTTTTATTGTGAGCTCTTCCTTAGATTGAGAAGGAGCTTTCGAGTGATTCCCCTCTTTTGTCTCCTCCTAGATTACTCTAATCTCAAAGTGTCATTGGTGTTCACTGGAGTTTAGTAGTTTTGATGTTTTAGTGGCTAAGATTTGAGGGGGAAAGCTCTCTTTTGATTAATGGAGCTCCAGGAGATGGCTAAAGCCATAAAAGAGAGACTGCAAGCTCTCTTTTCCTCTCCTTTTAATGGTGGCTAAAAGTTGCCACTAGTTGTTATTGGAGGTGATGACCAACTAGAACGAAGGCTTGGCAAAGTCAATAAATGGTGTTTTAGCCACTATAGAGCCTACTAAGAATAAGCTAAGTGGGGAGATGAGTTGTGCTTAAGTAGATTTTTAATTCTAGTACTTTACCTTTAATTTCTTTCTCTTCCATGCCTTCATTATTGATTTGGAGCTTCAGTTCACATGAGCTGAGGTGTTAGCTTCCATGTGATAGAATTTGGGTTGGGTGGGTTTGAGCCCACTTGAGTTGGATTGATTTAGCTTGAACCCCTCTTGACTTATTTTGCTCAAATGAGTCAAGTTTGATTGAATGAGTTAATTTGGCTCAATTAATTTTATAGTAAATTCTTATTATGTTTGATTAAGTGCTTGAGATGATTTAGAGTACTTGATTTTAATTAATTTGTAGTTTGTTTTGATTTAGACTCATTTTGGCCCAAATTGTGCTTAATTGGTCAAATTGTGTTTAAATGATGATATTGATATAAATTAAAGTGTGTTTGAGATTCAATTATATTTGATTAAGTTTTTGAAGTGATGTAGAGTAATTTATTTTAATTAATTTGAAATTTATTTTGATTTAGACTTATTTTGGCCCAAATTGGGCTTAATGAGTCAAATTGAGTTCACTTAAGTTAAATGACCAATTTAGGTAAAATTAAACCTAAGAGAATGTGAAATTGTGTTCAAATATGATTTTAAAGTAATTTGGAATATTTAATTTGAATTAAGTTTAATTTAAATTGAGTTTGGGTTCAATAGACTCCATTTAGGTTCACTCGAACTAAGTGACCCAATTAAGCCATTCGAGTCCTCATTGGATCAAGGGTTGTTTAGTTTCATGCTTGATTATATTCATTTTATAATTCTGAGACTTTGAGATGATTCAATTTGATCAAATTATTATTGGTTTGACTTATGACTTAATGGGGTCCACATATGCCATCTTAGGTCAAATGACTTAGCTAGCCATTTTGTACTTCATCTAAATTTAGTTTTTTTGTTTATTTATATTTATACATTGATTTTGTTTTTTTTTGGTTTAATTTAATTTTTATTTATTTTAATTTTATTTAATTTTTATGGACCTAGATGAGTTTGAGCTTAAATAAACTCAATTGGGCAACCATGTCAATTGCTTTAATCTAAGCTCAATTAAATTTAGATTTGCTTGTTTTAAGTTCTATTGAATTTGAATTTAATTGGACTCACCTTATCCAATTAGTTCAAGTCAGGTCCTTTGGGGTTCACTAGGCTAATGTAGATTTTACCTTAATATGTTGACTTTTTAATTTAGTTTTAATTTATTATTATGATTTCAGTTTCACTTTGATTTATTATTTTTTCTTTTTGCCTTAGTTTGGCTTATACACCTAGTTACTAAATGTAGTGTCCAAAGTGTCTAATTAGGAAGCTATTAATCTAAAATTGAATACCATAATTACTAAGATTAGGGTCATTGTCAACCTCACTTAAAGAAAATGAGATTAACAGAACCTTAGATTAAATCCTTGGCCTAAGAGAACGGTTGTCAATCTCACTAAAAGTGAGGTTATTAGTAATAACACCCTTTCAAGTTTTGGTGTTCACCAAGAGCAACTATGATAATCCAAGTATAAAGATGAAGCCCTTATTAAAAGACTAATACACATGATTTATTTTTTTTTTGAGAAAGCCTGTAGAGAACATTGCAAAATTAACACAAAAGTGAAGTATTGAAAGATTTTAAAAATCAAGAAGAATAAAAACCTCTTTATGTTACTTTTCAAGAAGTGAATGAAGTGGGTTTAAGAAAAGAAAACCTAGTGAAAATAGAGCTTAAGAAATGTTGAAGAAACATTGAACATGTAACATAAGATCCATGTAAGTAAAATTTTGTTATAGTAAAACTCTTAGAAGTGAGTTTGAACTTAATCATAGAGAAAATTGAATAAATTTTCTATCATTTAATTAGAACATTGACCATTATGAATCATTTAATAATAGACTTTGAAGATGTTAATAAGGTAAAAAATATTAGAGATATTAATACTATTAATCAAAATCTTGAGTTTATTGCTACCTTTATTGAAGAAATTATGAATATTTCATAAATAATTGTTCTTTATAAGCTTGTGAGAAAAATGGAAATAGAAGATCAATTAATTATTATAACTTATTTTATAAAATAAATGGAGTTAATAATAGATTTCAAAAAATGAGTCTATGGATATATATGACCAAGATAATGAAGAGAAAGAACTTCCAAGAATAAATGGAAAGATAAAAGATTATGGGTTGGAAGGAGTATCTTTAGCTTAGATTACAAGGAGAACCATTTAGTCATTACAACATATATTATTACCTACTAACCATATGATGGTTGGGTTAAAAAGGATAAACATTTCCATTACTTTTTTTCTCTATCGATGGGTTGCATATTTTACTAAGGAAAAAAATGCATGTTGACTCGTAGGAAATACATAAAATAACAAAGAAAATTCTATTGACTTTACTTTTAGTGAGGTTAATATACACACCTCCTTAGCATTAGAAATCCTATCTTAACAATAAGATTTACTCACTTAGATCATTACGACACTCTTAGTAACTAAGGGGACACTAACTCCAAACCCAAGACAAATAGGATTAAACCCCTAACCTACTAGTCTAGTGGACTACAACTAGCCATTATTACCCAAATAAACCTAGGCTCCCTTAGGGCAAATAAAACCAAACCAGATGAATCTAACTCTAAATCTAACCTTGTTGAACATAAACCAAGAATAGTTGGTCTCCAAATGAGCTAATTTGATCATTAGACTCAACTTAACCTATTTGAATAATTTAGGTCACTTTGGCCCAAACACAATCATAACCAAATTGACTCTAAATTAATTTTTCCAAAGACTTTCAAAACACTAACCACAACCAATTAAAGTACAATTTGATTAATTTTCTCACTAAGTCAAAGTTAACACATCTAGGCCTTAATTAGACAAATTCTAAATAAATTAAAACCCCTTAAAATTGATCTTGCCAAAACTTTAGGAACATTGACCAAACATATTTGAGGCTTAATTAGTGTTCAATTTAACTAATTAGTCCACTTAGCCTAACTTGACTCAATTGAACCTTATAAGGCCAAAATCAGATTAAATTCAACACAAGCCAAATTAGACAAACCCAAAGCTTTGGAATCATCACACATACACAATTGAACATAATTCATGCCAAATTATAGTATAATTTAACCAATTGATTCACTTGACCTAAATAGACCTTAATAAATCATACTGAGTCAAATTCCATTTCAACTCAAAAAAGATCAAACCAATCATTCAAACATATTTCAAACTAATATTTGGTTATAGCCTAACATCCCCATGGACCTAATTTGGCTAATTTGACCACTTGTCCGAAGTTAGCCCAAATTGATCAAATATGCCGCATTGAGCCAAAACATTCAAATAAAGTCTAAACTTAATCAAGCTTGGCATGACTCTTCCTTAAGTCCTCAATGGAATACCCAACAAGGCTTGACCCAAGGTGAACCTACTTCAGCTCACCAAAGGTGAACCAAGGATCCAAATAATGATAAAATCCCAAAATAGCATGGTCAAAACCTTCCTTTGTCTTGGGTAATCACCTAATCATCCCTCGAGCTAAAGCCAAGCTGATTAAGCTTGCTTAAAGCTATTTTACTAGCAATTAACCCAAACTTATCATGTACATAAGGCGATAAATCTTGGTTCACTCATTAAAGATTTTCCCTCTCACACCACTACCACAAACTTGACTAGGCACTAGACCACCTTCGCCTTAGTAGTCCTAAATTGTTTTGAGCTCAGGCCAATATACCACCACCTCCCCATTGTTGAACCAAGCCAAAATGTAGATTCACATGAGGGGATCTATACAAGTTGAATCAAAGGGGCCTTAAGCACTCAGCATAGTCACCTCACTCCCTAAGATAGTCTCCCAACTTCCCAAACTCTTCCCTAGCATCCAAACCCTAACTACCATAAAAACTCTTCAAAGTCAAAAGCCCCAAACATTACCACCAATTTCCAACCACAAAAATAAAAATCAGCACACCCCACACCTTACTCAATCTAAAGCGAAGTCAAATGAATTTATCCCTTCTCAATTCAAGCTCAGGAAGGTAAAGAAAGTCTAGTAGCTTGCGATGAAGTATTGGTCATGGAAGCAATCAAAGGGGATGTAACTAGAAATATCCATAGCAAGGCTCTACCTCTTCATGGAGAAGCTACTCTAGTGAGAAATCTACTAGATATTGGCTCTAGTGATGTGATCACTTAAAAAAGTTAGAAAGCCCTAGGATTCTCACAATTTGTCATCATGCATTTCATTAGAATCTATCCATAGAAACCTCTTTCACTTTGTTTACTAATCCTTTTGCAATCTTTTGGAGTGAAAATCCAAGCTTAACTGGCTCATATTAGGTGGTGAAAGGTGAATAGTCTCTACGTCTTATCGAAGGAAGAAGGAAAATCATGTGTTTTTGGTTTTCTTTAATTATAATAGATGGCCATGATTGTAGTGTAATCAAAGGTGATTAAATGTGTTTGACAATTTTCCAATTATTCTCTATGTTTATTAAATGATTCAAGACTTTAGGATGTAATTTTATGATTTCTATGATCCTAAATTCATTAAGCTATCTATTGAATAAACCAAAATAATCTAATAAATCATAAAATATAAGACCAAATTTTTTGAGAAAAATTAAAGAGAAAAATAATTATATGCAATATTTACCCTAGAAATCTCAAAGCATTTAGGCTTGTGTTTTAAGACTAATTACATTAATTAAAATTTTAATGATTACCAATTACTCTTAAACCTAAAACTAATAGGCTTTTGAATTTCATTGAATTCCTATCTCTTTGTTGAGCACAAAGAAATGTGCTTTAAATTTTTTAGAGTTTTGTACAATTAAATTTAAATTTTCTAAGTTCTAGGTGATTTAATGAATTATTAATGGCTAATTAATCCTAAATTTGGTAATTTTGAGTTTTAATTATAATTAAAATTTTAAATTATTTTTTATAAGTTATTTTATGTTAATTGAGTGTGTTTAGCAATTAAATATAATTTTTATAATTTTTACAAAATTATATTTAATTATTAAATGAATTTTGTCATTGAGGATTTTAAAATACATAACTTTTAATTTATTTATTCAAATGACAAAAAATTTATATGGGAGACATAAAATATCACTAGAAAAATTATCTAAAAATCTTTAGTTATTTAGATAAGAAGTTTTAGATTAATTTTAAAATTAAAGTTTCTAATTAAACCCTAATTACTCTTTGATTATTCATTACAAATTGATATTTTTAATTTTTTTCTATATTCTCCTAATTTCACTAATTCTAGAGAGGGTTTATTTGTATTTTAAGATATTTTTATAATTATTTATGATTTTTCAAAGCTCAACCTATTTTAAACACATTTTATTTTCTATTTAATGATATACACACATGGCACTAACTTGGCTAATGCTTTAGACATAGTAAGCTGTGATTCATCATAAATTGTGGCCAACATGGCATTTATGTGGATGGAAATAAATGTTGTTTCAATCTAGGTTGTTTGATGAAATATCAAAAGGCTCAAAGCAAACTTGTGATTTTAAGAGATTAAATCACAATCTATGGTGTGATAAAATTTTGATTCATGTTTAATTAATTAACCCATAAATTAGGTTTTATAAATAACTTATGCTAAGTTCAAAAGATTTGATAATTCTATGAATGACCTTAGGATTAGTGAAGTCTCTTATAAGAATATTCATTATTGTTTGATATAAAAATAATATTTATTGAAATTACAAATATAAATAAATTAAATAGTATCTAAAATTAATAAAATTATATAAATTATGTAAATTAGCTTATTAGTTAGTAAAGGAATTTTTGTTAATGCACTTAATTAGAGAAAATAATCTACCAAATAATTTTAATGTTATCCATATTTTTCTTCAGAAATAACTAATTAAATTATTAAATATTAAATAATTTCAAAATTCTCCAAATTCTTATGGAATGCTCTTGTGATCCCCCCTTGACCTTAGGAGATAATTCTATAAGCATATGTACTAATTTTAATATTAAAATTACATTAATTACCATTAAACTTAAACAATTCATAATAAAGAATATACAAGGCAATAGTCATCAAATGTTTATTATAAGAATGTAATAATAGGTAGGACATATTAAAATAAAATCCACCCACTTTAAATATTAAAATATTGTCTATAATCTAAATATTAAAGAAGTTAGACAAATCAATAATATCCAATTAAGATCTATATGACATGACATTTGATTGGAGTGTTAGAATTTCAATCCTAACATATTACTGAGGTTTCATAATTTTATGATATTTATTTTAATTTAAAATTTTATGGATCACATGATGATATATTAATAAAAGAAAATTTCAAATTAATTCAATTCAATATGAATTTTTTATGAAATGGTTCTTCGAAGTCTTCCAACTATAAAGAACATTTATGTAATTTTTGGAGGCAATTTGAAATTGATTTAAAATATTATCTCTTATTTGATTAATAAATAAAATTAAATTTAATAATTCAAAAATCAATCAAAATATCATAAAGTATTCTTTAAGGTATTTCATAGCTTTAAAGTAGAATTCACAAAATTATAAAATCATTTGAACTTAAAATGAATCTTAATTTATAACTTATTTAAAACTTATTTAAAACTTAGCATCATTAGTCAAATTAATCAAAATCCATAAAGCTCATTTTGGATCATACTCTATTAAGAGTAGGGTGTAGAAAGGAGTGGACCCTATTACTAGTGGAGCTCATTATTCCTCACACTTTTCAAAATTTTAAACTCAATTCAATTTTAAATTAATTATAATTTATAATTCTTAAGTAATTAATAACATAAATGTAAATCACCCAACAATAATAAATTAAACCATCTTCTTAGGTTACAACAAAAGCATTAAAGGCTAGGTTTCTCTCACAACACTAACCTTTATACATACACCATACTGCTAGATCACCAATTCTAAACTTATCTTAGGTCAGTACTTTTTTGTGATGTATTGATTTTCTATTTCATGATGTCCTATTTTAGACTAGATGTTAGAGATGTATGCCACAAACTAGATGTAGGTTATTATTTATTAGACTAATGTTATTTTTTATAATGAGTTATTCTTAATAAAATGGCCTCCATTATAATTTGAAATTAACAAATTTGATTGCAAGTGTTGTTTACTTAAGCCCCTAAACCTAACCTATTATGATAGTTGGGCTTAATATCCTATGGTGCCAAGTCTCACAGTATGAAAAATAACTACTAGCCTATATGTATGTTCTAACTATCCTCTATTTTGTAGGTTTAGTTAAGATTTTATTTTTAAAATTTTATGTGTAATTTGTCACTAGAACTATGTTATGGGCATGGCGTTGAAGATGAGCAACAACTAGTAGGCATAGATCTAAGAAGCCCTAGAGCTTGAAGCATTAACTCCATGGAGATGAAGAGAAGAAGAACCCATTAGATGGCCATGATTATAGTTATTGGTTGGGCTTGAATAAGGGTAGAGATTGACTACTCACTTTCTTTTTATTTGAGGGTGTATAGTCGAACCCACCTGTATCAACCTTTCATCAAATTATTTTAATGATTTGATTAGTTTGATTACATTACATTGTCTACTAGAAACTGTATGCTTTTATAAGTTTCTTTTTTTTGATGATATGTTATTTGTATGTCAGTTTGAATTTTTGTAGGCTCTCAAGAATTAAATTTTCAACCCCACTAAAGTTATCTAACCCCAATTAAAGATAAATATAACTGATAATCTCATTTAAATAAAACCTTAAGCTCAAATATTAAAAGAAACTAAAAACTCTTAGAATTTGTGAACCATGCAACATATTCTTCTTTTTCCTTGAATTAGACCCTTCTCTCATTCCACTTAAGGGTCATCTATCTAGCGAGGATAGCTACCTTCTTAGAAATGTCTATCTTGTTCTCTAATTTATCCCATAACCATTTTTGAAATACTTACATATATACATACATACATACATACATACATACATACATATATATATATATATATATATATATATATATATATATATATATATGCATAATTGTATACCCAAGCCATGTAAAATGAATCTTGTGTTTATAAAATTTAATATCCAAAATCTTATTGCATTAACTAAAAATAATTTCATACCAATTGTGATCTTAGACTTAAGAAGTAAGTTTAGGTTCTTAGATTTATATCCTAATTAATAATAGCCTAACTATCTTACATTTCATAATACTGGCCACATGATTTTTGAAGCATAAGAGGTTTTAGCTAGCAATAGTTGTAGGTTAGTTATAAGTCTAGAAGAGTTATGATGGGTTCACATTCCTTAGAGGGGGTTAGCCAATACATCTCATTTTTTCCTCATTAGACTAAGTCATTTAGCTTGTGCTGAAGCTCCTTAGTTAGGATCTAGTGTTTCCTATTTCTCCTTTACAATAATTATAAGTCTTTATCTCTTTGGAATTCCTAGAGTATTATATTATTAGGATATAAGCCCAAGCATTCTAATAATATGTAAACTTAGAACTAAATATAATCTCAATTAAAAAATATATAAATTTTAACTATATAATTGGTTGGACAGCTTATTTGGCTTCCTAATATTGAAGCACAGCTTACTTTTTTTTCACTTGGAATCCAAACAAATTATTTTTAATTAATATATCCTACTTGAATTCTAGAATTTAATAATCCTTGATCTAAACTTTGAAATCTATAAAGATGAAAGAAGACTATTTTAATCGAGAGATTTCTTAGGAGATTCACTTCTTCTAGGATGTAATTAACACTATGGGCTTGCCCCTATAAAAACCTTACAACTAATGTAAATTAAACCCTATCTTACTTCATCCATATAAGGTAGAAAAACAATATTTGGTATTCGTTGACCTATTAATCAAAAGAGTCTTTATTAAGTGATTGAATTTGTTGTAGGGTGATATTTATACATTCCAATGTATTAATTCCATGTTGTTCACCTAAATATGTAACCCTAAGATCTGCGTGGTGTCCTCTCACATTTTAAATTACTTGAGATTATTCTAGTGTCTCCCCTAGGAAGAGTTTATCTCTCCATCTTTAGTCATTAGAGTTTTTTTTTCTTTATACATCAACAGCAAGCTTATGCCACTCATATGTTTGAATTAGCATTCATTTTATTGGAAGCTTTGTCCATTTATTTATTGGGTAAGTGTTGCCAACATCCTTAACTTTGGTTCTAGAATATCTAATTTACCAGTAGTTAATGAGTAAGTTCTAGAACATCTCATTGAATTCCCCTAATGAGTCTCACTTCCCTTAGTTCAAGCAAAGTTCTATTTTTCCCAAAAACATTCAAAATTAACTAGATTACTTCATGAAAATGCATCTTGAATTCAACTCAAAATCATTGACTTTACAAAGTCTTAGACCTTTGAACTTAATCAAACTCCAACTTGGCAAGTTAGATTCTAGAATCCAAATTCTAGTCAAAATTCTTAAACTTATTATATAGTAAGGTTTTAATACAAAGTTTCTTTAAATCACTTGAACCCCACTTGTCATAGTCAAATTTATTGAATGTGGATCAATATTTTATGAAATTCACCAAGAAGAGCACATCAAAAGTTTTACAATAAGCTTGATGATCAATTACAAGAAGATGTCATTACAAAAGCTCATTTTCTCCTTTAGTAGTAGAGTAGACTTGGCCATAGAATAGACCTATCAAATCAACAACCCCATTATCAAGTTTGGTAAGGGGTTTAAGGATTTGAAGATGACTTATGATGGAACAACGTTTATACTTGTGGGCCATCAATATATAGTGAATAAAAATCCCATACTACAATTTGATTTAAGATCAGAGGAAAATTTTTTCTCTCCAAAGAAAAAGGCAATAGACATTCTCATAGCACTACATATTGTTCGCTCCACTATTAAGTTAGTAGAGTTAAGATAGTATCTATGGAACCCCAATATCTAAGGGGAAAGACTAGACTACGCCATTGGTTGCCCCTTCCACATTTGAGATAGGTTCATCCTTTCAACATACTCCTCTCACTAGAACTCAGAGGAAAAACAAAATAAGAAACTCAAGGAAAAGTATTAGGAGATGTTTAAGAAGTTTAAGGCCTTGCCTTATGTGATAGAAGAAGGTCCTTTACTAGGTATCTTTCCCCTCCACAAGGAAAGCAGATTTCATCCTCTCTTTAATAGTAAGCGAGAGGAAGATGTATTCCACATAACCTCATCAATCCTACATTCATTTGAGCATGATAAACTAGAATGAGATAGAAGGAGAGCACCCTATGCTTGTCTAAAGTTCATTTTCAACATGATAGGTGAGAGACATGGATCTACTAGGGTAGATGTTGCTAAGAGTTTGAAGGAAATTATGCCAATGGGGATTAGGGACAAGAATATGCCAAAAGAGGACATGGAGACCAAGGTAGCTGTAAAGAGAGATAGATGGGAGAGAAGGAGGTTTGCTAAATAGTTAGCAACCTTCGCTCTGATGGATGGAGATTATGGCTCACATTGACTTGAATTATGATTATTTTTATTGGGTCCACCCATGTAAAGAAAGTGTCTATGGAGCCACAATTGATGAGATCACCACATCACTCAACTCATAAGTCACTTTCTCTAATTTAGTTTCCTACATTAGAGGTACCATAAAAATATCAAAAGTACTCTAAATAGAAGAAACCTTCATAATAAGTGATTAAACTATGCCTTAAGGGCCACCTATTTTATTCTCACATGGATGGCCTTGAGGCCGAGAACTTCTATTCAACCTCTTACTATATCATTTGAGAAGAAGGCATGGTAGCCTAAGAGTATGGTTATAGCACCATGATGATCACTTGATGTGGAAGTGGAAAAGAAAAGGATCAGTCCATGCATGTAGAGATAGAACCAGTTAGAAAGTAGAAAACAAAAAAGGAAGAGAAGATAGATGTAGATGATTTAGGGAAAGATAGTGATCATTTTGGATATGTTATGGTAGATATTAATAAGATAGATGGTCATTCCCTAGATGATATTTTGGAGGATTATTTGGCCATAGTAAAGCACATAATGGGGAATGATTATCAAGATCAAGATAGTAGGATGATAGATTTTTGATTCTGATGTTATGACTTGTTTGATGAGCTTGCAGAGATTTATGTGATTGTGATTAGAGAATCTTCACACTGAGAGTAGCATCAAGGTGTTATTATACAGAATGTTGTGATCGAAGAAGGTGAGGCACTAAAGTTGACCTAATGACTCTTCCATCAGTTGTGGTAGAAAGATTACCAAACTAGATGTATGAGAGGAGAGTCAAGGAGCAGATGTTAATAATGCTAGATCTTTAAGGATAGGCACCGATACCATAGATCATAATAGCAGAGATAAACAAGCCAGAGGTAGTGCATTTAGTGGAGAAAAAGAAGTGCACCACTTCAATAAATAATGACTAAGGCAATTTGCATAGAAAGGGTACAAACAGTACAACATTGTAAGAAAGGGATATTAAGCAATTAATAGAACAACAAGTTAAGGAGACATTGGCACAAACTCAAAGGGCCTCTTCAGTTTCAAAGGATAGACCATATCTAGAAGAATTTGATGCAATCCAATATCTTATGGGGTTTATGCCACCATCTTTTAAAGTGTCCGAGGGAAGTGGGAACGCAAGATTGCATATAACACACTTTAAAGTCAGTTGCTGCAACATTGTAAGTAGTGATGCACTTCTTTCTAGATGATTTATTAGTAGTCTATCTAGAGTCTAAGTTGATTAATATTTTGAATTTTCTAATGGTTCAATGAAGACCTTTGCATAATTAGAGTAATTATTTATTAAGAGGCTTGTAGGGACATAATAGAGAGTTATTAAAGAAGATTTGATTGTAAAAAAAGTAGAAGCCCAATGAGTCCTTACTAGATTACATTATTAGGTGGATGAATTTTAGTATGAAGTGCGAGCCCCAACTCAAGGAGAAATATACCATTGATATATTACTTAAGAACATTCATGGACTAGTGGCATTCATGCTCAAGAGATTCACAATCAAGACATTTGAGAAATTCATCAACAAGGCATCCAACCTTTAAGAATAGGTAAAGCTTAATGCCTTTCCAAGATTAGTCATGTAAGCCAAAGCCTTAGAAGTTGTTTAAAAAGAGACCTAGGTTATTATGTACAATGAATAAGGGGAAGCAGTCCATGAGAGTTTAGCCAAAGAAACCTAGATTTCAACACCCTCACTTCCACGTCCACCACCACAGCAGCAGTAATTTTATTATCCATTCTAGCTAGCAGGTAGCCATCTTCCTACCCTCGCTAATATGCAAAAATAGCCTTATTCCTTTAGAAGGGAGGCAATCCTAAAGATATTTAAAAATCCAACAAAGAAGTGAGATTACAAGCTATCTCAACTCAAGAGTAAGAGAAAGTGGGTAAAAGTAATGATTTTATTTATTGCTCCTAACATTATTGCTTGGGTACACTATAACAAATTACATTACCATCAAGGATTGATTGTAGAGGTGTGGTTTTTGAAATGTATCATCGTAGGAACACCACGCAGATCTTAAGGAGTACTTATTAAAATGTTTGAGCGTGGCATCAAGGAATGAAATATTATCTCAATAGATATAAAGATCATCCTATTATGGACTCAATCACCTTATAAAAGCTCATAAAGTTGATGGGTCTACGTGTACCATTGATCTTTCTCCTACTTTACATGAATGATGTAAGATAGGGTTTATTTTAAACTCAGTTATAAGTCTAGTAAATGCTCTAATCTATCCTATAGTTGGGCTTTATATATTCAAATTGAGATTTATTATGTTTTGTTGACAATTTATTTTGAATGATAGGGTTTATATCCAGCACCATAAGATTAGATGAATGCCTATAAGGTGAGGACTTATACTCATAGCAAATTAGAAATAAGTAGCCTCTGATCCTAAATTTATTAATGTTTAAGCACAAGCTAGAAGCTGGACATATTTTTACTCGAGAAGTGGGATGCATGTTGACCTCACTTTTGGAGTGAGGACTCAACCTTCCTTAGACTTATGAATCTTCTAAGCATTAGGATTCCCCTAGCCATAGGACACTTCTAGTGACTAAGGGAACACTAAACCGAAGCCTAGAGGCTTAGAAAGGCATGCCCTAAGCTTAGATTATGCTTTAGGACAAATAGGTCTAACATATCCTATGGCCTAAACCAAGACTCATGCTTGTCCACTCATCCAAAACTAACCTCGAGCCCACACAACCAACCAAATTGGATTTTGTTTCCTATCCAAGCTCCAAACTAAATTAACTTGGCGCTTAACCTAAGTTAATTCCACCATGATCCTATGGATCCAACCCAAACTCATTCAAACAAAGTCTAGTCCAAATTTATTTTTCACAAAAGCACTCCAACCATTCAATAGACCATTTAAAATTCCTCCAATACTTACAATCAAATAAATTAAACCAAATGAGCCCAATCAACCCAAGTTAGCCCATTTGAGCTAAAAAGTCCAAATGAGCCAAAATCCAATTAAACCCAAATCAATTGCAATCAAATCCATCAATCAACCCTAAATTCATCATTGAATCCTTCTTAACACCCAATTCAATCCAATTAACCTCAATCAACCCAACTAGTCCACTTGACCTAAAGTGGCCTAAATGACCAAATTGACTCAAACTTTAATCCAACCCAAATTGGATTGAATCAATCCATCCAATATCTTCTATAATGATTGTTGATCATCCTTGATTATCCAATTATAATCAACTGGGTCAAACCAAACCAATATGATCACTTGATCCAAGTTTACCCAATTAACTCATATGGACCAAAATGATCCAAACTTCATTTCAACCTTAGTAAATTGTAATCAATGACTCCCATCAATCATGAATTAATTATTGAACTTGACTCAACCACCAATTGATCCAAACCAAGCCAATTTGGCCTCTTGACCCAAGTTGAACCAATTTGACATAAAGAGCCAAATTGGGCCAAATCTCATTCTAAACCAAATTTATTGAAACCAATGACTTTAATTAATTATAAATTGATTATTGAACATGATCTAACACCCAATTTAACCCAATTTGATTAAACTAATCTATTGCCCACTTAGCTCAAATTAACCCAAAAAGGTCAATTTGAGCTAAATCATTCCCAAATCCAAATTAATTCAGACCAACACCTTTAATCATTCTCAAATGATCAATTAAACCTAAACCAACACTTCACCTCAGCCAATTTCCCAATTCAACTAAATTGGTCAATTTAACCCATTTGACCCATATGAAGCCATATGAGCCAAATTTAAATCGACTTTCAATTGAACCAAACCATCCTAAATCATCATTTGAACACACCCAAACCCTTGGTTTGACCTAATTTGACCAATTGGTCAACCTAACCCAATTGAATTCCATTTGACCCATATGGGTCAAATTGAGCCAAGCCCATTCAAACGAAGTCCAAACTCAACCAAACTTAGCATGACTCATCCTTGGGTCACCATGGGTCAGCCCAAGTGAATCTAACCCATGGTGAACCCAGTTTGGGTCAAAACCCATGAACCAACCCATCAAAATGAGATAAAATCTCCATTTGGATGGTCTCACATAATCCCTAAGCCATGACAACCACCCTTAGCTTATTTTGGACACTAGGACCACTGACCCAACCTGACCCAAGGCTGTTGGGTTCAGCCCTGGGTTAGGAGAGGGTGGACTCACCTAAGGCACCCCATTGGTTTACTTGGAGGAGGAGGTACACCCCATGCCAGTCCATGCCACTACCTCAACCTCTCATGACCCTCAACCTCAGCAGTCCACTACCATCTCCGGCCACCTACCTCAGCCGAAAGACTACTTAAGGCTGAGCCAATCTTAGCCCTTAGTTCAGTTAGGGAGGAGAGTATACTCCTCCCCATCCATTCAAACTTCATAAAGAGCATTTTTAGGGCATTCGGGGCAGTCCCAAAGCTTCTCCTAATCCTTTATTGCATCCCATCACCAACGAGATCAACTCTCATTTGGAACTGAGCCCCTTCCATCTAACTTACCTAAACTCCACTAAACTCAAATTAACTCTTCCCACACCTTCTCCAAGCTTTAGCGAGTCAAAATGAATCGATCCCTGATCAATTTGATCACTGGAAGGCACTCCAAGACCAACTTTGGTGACTTTTGTGGTGATGATTGGTCCATAAAGGCGTTGGCGGGGAGGTAACTCTAGAACTTCTCAACAGGGCTTCATCTCTTGAAGAAAAAGCTACCTCAGTCAACGGACCGTCGATCTCGAGCTCCAATGAGGTAAATTCTGATAAACCGTAGAAAATCTCCTAGGTGTTTATCTTTTGTAAAGAAATTTATTTTTGTATGATATTTCAATCATAGAATTACCTTAGATCTTCTCCCTACATCTTTTAGAGTCGATCCTAACATCCCACGAGCTTTGGCAAGCTTAGATCAAGCAGTGGAAGGTGGATAGTGACAATATTTTGGCGTTCGGGGATGATGAATCATCGACCATCTATCCTGTGTGATTAGAATGGATGGCCATGATTTAATCTACTAGAAATTTCAATTTAATCCAATAGGAATCACAGGTTTAATCTTCACTATTCGATCTAAGATCGAATGGCAGGGACGAAACCACACTCTCCATCGCTTACTCAACTACCACGGGAGACGTTTTAAATAACCTATCCCATGGTGCCACATGGAAAGTGTTGTCGTGTCAACTTCCATGTGGCGTCGATGTGTTAAGAGGTTACTTAGGTGATTAAAATGTAATTAATTACCCAAAAATTTAAAAAATCATAACTAATTGTAGAAAAATCTTAAAAATATGAGTAAACCCATTTTGGAAAGGGTAAATAGAGGAGAATTTGATAAAAATAAAATCCGTAGGTTTGATTAATGCTTAATTAGGGTTTGAATTTTAGGCTAATTTCTTTAATTAAGCATTAATTACTTGGCCAATTAGTCTCAAATTGGATAGGTTAATAATATTGGATGTGCTCTGTCTCACATAATTTTCTTGGGATTTATTGGCCATGTAATTTAGAGAATTTGAAATCCTAATCCTAATTACTCTCCCTAATCAATTTAATAATTCTAAAAATGCTAAATAGCAAAATTCGAATGATTAATGATGTTTAATCACAATTAATAATGGAGAATGCTGAAGGAAAATTACTAGGACCCCTTTCCTAGTTATTTTCCAAAGTGTATTTCAATGGGAGGGTTAATTAATGCATATGTTAATTAAAGATTAATTAAGTAATTTAATGGTAAAATAAAATTAATTAAAAATGGTGATTAGATCAGATAATTCAAATTGAGATCATGGGTTCCTCTTTATGTGTTTAATAATATAATGAACCTTTAGGAAATTATGGTTAACCCATGGGTGTTGGAAAATCATATAAATACTTAATTAGATTCCTCTTTAATTTAATTAACATCTAAGCATGAGCCTAATTGCATTAGGTCCCTTTAGAAGCATTGTAAATTTTAATTTCTCATTTGCATAACATTAGTGGCTCATGGTCAAGTGGCTAATTAAATTAAGAAGCATATGAAAGAAAAATTAAATTGATTACCTACTGATTTGAACTTAATTGATCTGTAAAATTTACTTAATTATTTTTTTCTTAAACACATTAAGTCACTTACATGGGATGGGACAAAATAATAAATATTATTTCTTCTCTTTAAGATTTAATAATTCAAATCCAAAATTAAACTCCATAACAAATTTGGTTAATCTTAAATGATTTTATTTAACTTGATTGTCATTAGAAAGTAGTGTGATTGAATGTATTATGTGGCAATGTTCAATTATTCCTTTTCAATCATTATAAATTTCTATGCCATTTGATATCATGTATCCATATTTTCAAATAAAAGAATCATATGAAAATAATTATATATTAATAAGTTGCATGTGTTGAATTAATCTTATTATATGCAATGACTATTATCACTAATAAATCTCAAATTATTTTCCAATTTATAAATTGATGATGAAAATTTAAATTGATGTTGGCTATGAATATTATCAAAGGCAAGTACCTCCTAAACATCTTGAATGCGGTGAATCCTGTTGTGAACCAAATGCAAAAATTGGTGAGTACAACCAACTATCGTGAAGTGGACCAAGAATATGTTTCAACGAATAATCAAACTGACATCCCCTTATGTGATTCCCCTACCATTCCAGCCAGATAAAGCAATGAGTGTGTGCACTCAAGTCAAACAGAGTATAAGGCACATATAACCAAGCATACTGCCAAAGATTAAGGGTTAATTAACGAAGGAGGTAGGCCCATTTCCTAGCCTAGTTTTCAATAGAGCAGCACCATCCTAGTCGAGAGTGGTACTTATCCCTATGGGTTCGAGGCAAGACAAGCACCAGCTCACCTTAATTTAGGTCGACACAGAAACTCTTTCTTCTTTTCGTAGCTAGGTACGGTAGGTGGTGCCCAAGTACATGCCACTCAGCCAAAGAAAGAGAATAAAGAGTTGGCCGAAATGAGCACTAAGGACTTTTCGAGAGATACCCTCCAAATCACTGGAAGGTTCAATGCTTTGGATTCGCTCCTATCTCTATTTTGAGTTTCAGTGTGCATCACTTTCTTGTATGAGTCTTTACCTTGATCTTGTGTAGGTAAATTCACCGAAAACATCTAGTGATAGCACAAACTCATCACATCACACTCATGGGCATGGGGGTTCACAGGCGTTAGATCACATTTTGATAGTTTCTTTTGTCAATTTTTGTATTGCCTTATTTTGAGGTTGCTAGTTCCTATCTTTATTAGATTTGACTCTTCCTTACGTCCCCTACCTCACTCATGACTATCATAATGAGAGTCATTGTGCAATTCTAGCTTAGCTAAATCCAGTCTCTGGGGTACCTCAGAACGTACACCCTGTGGCTAAGCAAGGTGCGTAGCAAAGAAGATGTGAGATAAGTGCCAATTGCTTTTTTGCATCTTTAGCATGGGCGCTGGTTGACCTGAGACTCTCTAAAAAGTAGAAAAACTATTGCCTTTAGTTTAGAGTTTCTAAATGTCTTATACTCTTTTGGAAAAAGAGAGAAAATGAATGAGAATTACCTCTTCGTGGGCTTAGTTGAGTGGTCATTTTTTATAGAACTTCAGAATTGGATCAATTCTACGCTACTGTAATTGAAATAGCAAAATTCTTTCTCTACAAAATGCTCATGGTGAGAGAGAAAAGTTCATGATTGACCCAAATATTTAGGCATTCCTGACTCATTCATCACTCCCATGTCATCCTCACCTTCCTTCCACTGGCCTTAGCCAATTCAATACCTTCTCCTACTGATGCCTAACAACTTTAGTCTTATGTTGAATTGACTTAGATGCTGGGTGATCTGGCAAAGGGTTCTGAGAAATTCCTTTATTCTGCCTTTTGAAATGTCAACTACTACAGGGTTCAGCAAAAAATCTCATAGTCCACCTTCAAAGGTTTTCTTGGTAGGAGCAGTCTCTCTTTTATCATCACCATGCTACTGCTTCTCCATAGGGCAAAAGGTGTTCTTCTTAATTTTTTCTTGGTGGTTCGTTCACTGTCATTGATGGACTAAGAACTTTTATGATCGCCAGAGTGGCGAGATGCTCTTCTTATTCTTTTTGAGTTCACAAAACACTTTTCATAATCAAACTAAGAAATCGGAGACTCCTATGATCCTATGACTAGACTGGGAATTTCTTTCCACTAGAAAAAAGTCTGAAAATAGAAAGCTCGAGCGTCTCATCCAAGCCAGCCATCAACAGGGGCAGTTAGCCCAGTCAATAGATGCAGTGCTGAGATCAAACATACATAAAAAAAGATATATTGAGAAAAAGGAGGTTGAAAAATCTATTGCACGAAACAACAACATATTTTTGAGTGGAGACAAAAATCATTATGATTTACTTGTTCCTAAAAATATTCTATCTCCCAGACATCGTAGAGAATTTTGCTACTTTGCTAGACTTTTATGGAGCCGAGTGCCAGTAGCAGTAGGTTTTCACCTGATTTCATTACAGGAAAAATACCAAGAGAGAATAGATAGAGTCATGCCTTGGATCTAGTGGGGATAGGTCCTAGCCCACCTCCATCGTGATAACTCAGATAGCCCAGAAAAAGAATAAAGTTATGCTCGTACGAAGTAAGCTGTGCAAAAAGGAAAATAAAAATAAGCCAACCCCATAAAAATGCTAGGGTGGCATCTTCGATGCACTATTAAGAATTCAAAATTGGCACCGGTACATGTGGGATGAGCCAAATCCTCATCAAATTTTCTTTTTTCCATTAGAGGGAGCTCATACATATTCGACAGTACCACCTCAAAAATAAAGAATGTTGAACTAAAATGAAAATTTTGGGTTATCTATGATCTATGTCAGGACTTTAGCTATTTGGGTGGGGAACACAAGAAATCGAGCATCATCGGAGAATAGTATACTATTGAAAGATGAATCCTCCTTGCTAGGTGGTTTCATAGATGATGCTTAGAGTAGTAATGAAGATAGCCTTGGATCCCCATTCTCATTACTTCCCTTGAGAACAAGTATGCTGCTATGCAACCCAATTGGGTCTTTAGTAGTCTAACTGACATTTAGAGAAAGCGAGTGTAAGATTTACATTTGCTTATGGCTTAAAAATGTTAAAGTATTATTTTAATTTTATGATTCATGTGCATGTTTACATGTGTTTGAATGTTAGTAAGTATATAGTATGAACATCCCAAGAATACGAGGCTTTAAGTAGCCCTGAGGAGGTCTTAGATTACCTCACTTCCTTGGTTTAATAATGGTATGTACTTACTTAATTCCATTCATGTGTATAAATGCATTATAATTTGGAAAGAGCCTTACTTTACATGAATAAATAATTTTATTAATTTATAAACTTTTGCATGATTTTCATTCTTATGTTTATATATACATTTATATTTATTTAAGATAGCAAGTATATAGTCTGAATATCCTAGGAACACAAGATTTTAAGTAGCCCTAAGAAGGTCTTAGATTACCTCACTTCCCTAGTTTAACAATGACACATACTTGCTTAAATCTTTAATATATGTGTATGGATACTTTGCTAAGGAATGAAATTCTTCTTTTCTACTAAAAATATATGCATTAATCATCATTCAAGTGTGCCAAAAATACATTATATGTATAGGTATGTTAAGTCCAAGATCATATGCATGCTAATTGATGATGAAAAGGAATGATGTAACATTATCTATGTGATAGCAATTCAATTTCATTAATCTTAAGATGCCTTTCATATTTGAATAAGATTTTTTAAGTTAACCCAAACTTAGGATTAATGAAATGTTTAATAAATCATTCACTAAAAGAAATCAAAATATAACAACATGTCTTAGAAAATAACTTAAGGTAGGGATGAATGGGGGTTAAACCCCTTTCTTCTCTTTACAACAATTAGATGTTTAGTAAATATCAAATGAAATAAAAGAAAATACAAATTAAAAATCATCAATCTTCTTAATAACTTGAAGTGAAATCTTTCGTTATGTTTAACTAAAATAATTCTAAACTTAGATAATCATAATCTTAAAGCTTAGCTAAGACATACTACACTAAGCCTAAGCACACACATTAGAAAAATAAGTCGCCATCTAAAGCTCTAAGTTAGGACGATGTGTGTTATGATATAATATTTTAGACTGCATATTAAGATTATTTATGTGTAGATTGGATGTTAGGCTGTTATTAGCCAAATGATATTTTTTGCAGGGGATTATGCTAAAGGGGCCATGGAAATAAAAAAAATGAAAGTGCTTTTGCTTCTAGGTTGCTTATACCCCTTTGCATAAGCTACATTATGACAGCTGGGCTTAGTTACCCATGTGCAGGGTGCTATGTCCAAACTTATAAAATATAAATTATTGATTTAAATGGTTGTTTAGCTAACATCTATTTTGTAGGTGTAGTTAAAATTTATTTTTCCATAAATATATAATTTTGCAATAGGAATTAGGATTAGTGCTATGGGGTTTAGGATGAGTAGTGGCAAGAAGGCAAAGTCCTGGGAGGCCCTATAAAGCCTTAGAACAAAACCAAATCAAAAGGAGAAGGGAAAAGCAAAGAATGAATAATGAAGACCCCCATAACATTTATTCAATTGTAATTATAATTTTCTTTTGTAATCCGAGTTGTAAAAGGGTAGAGCTTAGCTACCCAACTTCTTTTATTTTTTGGAGTGAATAGCGGTACATGGCCGCACCAGCCTTTTATTTTTTTATGAAATCCATGAATGTTTGATTGTTGTGTTTATCTTGCATAATAAAAATGACATATTTTCATATATTTCTTAAGTTTGATGATTAAATGTGTGGCATGGGTGTGGTGGGCTCTTTAGGATAAAATTAATTTATCTACCCCCATTAAACAACTCATAATTAATTTTTAAATACAACTCATAACCTCACTTTAAATCCTAAGTTACAATGAAGATAATTAAAAGATTTAGCAACCCTTTAGCTGAATGTTGAATGTTTTAACATCATGCATATCATTTTATTTCATTCTTGAATAGGGAGGGTCTCCACTCTTGCATGATAAGAGAATGCTTGACCTGTAAGGGCATCCCTTATAGTGGAGAACACATCCTCCTGCTGATTTAGCTCATAACCTCATTTCTTCATTCATTTAGGCATACTTATCCCAAGCCTTTGTCCAAATCAATGTGCTAAAATGATATGAAAAAATTGTAAAATTTTGCATTTTAGTCTAAGTCATGTCTTCATGTTGGTCATAACCTAATCTCTTAGGGAGTGAGTTTAGGACCCTAGTTTCTTTCTAATTAAATAACAGCCCAACTATTTTGCACATACATAAGACTGGCCTATATGGTTTTGAAGGGTAGGAGGTGTTAGCTGGCCGCCACTCTAGGTGGTTGTAAGTCCAAAAGAGTCGGGATGGGTTTACACTCTGGAGGTAAAGCATTATGTCCAACTTTCCACTTAGATTTAGGTCATGCTTTTGGCTTGTGCTAAGGAATCTTAGATTTAGGATCTGAGGTCACTTGTTCCCTTAGGGCTATGAGTATAAGTCCTCACTTCTTAAGAATTTTCACAATCTTGTGTTAATGGACTATAAGCCCAAGCATTCTAATAAAATTTCAACTCAAACTAAAAATAAACTTTCTCTTTCCAATGCATAAATCCTCACTATATGATTGGCTAGAGTATTCACTAGGCTTCCTAGTATCATGAATGCTTCCTACTTATCTTCCATTGGAATCTAAAAATAAGTCTTCCAAAATGAACTTTCTCACTTAATTTTCCAAAAATACTGGATCCTTTGATAGTCTGACCTTGAAGTCTTTTGAGATATTATTGGCTACTTTAATTGAGAGTGTTCTTAGAAAATCCCTATTTCATAGGATGTAATTAACTATGGAAGCTTGCTTCCATAGGGAACTAAAGAACATGACATAAAATAAACTCTACTTTACTTCTCCATTTAAAGTAGGGGAAAGATCTCTGGTATATACAAATACCCATCTACCTTAGGAGTCCTTATTAAGTGATTAGGTCCATTGTAGGGTGATGTTTCCATCTTTCAAAATGGTACATCATACCTTAATGTCATACCTAATTACTTCAATAAGTACCCCGTAAGATCTGCGTGGTGTCCCAACGGCTCCAAATTAAAACACCACAATGTATTAACATATTCTTACTTAAGAATATGAACTTATCCTACTTTTCTAGACTTTCAACTGTTTGGAAGGGTTGTCAACTAACACCACATATTCTTTAAATCCATGTAGATAAGTCACATATAAGTGCAAGATGGTTATGATGTTGTTTATTAGAAAAGAAACTTAATATCCTAAACTCACTCCTTTAGATTCTAACATCATTGTAGACTTTATTTTTGGATGAGGTTAACATCATTTATAAAATTAGTAATTATGACACATGATCCTAGATTAAGAGCCTCCTAATTAAGAAGTTAGAGCACTACACTTAGTGATCTAGTGCTCCTTACTTGAATTTCATTTAACCTAATGGAATTAGGTATACTCAGCCCAAATTTCAAACATAAAATAAATAAAACACATTTTACTTGAAATTTGAGTTTAAGTAGAGTGATTAAATGGTTAACTTATTTACCATATTTAAACTCAAAATTAATTAAATATAAAAGAAATTAAAAAATATATAAAAATCCAAATAAACCAAAAAAAAATCATATCAAATAAAATAAAAGAAATCCAAATCCAAATCAAGGTCAAATCTAGTCAACCCTTTTGACATAGGTTTGACTTATGTGAGTCCCACCAAATCAAAGGTTGACCCATCAAAATTTGACCAAATAAAATCATTCTAAATGATCTAAATGATAGAATAACCATGTATAAACATGAATCCAAAGAAATTTATATTTATTTTGGCCATAAATGTGTTAAATAGACCACTTGGTCTAAATGGGCCTAAATGAGTCCTATTGGGTTCAAACCCAAATAAAATTGAAATCAACTCAATTTGATTATTCAAAATAATTTGGAAATAATAATAAAATATAATTCAATCCATCATTTGGTCTAATTTGATCAAATTGGTCATTTGACCCAAATGAACCAAAATTTAACCTATTAAACCCAATTTGCCAAATGGGTCAAAATTAAAATTAACCTGAAACAATTGAAATCAATCATTCTAAATCACTCCATATATATAATCAATCATGATTAGAGTACAAACAAAATTCATTTAAGACAAATGGATCATTTGAACACAATTGAAATCAACATAACCCATTTAAGCCTAAATGGGTTAAATTAAAATGAAATCTAAAATCAACTCAAAACATACAGGAATTGATCAAAGTAAAATTTAATAAACCATCAATTAAAGATAATTGAACCCAAATTTAAATCAATTGATCAAAATAAACTAAAGTAAAACACTTTCAATCTAAATGGCACGAATTGTGTTCGAACCTCTAATCCAACTGAAATGGACTTGGGTTCAACCTAAAGTTTACATTAGGTTTTATTTGGGGAAAAACCATAAAAATTACGAAGCTAAAGGATGATGTGGAAACCATGTGAAGGGAGAAGGAATCAAATGTAAGGAAGGAAAATCCTACTTCCCCTCCTCCATCCACATCCACCTCTTGGCCTCAACCTGTTCTAGCTTCTTGCCAATTAGTTGATAGCCTTAAAAGAAGAAATCAAAGGGATAAGGTGGCTTCCTCCATGGAATAGAAAGGAAGGGAGTAAGAGAGAATCCATGAAGAATGCTACTGGCCAAAGAGAGAAAGGGAAAGAAAATGCCTCCTCCCCTCAAGAGCCTCATCCCAACACACTCACAAGATCAAGAGGGACGGAACCAACCCTTTGGCCAAACCTCTCACCGTCGGTGGCCGGATTTCGGCCACCTAAAAGCTTGCACACATGGCTCTCATCCATATATGGAAGGATAGAAAATGGCTTCTTTCCCCTTAATAAAATCATTCCTACACATTCACAAGGTGAAGAGAAGGAGTAATGAAGCATTCCCCAAACATATCATTACTGGCAAGTTGGAATTTGGCCAAAGCCAATGGCCAAGGATCCAAATGGAGGAATATAATTCTTCTCCCCAAATTTGATGTGACTACATATTCTATGGGTCAAGAAGAGCTCAATCAAATCTTTCCCAGATCCCTACATCGACGGTGAGCCAGAGAATGACCAAAATCGATGGCAAATGGCCACGAGGTGGCCTCCATGATGTTTGGCATGGAGGTAAGCCACCAAATCACATCCATGGTTTTGTCCCATCAAGGTGTAGGTGCTCGAAGCACGATGACCATCGAGGATCACCGTCGATGAGGTATGCTTTACAACAAACCCCTTTAGCAAATCTTTTTAGTCTTTTATGAAATGAATTTGATCACCAAGGAGATCAAATCATATAGATTGATTGCAAATCAATCCTTGATCATTTTGCAATTGAAATAATGCTAAATTTCCCCTTGAATTGCCATAAATTGGTCAGACTCGATGGACGATCTTCAGTTCTCCAGTGGAAGGAATGGGAGGTAATCCCCACTATCTATTCCTTCTATTTGGATTGGATGACCATGATCTAGCCGAACGATCTAATTAAATCCCTATAGGAACCGCGGGCAAAATCGGGCATAGATCCTCCCCCGTGGCCATAGCTTTTGAAGTTGGATCTGCATAGATTTTGCATGGCTTGATGGCGCCATGCCACATGGCAATGGCACCACATTGGTGCCACATCATTGCCACAATATAAAATAAAAATTTCTCATTTTTGGAATTAAATAAGTATTATAAAATGACAAAAACTTTAAACCTAAAATATAAACCTAAAATATGCAAATGAGAGCTATTTTGCTTCATCACAATGAGTAGAATCCATTAAACCCAAATTCTCCAATTAATTTTGAGTAATTTTATATTAAATCTGCTTTAAATGAAATTAATCAAACTCAAATTAATCACAAATCATTTATCCAATTAAAGTAAAACTTTTGGGAATTGAATTTAATGTTAAAAGACAACTTAGAAAAGATTTTCATGATTTATTTCAAAGTAAATCAAGAGATATTACATTTCAAACTCCAAACCTTAATTATAATGAAAAGAATTAATATTAAATAAAATAAATCATGAAAAATGATCAAATCACTTTAAATTATCATAATCAACCCTAATGAACTTAAATACAATAATGAAATCCATTGAAACTTAATAAATCATAAAGTTGCTTAATTTGGTAATTAATTAAATTAATTAGTGAAATAAATTAACTTGAACTTAGGGAAATTATAATAAATCAACAAAAAATCCACAAATTTCAAATGAACCCTCTACATATGCAATTTTCAGAGATGAATCTAAGAAAAATAAAACCATTAAGTAATTCCTTCTAAATTAAACTTAATTTAAGGTTTAATAAAATAATTAAAATCTTAATTACACCCCAATCATGCATTTGATTAAAATGAAACTTTAGGGATCTCTAGATTATAAGTTATTGAATTTCCAATGTCTAGGTTGATTTACATCAAATAATAAATTAAAAATTCTAGAAATTATAAAAATTTCGTAAATAGATTTGAAACATCTTCATCAACACAAGAACACTTAAGGATAATTTTTCCAACATTCTAAGCTAAAGAATTTCGTTAATTACAAACTTAGGGTTTAATGAAAATCATTAAAAATTCCAAACCTAATTAAATATTGAAGTAAACAATTCATGATCAACCAATTAAGGAAATCTTAATCCAAAATTAATGCAAACTGGGATTAGATTAAAACACTAAAGTAAATGTGTTAGATTAACATAATTCAAACTAAATGAAATTAAATTCAATGAACATGAACATTAATGAAACAAATAATAAAATCAATCCAAATCAAATAAAGCAAACCAAATTGAAAATAAATTAAACCTAGAATATTTAATAAAATTAAAGATATGACAAGAAAAATTAAATGTCAAAAACAAAATTAAAATATTAATCCGAATTAAATTCAAATAAAACCATCAAACTAAATTTAAAAGATGCTAATTAAGATACCTAGGATCTTAGTTAGATCTTTAGGATGAATCTTCATTTAGGGTGAAAATTTCATTCTATTAAGATTTAGGATGTTGTATGGAATGGGTTCCACCCAAAAGTGGAATCTATTTTATTCTTCATTTTTGAAAACCTAAACTTCACTTTAACATAGAAATGAATTCAAATAATGAAAACAAGAATCCTAAATCATTAAATCACTTGAATTGAACCATCTAAACGTAAATCAAATAAACTCCAAAACTTGAATCTAAAAAGGTCTAACAAAGTCTTATCACACAAGCCTATTTCTTTCACACACTAGATCATTAGGTCACGGACCCTAGACATAGGTTTGGACATTCTATGATATTTTATGACATTCTGTGATATTCTTTGATGTGATGTATATTCTATAGTGTACTATTTTAGATTACATGTCTAACATTATTTGCCCATTATACTGGATGGTAGGGCATTATTCTTCGAACTAATGATGTCTTCTATAAGGGCTGTGCTAAAAGGGACTATCATTATAAAATAAATTATAAAATTATTATTTTCGTATAGGTATGCTTAAGTCCCTTAGCATATCCCAATAGGATAAGTGGGCCTGGTAAGCAACTAATGCTAAGCCTATATGTTCATAAAATAGAACTGTTATGCATTATTTGTATTTTTCTAACATCTATTTTATAGGGCTTAGGATTTATTTTTGAATTTAAACTATAAATTTGAGCTTAGAATTTGGTTAGGAACTATGTGGTCTGAGATTAATAGGAGATGACCCCACCAGTAGATGGGTGCAAAGGTCACCTATGAAGCTTAATGGAGTTCCCTAAAAAAAAGGAGGCGATCCTAGAAAGAAGACCCATAGATCTAAACTTGTAGTTTTAGGCTAAGTTGTATAAAGATAGAGCTCAACTGCCCATTTTCTCTTCCGTCTAGTGTGTACATGCTACCTAGCTATATTGGCCTTCTCTTTAATTTAAATTTTCCTACTATACTTTAAGTGCATAATAGAATAAACCTACCTTTATATATTTTTATGCTATTTTTGAGATGGATGTCTGAATGATTAGGCTCTTAGGGAAACTAAATTTTCTATTCAATTTAAATCTAATCAACTCAAACAAAAGAAAAAAAACTTGAAACTTCATATAAATTGAAGCCTTATGAATAACTTAAAATCAACTAGAAAAAATTAGCATTTACGAACCATGCTATCATATTATTCTAAACTCTTAAATTAGGCACTTCACTCATTGCACATAAAGAAAATCTGACTTGTGAGGATCAACACCTTCTTGGAGAAGTCTGCTGTTCTATTCTTGATTTGGCCCATAACCACTTCTAATTATATGGAATTTAAGCAAAAAATGCATCCCCAAAGCCTTAAATGAATCATGAGTTAAAGCATCTAAAAGCTAAAAAATATTAAATTAGTTAGAAACATTTCATACCCTACATGATCCTAAACATTAGGGAGTAAGTCTAGGCTCCTAGATTCTTTCCTAAAATACAACATCCTAGCCATCTTGCATACATGAGACTTGGCATCATGAATTTAAAATGCACTTATGTAGTATTAGCTGATAGCCTTTTCATGCGGGTTATAAGTCCAGAAGAGTCAGAGATAGGTTTCCTTTCTCAAGTAAGAGAAAAGGCTAATAATTCCCAAAAGTGAAACTAGTTCGAGCATATGGCTTGTGTCAAAAGCACTGATAGACTTATATTTTGAAGAATCCTCCTTGGAGAAAGTCTTCAACCATAAGCATTTCAATAGTCTTATGTTGCTATAATATAAGCCCTAGATTTCTAATAAAATATCATCACAATATTTTATTTAAATTCAAAAATTTAAAGCCTAATGGTAGGATAGTTGAAATGTCTACTGGTCATCCCAGTATTAATAGGCATTTCTTACTTAATCCCAATTGTCTCCCAAATAAACTCTTTCTACTTAGGATCATTCCTAATCGAAATTCTAAAATATTATTTCCTTTGAAAACTAGCTTAGAAATCTATAGAAATATTAGCTTATTTCTTAATTGAGAGTATTCTTAAGAATAGATCTTTCATTCCTAAGATGTAAATAACTACAATGGATTGCCTTTATAGGGAACTGTAAACCCAATTTAAAATAAACCATGTTCTTATTCCCATGTAGTTATGGGGAAAACTCTCTAGTACATAAAAATACATTAGCCTTAGGAATGGTTTATTAAATGATCGAATCCATTATAGGACAACTTATTTATCTTCTGAGATAATATGTTTACTCTTTAATGATGCATTTGATCATCCAAATAAGAAATTTCTAAATCTATGTGGTGTTACAAATGTTTTTCATCATCATGATTGGTATGAGAATGCTTCTCACTAATATAGTAAAATTTTAGCTTTTAGATATTTTAGACATAAAAATTATTTAAAGGACTTGGGTATGCAATTATGCCTACAATGTAATGCAATTAAAAAGTAATTATGGGAGAAGTTAAAAGAGAAGGTAGACTTCTACTAGAAGGGTGGTTATCTTCACAAGTCAGATGACCCCTTATATGCAATGGGAGAAGGGATCCATTCAAGGAGGAACAAAGATATATGCAACCATAATTCACAAATTTTAGAAGATTTCTAGTTGCTTTTAGTATTTATACCTAAGGCTTTAAGTGAGTGGAGCTATGAGTTGCATTAATTTATTTTGAGTTGATTAACTAATAGTTGGATATATTTTTTTAAAAATCCTACTGCACAAACTAGGCTTTGATAATATCAACACAAAATTATAGAAATAAATATATTAAAAACATGTTGCTTTACAGTGCACCTAAAATAAACACACAAAAATACATTAAATTAATTAAAGAAAAGGTCAGTGCAGTTGGCATTTTCTATACACCCCAGAAGACAAGAATTAAAATAGGATACCGAGCTTAGCCATTATATAAAGTTAAGATAATAGGGGTCATCATATCTTCAACTTCAAATCTTGGGCACTCCAGGTTTCATATGGCCTACTAAGTCAATACCTTCAAGACACTGCTCATCCTATATCCCATGACTGTAATCTTGTTAAAAATTACATTTTAAAAGAAAAAAAAATAAATGCTATTTATAAGCGGTCATATTCCATACAATGGGCCTTGGCACTAGCCATTGTCCAAGCCCACCTATCTTGTTGGATAATGTTCATGGATATATAACACTTGCAAGTGAAATTTGTTAAATATAATCTTATATTGGCATCTTCTTTTATTATGCACAAATCCTTGCATATGTTAGTCTAATATCTCTCTAACATCCAATCTATGAACATGCACCTTAACTTATAGTCTAAAATATTACATAACAAAATAAAAATTTGGCCACAACAAAGCACCATCCTAACTTAATTTTGTGGCCTATCAATCTAAAGTGTGTGTTGAGGCTAGTGTGGTATGACAAAGCTAAGCCTTATTGTTTAAGTTGTACCATGTGATTGAAGATTTAATTTATTAGTAAGGATAATCATAATTTACATGATTACTATTTTAGATATAGACTTTATATGTTCCTATTTGAAGTTGGTCTTAATGTTTTGAAGTTCATGAAAAGTTATAGATTCTATTTGGGTGAAAACCATTTTTTTCAACACTTTAAATTGAAGTTAGATCTAAAGAGGTGAATTTTATACCTTTTAATCATTTTAATGAAGCATTAAGTTATTCTTAAGTCATAAGTTTAAATTAAATCTAAATGATATGGTTACCAATCATGTAAGAGTCATCTTAGGATTAATGATTCTCTTTATGACACCTATCCAACTTTCCTCATTATTTTAATACCTTCCATTCAAATATATATATATATATATATATGTGTGTGTGTGTGTGTGTGTGTGTGTGTGTTTGTGTGTGTGTGTGTGTGTGTGTGGTGTTTTAAATCATGTGATGTTAGGATTAGGGGCACCACATAGATCTTAGAGGGTACTTATTAAAATGATTGAGTATGACATCAAGAAATATAATACCTTGAAAGGCAGACAAATCACCTTATGATGGACTCAATCACCTAATAAAGACTTCTAAGGTTGATAGGTATACATGTACTAGAGGTTTTCCCCCTATTTTATATGGATAAAGTAAAGTAAGATTTATTTTTAGCCTAGTTCTTAAGTTCTATATAAGGGCAAGCCCCCATACTTAATTACATCTTAAAAATAAGATTTGTTTTAAGAATAATCTCAATTAAAGTGATTGATTAACATCTTTATGGATTTCAAACCTTGTCTTAAAAGGATGGTTAATTTAAAAATTAAAAAGGAAACACTCCAATGAGGAAAAGTTTTTTTTTGGAAGCCAATATGGAATAAGCAGTAATGCTATTAAATATTAGGAAGTCTAGTAAGCATTTTAACTATCCTACCATTGGGATTTATATTTTAAAATTAAAATTATTTAGATTCTAATATTACTAGATTAGAAATGCTTATATGCAAGAGATAAGACATATATTCTTCAAACTTTCATACATGAAAAATTTACATACTTACTTCCTACTTGATAATCAAAATTCTAATCAATATAGTCTTATGAAACATAATTGAAATTAGAAAGCTAAACACTGTTCTCTTTAACCCTAAGATAATGATTGGTATTTATTAATAAAATAACTCACAACTTGATTCTTTTAAAGGTTTTAGTTATGCAAATCATGTCTACAATGAGATGTTAGAAAAAGGTTATGGGGGTAAATCAATAAGAGAAGGTGCACTTTCCCAAGAAAGTTTTTTCATCGTCACAAGTCAAATGTCCCTTTTGTGCAATAGGTGAAATGCCTAATTCAAGAAGCACGAGAGAATATAACAACATGATTCATATAATCTAATTATTTCTAGTTGCATTTAGTTTTTTATGCCTAGGCCTTTAATTGTGCAAAGTCATGAGTTAATTATTCTTATCTTTAAATTGAATTAATTTAATGAGATAGAAAAATTAATTTTTCTAAAAGCCTAACACACCCAGACTTTTCACCACAGAGCACAACAATCATAAAAAAACTTTAAAAAAGCAAGTATTTTTATTGCACACCCTAAAATAAATCAAGCAAAATAAATTAAATTAAATAGGCCAGTATGATTGAGTATCACTATACACTCTAAAAGAAAAGAAAAAATGGGTAGCCGAGCTCTGCCCTTATATAGCTTAACCTAGAACTAGAAGTTTGATCTATGAGATCTTCATTAACTTCAAGAACATCATCTTCTTTAGAGGCCTCCTTAAGCTCCACTGGGGACCATCAAACAAGTACAGTCAGCTCTTACTAATCCTAAATCGCATAGATCCAAACATAATTTTAGGGTCAAATTATATTTTAAATTCCAAAATATAAAATCCCATGCTCTACAAAATAGATGTTAGAAAAAGCAGATAATATACTAATAGAGCTTAGTACTGGAGAATATTAAACTCACCTATCCTAATGAGTTATGCTTAGGGACTTAAGCAAAGCAACACCTACAACTAAACAATATTTACAATCTCATTATTACATCATCAGTACCTTTAAGTACAACCCCCTATAAAAAATAATGTTAGTCTAAAAAGAGACATGCTAACATCCAAACTAGTGAACAAATAATCCTAGCCATCTAGTATAGAATAAAACACACAAAATAAGAAAAAAAAATCACATCATTATCAACATATCAGCCAAAACTAATTCTAGGGTTGGTGACCTAGTATTTTAATATGAGAAAAGGGAGCTAGTGTGGTGAGTCCATACTAGGCTTCTTTAAGTTTAAGTTTGATTTAAATTTAGATTTTGTTCAACTTCACCATTGAATGATTTCTATTTAAATATTTTTAAAAATTTTATTTTTAAATCTATTTTTAGTTTAAGGTTGAATTTAGGGTTTAAAGAGTGTAGAAGAAAATGGGTTTTGTTGGATGCTGAACCCGTCCTAATCAACATCTTAATCCTAGCTGAATGGAAACTTCACTAAAGGGTGAAAATCCACTCTTATGAGTCTAACCTGATGATTTATGTATTTTGATGTTTTCATCTAAATGGGTTAGTTGATTTAGAATCAGTCTATATAATGTTAATATCATTTAATTAAAGCTCAAGTTAAACTTATTATAATTAATTAGATTGGAGTTTACTAGTTAAATTTTTAAATCAACTTAATAATTTTATTTTGATTAAATTCACTTTGATTCAAGATTTAACTTTATGGTTGCTATATTATTTTATTTTATTCTTATTAAGTTTCCTTTATTTATATTTTCTTGCACTTATGTGATTTATATTGATTGATTTTAACTTTATAATTGTTTGAATTTCTTTATTTCATATGTTGATTCAATTTAATTTATTTAGCCCTTTGATCTATATACTTTAGTTAATTAAAGAAATTTCTTTATTAAATAAAACTTTTTATGATTGTTATTTAAATTGGATTGAGCTGTTATTGTTGAATTTTAATTTGATTTGTTAAGTTTCAATTTAGATAAATTCATTTCAATTTAAGATTCAATTAATGCTTAATTCTTTTTATTCTATTTAAGGACTTATTTTAATCTACTTTCTTTATAAAGTTTATTAAATTTTATTGATTTATATAATTTATGTTGATGAAATGGATTTTATTATTATTTAAATTTAATGTGTTCATATCTTCATTCAAATTTGACTAGAGTCAAATTGATTAATATATTTAAATTTAGCTAAAGTTTAATTTAATCTTTTATTTAAATTTCAATTTAGTTTAATTATATACTTTTAATTTCTATTGATTGATTTAGTTTTATGATTATTTACTTTAGTTTATTTATGTTTAGTTTAATTGATTTGATTAGAGAAGATTATTGTAATTTTGAATTTACTACATAGTTGAATTTCATTATTAAAATTTATTTAATTTATTTTAATAAATCATTTACTTTATTTTAAAGGATTCGTGTCATGATTATTTTGATAAATTTTACGCTAGCTATCTACTAGCTATCGTAACCCTCCACTTTTAATTCCGGGACTTGGGACCTGGTGAAGACAGTGTTATTTAAGAGAAGTTCCAAAAGAAGTCCTTTGAAGAGTTCTAGAAAAGAAAGGAGTTAATATTGGTTATATTCGAGTCATTAAGGATATATATACTAGAGTTGTTGCTTGTGTCCAAACATAAAGAGGACTAACAAAATTATTTTCAATTTTAGTTTGATTACATCAATGATACACTTTAAGCCCTTATCTTTTTTTTTCTTTAATTATAGTTGTTATTACTAGGCATTTACAAGAAAATGTACCTTGGTGTACACTTTTTGCTTATGACATTCATTTTGTTGATTAGACCATAGAGGGAGTCCAAGAGACACTTAAATTATGGAGGTCAACCTTAAAGTCTAAAGGATTTCATTGTAGAAGTTCTAGTGGTGGTGTTTCGGTGATCAAGTCATTAAAAGAGCAAGCATTTCAAAATCTAGGTTCTATTATTCAAAATGATGGTGAAATAGATGGAGATGTTATTAGTAGAATTCAAGTTGGATGATTGAAGTGGAGGAATGCATCTAGCCTATTATGTGATAGAAAAGTACCATTTAGACTTAAGAAAAAAAATTTATAAGATGATGGTAAGACCTACAATGATTTATGGTGTAGAATGTTGGCCATTAAAAGAGAAGCTTAAGACTAAGTTAAGTGTTGCAGAGATGAGGATGCTCAGGTGGATGAGTGGGTTTACTCTTTAGAGATAAAATGTGAAATGGGTATGTTCGGGAAAATGTTTGAGTAGCTCCAATGATAGATAAGATTAGAGAGAGTCGCCTTAGATGGTTTGGCCACTTAAAGCATCAGCCATCTGATGACCCGATTAGAAGAGTAGATGTACTAGATTTTTCTTATGTTAAGAAAGGTAGAGGTAAACCTAAAATTATTTGATTAAGATGTATAAAAGATGACCTTAGTGTATTAAAATTAAATGAGAATTTGATACAAAATAGAATATAATGGAGAAGAAGGATTCATGTAGCCAACCCCACATAATGGGATAAAGGCTTCTTGTTGTTGTTGGTAATTCATATACTTTAATTAAGTAAACCTAAGATTTATTTTGAATGATTTAATTTGATTTTGTTAAGTGATTCATTGAATATTTATGTATAATTGAGTTGATTAGTATAATTAAAGTTTATTTAATTTCAATTATTATATTCAAGTGTCTAGGTTGAATTAAGCTTGTATTTGATGGTATTGGTTTAATTGAAAGATGTTTAAGCTTCCATGAATAGTTCAATTAGATGATTTATTTAACTGGAGGTTTGATTGAGTAGTTTTCTTGACTAATAGTTTGATTAAGGATTATTTTTGTATTCCTTGTCTAATTTAATTGAATAATTGACTGGTTTACTTGAAATATTTGATTTATATGAATATCATGTTTAAATAATTAGTTTAATTTAATTGAAAATTCAATGACTTAATTAAATGTTGGTTGTTGGTTAATCGAGTTGGCCAAGGTTCGATTATATATCACTCAAATAAATAAAAAGTTTTTGAAAGCTTAAATAATTAATTAACAAAATTTTATATTTAATTTAATCAATTGATTGATATAATTCTAATTTTACTAATGAATAACAAATTGTTATTTTTTTTATTAAAATTCAACCCATGAATATTTGATTTATGCTTTGCACTACTTTTATTTATTTATTTTAATCTTGGTTCATTTATTTATTGGTTTTCTTAAATTAATTAAATATTTGCTTTGATTTCAATTACATTTAATTATTTGTAATTAGAGTTTCATTTAATTTGATTCATTTATTATGTTAATTAGAATTTGGTTTAGGTCTTTAACTAGTAGTTCGTGTTTAATTTGATTATTAAACCTATATATTTAATGGTTAATTCATCTTATTCAAATAGATTGAAATAGATATAATTTAATTATATATTGAATTGTTTAAAGTTTGCATTAATTTTATTTGATTTGATTAATGTTCAATGATTAGTCAAAATGAGTTAGATTTAGGATCAACTTCATTTAAGGATTCATGATTAATTAAGGTTCAATTTAGTTTGTTTCTTATTTAATTTAACTAGGTCATATGGCTAAAATTCAGTGCTTCAAGGTTTAATTAGGTTAGTTTGATATATATATATATATATAGTTAACTAAGTTGATTGGATGTTCATGATTGACTTTGTTACTTTATTTATTTGTTTAGAGTTTGGTTTAAATGATTTTGTTAGTTAGATTAATTAATTCCATTATAATTCACTTTATTAAAAATATGACTAATGATTAATTTGATTTACTTGATATAGTTGGAGTTCGATTCATAATTATCTTAATTTATTTCCTTAAATTAATTTGTTCATATTATGTCTAACTTAGATGTTTAGTTAATTTAATTAAATTAAGAATTATTTAGATTCAATACAATTAACTTAATTATGTGAATAACTTGATTAATTAATTAATTATATACTAATCAATGATTTAATTAACCATGATTATTTTGATTAAAACTTGTTAATGAATTTAATTAAGTTTTTGATTTATGTTAAGCTTGATTTTAAGGATTTATTTTGATATGGCTTATTTAATTTAATTTAATTCAATTCAATGTTGAGTTAGCTCAATTTGTAGTTTCATTATTAACATGAGTAAGGGTTGATCCTAATTAGAAGTTTGAAGAATTTATTTGCATTTAAGTTAACTAATTTATTTAATTTTAATTATTATTAGATTAGTGTCTAATCAAATATTTATTTTATTAAATGATTAATTTAATTAAAATTTTATTTAATGAACTTAATTTAGTTAATGTTTAATTAATTCAACCTTAATTAAGTGATTGTTTAGTTTCATTATTATTAGCTTAAAAATGATTATCTTACTAAGTAGTTGATTGAATTACATGTTAGTTGATGATCAATTGATTTAATTAATCATTATTTTCAGTTATTTTTTTTGATGAAGAATGGATTAATAATCAGTTACATTTGGTCTTTAATTAAATGATTAAATTTAGTTGGACAATGAATGTTAAGCTTAATTAAAGATTACTTAAGTGGTTTGATTAAAGATCAATTAATTTTTTTATGATTAGCTTAATTGAAGTTTAATTATAGATTGATTATGATCTTTATCAAGTTAATTAAGGTTTGATTTCATTTAAATTAATTAGTTGTTGAAACCTTTAATTTGATTTTATGTGATTAGATTAATGGTATAATTAATGATTTGATGATTTTGGTTCACTTGGTTAAGTTTAATTTGAAATTTAATTAATACCTAATTGGGTTTCATATAGTTAATTTAATTAAGTTTAAGATTATGTTTGATTAAGTTTATGGGTTTAATTTAATTTAAAATGAAGATTTTGTGATATTTGCTTGCTTTAATTTAGAGTTTGGTTAATTTTATTTATGAATTTGGTTTAATATTTAATTTAGTGAAATTCACCTTTAATAAATTCAAGTAATATTGATTTTAATTATTTATTAACTCATAATTAAGTGATTTTTAAACATATACAGTTTCAAAGGATTATAAAATTTTATGAATGTTTATAATATTAATTGAAGTGCTTTAAATATTTTGACAATGCTTCCTAATTTACTTAATTTTTAATTAATTATTTCATGAAATTAGGTATTTGACCTTTGAAATTTAATAACTTCTAATATACCCATAATTTTGGCTTGAAAGTTTTGTAGTAAATAGGTATTAAGCTTAATTATAATTCTTAAAATTTTAGGTCAATTTGATTAATATTTTATGATTAATTATAAAAATTATTTTCATTCAAACCCAAATTAATCCCAAATACCTAATAAAAATTGGGGCTTTTGAGTTTAATGGATTCCTCTCAGAAAGATGAATTCAACAAGGCCTTATTTGCAATCTCTCATTGAGTATTTTATTATTTTTTAAGAGTTTTCTGAAGTTTTATATATTTTTATGTATTTTAGAAATCCCAAAAATCCATATTTTTCTATTTAATCTAGTCACCTCTAATTGCATCACACATTATGTGTATTGGTGGCCGATTGGGCCACACTGTCACCAACATGGATCTAGCAGGAAAATAGAGATTCAATCTGGATCTTTTAATCAAAGATTAGACATTCTACATCTAACCCAAGGTGTCTGATTGGTTTAAATTGGATATTATGTCTTTTAGTCTAGGCCTTGTATCGTGATCAAAAAAGATGGACGGCCAATAACCTTTCTTTCTCCCTACTAACAAACGACCAAGGACAGAATCCATTTCTGTCATATGGTGCTTTGATTTTGGACGATTCTCATCAAAAATCCTCTCCTTTATATTTCAATGGGCTTGAAATTGAAAAACCAATGGTTATCTATTGGTTGTTCTTAATCTTGTATGATCCAACTTCACAAATAATGAAAGCCCAGGGCTTATTTACGGGTTGTAAGTGTTATGTCACTCGAAACTACATTGAGTGGGTTTTTTTTATCCTAAAATGCTTTTTACATGAGACAAAGCTTTAAAATGGATATGCCCACTTGTCTCCTCTCTGATCGAGAAAGGTGAGGAAAACTTCAATCTCACTCCTTAGTTGGTGGTCAAGGTCTACAAAGTGCTAAAGGGGGCTGAATAGGTTGGGGATATGGTTTTATAGATGGCCGACTCCTTCTCATTGGAGGAGCTTGGAGGTGGTCGACCATGGGGATTTGAAGTCTTGGAGTTGTTGTGAGAGGTGGTTAAGTGACTCAAGATCCTCCTTGAGTCAATCAAGTGAGGATATGGAGGGATGATTAATTGGAGGATTTGGCCTCTTTTGTAAGTTTTATTCCTTCTCTTTTGAACTCATTCCTTTGATCTCTTATCCAAGCACCAAAGATAAATATTACACTTCATACTTTAGAGAAATCAGTTAGGTTTTGTGTTATCAAAATCCAACTTGGACTTTATGGCCTTGATTTTGAAGTTAAGTCAGTCCATGTTGACCTAATTGATTTGGGTTGGGTTAAATGATTGGAGTTGAATGATTGGATTTGGAATGAGGTTTGACCATATCCTATTGACCATTTATTCCCTTTAAGTCAAATCAATTTGAATTGACTTGGTTTAAGTTGATTTAGACTCATTTTAACCCAATTGACCAAAGTGGGTCGAATTGGGTTTATATGGCCCTATTAATCATATTGGACTTGAATTAGACTTTAATTATGTTTTAATAATCATGTAGAGTAATTTGAGGTAATAAATTTTTTTAATTTAGACCAATTTTGGGTTTAACCCAAGTTTGACTAAGATTTGACCAACTTTGACAAAAAATGAGTTAAATTGATTTATATGATTCAATTAAAAATTTTAGGTTTAGATTAGGCTTCAATCATATTTGATGGACTATTTGGAGTGATTTGGGCTAATTAATTTTATTTAGTTCGTATCATTTTTTGATTTGACCCAATTTGGCCTAAATGTGTCAAATTGTGTTAAATGCCTCAGTTGAGAAATTTAAGCTCTATTTGGATTTCAAATATGTTTATTGAATTATTTGAAACACTTAAGGTTGATTGATTTCAATTAATTTGGATTATTTTTAGGTCTGACTAAGATTTGATCCAATTTAGCCTAAATAGGTCAAATTGGATCAAGTGGCCCAATTTGGCAACTTAGGTTCTATTTGGATTCTAATTAAGTTTAGTGGACTATTTAGAGTATCTAGATTTGATTGATTGTTATTAATTTGGGTTGGATTTTGACATTCAACCTAAGTAGACCAACTTTGACCTAAACAAGTCAAATTAGGTTACCTTGGGTCCATGGAGCAAATTAATCAGTTGGACTATGTTAATTTATTTGTTTAGAGTTATTTGGAGTGTTTAATTTATTTTAATTTCAATTTTATTTGAATTTGACTCAACTAGGACCATTTGGGTCTACTTAGACAAAGTAGTTCAATTAGGTAATCTAAGCCTCAATTGAATTTAGTTTCATTTCGTTTTATGTATAAATAAATTCATGTGATGATTTTGAGACCTTGGAGTGGCTCAATTTGACCAAAATTTGATAAGTTGACTTTTGGCTTGTTGGGGCCCACCTAAGTCACCTTAGGTCAAATGACATGATTAGCCATTTTGGATATTTTTTTCAAGCTTAGTTATGTTTGAATATAAGTTTTCGGCCTTTGGATGACTTCAATTTAATTAAAATTAGTTTTGATTTGACTTGATTTGATTTGAATTTGGGTCTAATTAGATGTAATTTGGTTAATTGGCTTAATCAACTTGATTAACCCATTTAAAGGTCAACTAAATTTTGAATTTAGTTCAAATGTGTTTCATTTAGTGTTGTGTTCAGTTTAATTGAATTTAAATGTGACTGGACTCATCTAACATATTTGAGCTAGGCTGTGTCAAGGTGGGGTCCCCCAGCCCGACTCAGATCGCATCTTATAGCATTGACTTTTGATTTGATTTTGATTTTGGTTTTAGGATTTATGTTTTATTTAATTTGTTAATTTTTTTTTATTTGGTCATATACCTAGTCACTAAATGGAGTGTCTTAAGTGTCTAATTAAGAAGCTCCTAATCTAAAATTAGGTTGGGAAATGAATGCAAGTTGTGCACTTGTATGCAAATGAATGTGTTATTTTAAAAATATTTAGTTAACAATAACTTTTTATGAAAATAATTTAATCTACACATGTATCTTTCTTTGCATTCTGTTAAGTACATGCCATTGCTAAACTAATGAGTTGAGATATCAAATACCTACCTCAGACCAGTAGCTCTACGCCCCCAAATGTCTAAACTATATAATTTAGAGGTAAAATTGATGATACATACATAGACACAAAATATTTTTGAGATTAACTAGTGATAATATCATTAATGACATTACACTTATAAATTTTAAACATGAATGAATGAACATGTAATTTAACACTCATATATAAGTCGACAGAGGGAAATAATTAAGTTTCAAAAAGAAATCTAATTAAATAATCAATCCTTATATTATCACAAAAGTAGAACACCACTTAAATATAATTAAGTTTTTACATTTAAGATAATTATATTAAGATTATTTAGATACATTTGAAGGGATTATACACTCTATATGATTATCCCACAACCCTCTCTATTCATTATGTAATTTAAAAGTTGGATAAAATATTTTTAGGATTTTATTAGGTTTAATAATTATTTATTGAAATTAAGCTCAAAGAACTTCAAAATTTTAAATGGACCTAAAATATAAGCCCAAAAATTATTAAAAAAAAAATTGTAAAACATGTATTAACATAATTAAAACATATCCAAAAAAAAAATTCTAATGCATTTGGGCCTATCATTCATGACCAAATAAATAAATGAGAAAATTTCTAAATTCTTAATTACACTCAAAATATTCTAAACTAATTAGTGTCTTCGATTTCATTGAAAACCTCTATATTAGTTGAGCACAAATCAAGGTTGATCATAATTTTTGGAGACCTACATAATTAATTATGGAATTTCTAAGTCATAGGCCATTTAATGAATTATTAATTGCTATTTAATCATGATAATGGTGGTTTTGAGTTTTAATGAAATCTAGAGACATTGATACTTTTTCTCAAGCGTCATCATGTTAGGTGATTATATTTAAACATTAAAATATGAACTTGGTAATTTCTAAGATTTTTTAATTAATTATTAAGAGGAATTAATCATTAAGCATTCTAAAACTCAAAACTCTTGATCCAAATACCTAAATCCCATGAAACTTTTATGGGATGTGGACACTGATATGATGAACCTGTCATAAAAATTTCACGTTAATCAAGCATGTATTTTAGGATTAATTAAAAATTATCATTTTATATAATTTTTAAATTATTTCTAAAATATTAGGTAAAATTTTAGAGTTTTAATTTTGTTGGATTTCACTTTGAAGGCTAAATCTCGAGGTGGGTCATTTATAATTTTTTATTTAATGAATAATTTCTTATTAATTTTTGAAGTTTATGCTCAATTAATTTACTTAGTTTAATTTGTAATTTCATATTTAACCCTAATTATGTGATTTTTGTTATTTAATCTAGAGAGCCTAATCAATTAATTTATGGTCCTTGACGTTGATAAAAATGTTTATAAATATTTTAAGGTTTTTTTAAAAAAATTTGTATTTTTATATTAATTATTCTATTTAAATTATCCTAAAAGGGCCTCAAAAATTATAACTATTGATCTAGGAGTCTAATTGACTTAAAATGTTTATGCTATGTGGACATTTACACCATGATACTACCTAAGAGATTTTAATTTTATTAGATTTCTATCTAAAATATATATTCATTGAGAAGTTACTGGTATTTTTTTAGTTAAGTGATTGATTTATTATAAAATTTTAAAGAGCTAGTTCAAATAAAATAATTATTAATTTTTTATTTCTTCATTAAAGTCTAATTAAGTGTTTTTTTAGATTTTAAGTAATCCAATTCTAAATTAATCTTAAAGTACCCAACATTATTTGATAATTTTTTATTTGTTGGATTCTCCTAAAAAAGATAAAGCTATAAATGGCTTATTTATAATTTTTAGTTGAGTATTTTTAATTTTTATGATTTTTTTTTAAAATTTTAGGTATTTCTTGAAAATTTTGAAATCTGAAAATCCACATATTTTTGTACTTAAACTAGTTTGCACTGATGTGATACCTCTACATGTGTGTAGACTCTTGATTACGCCACATGGAGATGACATGCATCGATTGAGAAATAATTAGATATGGACCATTTGATCGTTATATTGGAAGATCTAGATTAAAGGCGGATTAAAATAAATCAAAATGGGGATCTAATCATGGCCATCCATTCTAATCAAGTAGAATTGATGGCCTAGAAGGCCATCTCTCTCATGGGCGACGAACCAAAGGGTTGGGCAGATGAAACCAAGCTAGATTTTGTTGAATTTCGTAATTTTTGACGATCGTTGATGGAAATCACTTTGTTTTACATCGTGGATGTTCAAAATAAAAAGTACATGTGAAATCTATGAAACAAATTCTAGAATTACATCATCTTTTACAAAATATCAAACTTATGTCTTTCCTATGAGAGTTGAAATTTGCTTCACAAGCTGATGTTGAGTGAAGGTTTCAATTTGGAGACAATTCTTAAGCCGATATAAAGCTTTGAAATTAGTTTTCCCACTTCCCTCTTTGTGGATTGCTCCAACCACCAAGTGCCACCGCCTCTCAATGGAATTTGTTCAATTTTGGTGTTTTACTGAGTGAAAAAAAGGGAGATGAGTTGGTCTTACTTCTTGAGAGGTTAAGAAGGTGTTGGATGCCACAAATCAAGATTTTGGATGCTTTTACTTTTCATTCTCAATGGTTTGCCGAAAATCACCATGGTAGGTGATTTTCGAAGTGTGGCTATTGATGATTAGTAGTTAGCATTTATTGTGAGGAGTGGTTGAGTGATTAAAATTTCTCTAAGATATGAAAATGGAGTGATGTGAGGAGATGATTAGAATATGTGAGACGATGGTGAGTTTTGGAGCATTGCACTTCTTCCTCTCTTTCCCCTCTCCCACCTTTAACTTCTATTCCCTCTCTCCAAGTTGAAGTACCATTTCATACATGTGGAGATTCTGTGAGGTTGAGTGTGCCCAAGCTTGGTTTTGGTTACATTTGATGCCTCTAGGTTTGGGTTAGCTTTAGTTAACCTAAGTGGGTTGAAGTTGAATCAAATATTTTGTTTAATTGATTTGGGTTTATATCATGCTTTAATAATATTTAATATGTTGTTTATGGTGTTGAATTTGATTGATTATAATTGATTTGAGTTTATTTTGGATTTGACCTAAATTAGCATAATTCGGTCAATTTAGGTTCATTTGGATCGATTAGCTAAATTGGACCCAAAAGCTGGTTGGATTGAGTTCAATTAAGTGCCCTAAGTGATTTAGAGTGATCAATTTGGTCCAATTTCAATTTTTTTATTTTGGTTCAATATGTCCAATATAAGTCAATTTAAGTCAAGTTGACTAATTAACTAAATTGGGTCTAAAGGGCTATTAGATCATGTTCAAATGTTAATTTAAAACAAGTAGTAGTGATTATTTAAATTCAATTTGGGCTAAGTTGAATTTTAGCTCAATTAGGTTATGGGTCAAATTGAGCTAAGTTGGTCAATTGGTCAAATTGGTCAAATTAGTCAAATTAAGTTTAATTGATTATTATGGGTCTCTTTGAGGTAGCTATAGGTTTTTAAAAAGTTGGTTGTGAAGCTGTTATCAAGAAAGCAACTTTTCAAAAGCCATTGTGTATGTCACAAATACTTTTTTGTTTAAAAAAAAATTAAATAATAGCTTTCTGACAGTCACCACACTCTGATAGCTTTGATTTTTAAAAGAAGATTTTCACCATACTGAAAAGCAACTGAAAAACTGGTAGCCAAACATAGCTGTGATTACTTTCTAGCTATTTTTTGAAAAGTAAAGTAGCCGAAAAGCTGTCCCAAATTCACTTTAAATTTTATTCAAAAATTAATTTGAAGTATTTTGAAATACTTGGTTTTGGTTAAATTTGGATTAGCTCAGATTGAATTTAACTTTGGTCCCTATAGGGTCTAATTATGCTACCTTTAAAAAATGATCCAATTAGCTAAATTTAGTCTTAATTAAGTTTTAATCACAATCAATTAAGGTTTCAAATAAGTTGGATAGGTTCAATTTTAAATGATTTGGGTTAATTTTGGGTATAGCCCCTTTAGGCCCAAATGAGTCAAATCGGGTCAATTGAGCACATTCGTCAAATATGACCTCAATTAGGTGTGATTTATGTATGATTGGAATTTTGGGTGTCAAGTGATTTGATTAAAGTTTGGGTCAAGGTGACCTAAATGGGTCAAATAGTCTAATTTAGGCTAAGTAGGTTAATTAGCTCATTTGAAGCCTAGTGTGATTGATATCAATTTGGCTTGGAGTGTAAGAGTTTGGGTTAGTTATGCTAGATGAGGATCCACTAGTCTAATCTAGCTCTAACCTTAGGTTAACTAAGTCTTTCGGTTTGAGTTTGGATATCCCCTTAGCCACTAGAAGTGTCCTAACTCTAAGTGAGAAAGTATTGGTATCAAGATGAAAACTTATGTCTAAAGAGGATAGATGTCAACCTCCCTGAAGGTGAGGTCAACAACAAGCAAAACTATTTTATTCAACGAAATCCAATTTCTATTATGACTCACAACTTATTTATAACCTTTCAAGTATAAATAAATGAAAAACATATGCAAAAATTACTTTTAGAGGAGGTGGCTACCACCTAATGAATCAATAACCTCTTAAAGTCTATATTTATTTAATTGATTGATTCATTCTTTCTACAAACTAATTAGTAATAAAATATTGTTAGATTCTGGATCTTAAATCACTATTTATTCTATTTTTTTATTATAACTTAATCTTCATAAAATGTGGAGAAAGAAGGGAGAATATTCCACACATATTACCATACTATAACAAATTAGCTAAGTCCTTTTGAAAAGAACATGGGATCTGTAGTTTCCTTTATGATATTAAACATTATTAAAATTTAATTAAAATAAAATAATAAATTATTTCTACTTTTAATGTTGATGATTCATTTTCATAAATGAATAATGTTGGTAATGAATGAATTTTCATCATATATTCATCGTGATGATGATGATGATCAATAATGATGATATGGTGATGTTCATGACAAGTTGCATTAGTCTAAAGAAAGGAAAGCTATTCATAAATAAGCCATTCGTCTACAACACATAAATTTATATTCTTCTTATGCATTAATTTATTACTTCAACTTTATTCTTAGAGTTAAATAGAGAGTATGAAGGATGAAAAATATTGTTTTTGAGTAATAAATAAAAGAAAACAAATGGAAAATTTATAGGTGACTATGGGAAACATTTATGACACCACATATATTTTAGGAATTTTGTATTTGGATGATCAAATTCATCATTAAGGAGTAAACATATTTTCTCGAAAGATAAGCATATTATCCTATAATGGATTCAATCATTTAATAAAAGACTCCTAAGGCGAATGAGTCTTTAATGCACCAAAGAGTTTTTTTACTAAATTGCATCAGAAGTAGAGCAAGGTTTATTTTAAACTAGGTTCATGGTTCCCTACAAGGGCAAGCCCTCATAGTTAATTACATCTTAGGAATGAAGGATCTCTTCTAAAGAATACCCTCGATTAAAGAAATAAGCTATTGTTTATATGGATTTCTAAGATGGTTTCTAAATAAATGTTATTTTTAAATTTTAATTAGGAATAATCTAAAGTGGAAAAACTTATTTTTGGAAGGCAATAGGAATGATGAAGGAAATGCCAATTGATATTGGGATCCTAGTGGGCATTTCAACTATCTATCATTTGGCTTTAAATTTTAAAACTTAGATTAATTTTTGAGTTGAAATTTTTATTAAAAATCTAAGACTTAGATTGTAGGAGCACAAGACTATAGAAATGCCTAGGATTGAAGATTTACTCTATTATGATGCTTTAGAACCTAAATCTATAAGTGCTTCTGACATAAGACAAATGCTCGACCTAGTTCACTCTTGGAAATTATTGGTCATTCCTCTCATTTGAGAAACACAACCTATCTTAGACTCTCCTAAACTTATAACCCATCTAGATGGGCTACCAGCTAACACCACCTAAGCGCATTTTAAATTTATGATTCTAAGTCTCATGTATGCAAGATGATCTGGCTGTTATATTTTAGGACAGAATCTAAGAATCTAGACTCACTCATTAATTCCTAGGATCATGTAGGGTATGATATGATCCTAAATAATGCATGCCAAGTTTGTTTAGAATTGTACTTAGTTTGGTTTGGGTTTGGCTCAATTTGATCATTTGGGTGCACTTGGTTTGATCTAATTTGGGTGGACTTAGACTTGGCTCTTGTGTGTCCATTTAGGTTAAATAGGTTAATTTGATCAATTTGATCAAATTATGTTGGATGAAAGGTTGACTTGTGTTTGATTAATCATTAAGAATGATTGTAGGTGTTGGTTTGAATTAAATAGGATTAGAATAGATTTTGGCTCAATTTGATCCTCTAAGTCAAATTGGGCTAGGTGAGTCAATTAAGTTGGTTTGGTCAAAATGGATTTAATTGATGGTTGAAGAGTACCAATAATAAATTTAAGATTGGCTAGAAGCATTGATTGCAATCAATTTGAATTGGAATGAGGTTTTGCTCACTTTGGTCCTTTAGGTCAATTTGGGTCAATTTGGGTCAATTTTGGTCAATTTGGGAAAATGGTCAAATTAACTTAGCTAGGTTCAATTGATTTCAGTTGGATGGTGTATGATGATCAATGATTACTTTGGAAGAGGTTGGGCAGATCTATTTGGTCCAATTTGGGTTAGATTAAAGAGTGAAATAATTTGATCCTTTAGGCCTAATTGGGTCAAGTAAACTAATTGAATTAATTGGGTTCAATTGAGGCCAGTTGAATGAAAAGAGGTGTTCAATGACAAATTTAGAATTGATTGATGGCCTTAGTTATTATCAAATTAAGCTAGATTGAACTTTCACTCATTTGAACCCCTTTAGGTCAAATGGGTCAACTTGGGTCAAATGAACCAATTGGCTTGATTGGATGGGTTGGAGTGAATTAAAATATTTGATTGGATGTTTAGAATAGTCATGAGACTTGGATCAATTCAATTTAGCTTGGAACAAGTTGAATTGGGTTAAGTTATGTCAACTTGGTTACTTACCTAAATTGACCTATGATGGGTCATATTAAGCATTGGATATATTGATACTAGTTGAGGTTTAGTTGTTAATTATTCAGATTAAATATGAGGTTTGATTGGGTTTAGGGTAGGTGGTGCCCTGCCTATCCTAAGTCATGGTCTAATCCTAAGGTTGAACCTTATGAAACCTTAGGCTTGGGATTAGTGTTTTATTAACTGCTAAGAATGTATTAGCACTAGGAATGTCTTAGTGCCTAGATGAATCCTAAGTATGAGAAATGGGTAGTCAACCTCACTCCAAAGGTGAGATCAACAACTAGACTCATTGTTTTCAAAATTTCATAGGTGGTGTTAGCTGACAACTCATCCAGGCAGGTTATAAGTTTAAAAAATGATCGGTTCATATTTCTCTGGTAGAAAAAGAATCGATAATTCCAATAAATTTTTTATTAGGTTGAGCCTTTGACTTATGTTAGAAGCATTTGTAGACTTAGGGTCTGAAGTATCATTTTGGAATAAGTTTTCAACCACTAGCCATTTCTGCAGTCTTGTGCTACTAAAATCTAAGTCCTAGATTTTTAATAAAATATTAATTCAAAATCTTATTAAATTTAATCTAAAGAAAATGCAAAGCTAATAGTAAGATAGTTCAAATGCTTATGTTGACATCACTTTTGGAGTAAAGATTCATCATCCTATCTTAGACTTAAGGAGTCTTCTAGACATTAGAATCTTCTTAGCCATAGGACACTTCTAGTGATTAGGCGAACACTAAACCTAAGCTTAGAGTCTTAGGAAGATGTACCACAGGTTTAGGCTGTTCCTTAGGACCAATAAAGAACCTATCTATCCTATGACCAAGACTAAGACCTATGCCTATCCACTCATGCAAATCCAACCTCCAATTCATATAATAAAATGAAAATGGATTTCATTTCATATCCAAGCTCCAAGTCAAAATGATTTGAACCCAAACCAATCTTAATCCCATGATCCAATCCTAGGGACTCAACCCAAAACTCTTTCAATTAAACCGAACTTAATTAATTTTCACAAAAGCATTCCAACCACTCAAATCTTTATTTCAAACTCTTCCAAAACCTATAATCAAATCAAACCAATCCAACCAACCTAACTTAGCCCATTTGGTATAAAGGGTCCACATGAGAAAAAATCAAATTAAACCCAAATCAATTGCAATCAAAGTCATCAATCATTCCTAAATCAATTATCAAACTCAATTCCACTAAATTCAACCTATTCCAACCCAAATTGACCCATTTAGCTCACTTCACCTAAAGTGACCTAAAAGACCCACCTGATCCAAACTTGAATCCAACCCAAATTGAATTGAACCAACCTATCCAATCTCTTCTACAATGATTGTTCATCACCCTTGATTATCTAATTACAATCAATTGGGTCAAACCAAACTAATTTGATCACTTGACCAAAGTTGACCCATTTTAGCTTATATGAACTAAATTGAACCAAACTCTATTGTAAACCCAATCAATTAAATCCATTGATTCCTATGAATCATAAATTGATCCTTGCATATGATTCAACTATCAATTAAGCCAAACCAAACCCAATTGGTCCCTTAACTAAAGTTGACCTAATTTGACCTAAAGGGCCAAATTGGGCCAAACCTCAATCCAATCCAAATTGATTGAAACCCATGCTTCCAAACAATCATGAATGGATTATTGAACATGATCAAACCCTTGATTGAACCTAATTTGACCAAGTCAACCCAACTGACCCATTTAACCCAAATTGACTTAAAGGGTCAAATTGATCTAAATCATTTCCCAATCTAAATTAATTGAAATCAACACCTACAATCATATCCAAATTGGTCAACTTAGTCCATTTGACCTATATGAACTCATATGAGCCAAATTCAAATCCACTCCAAATCAAATCACACCAATTGAACCTAAACATTCCAAATCATATTTTGAATTTAACCAAACCCTTGATTTGACCCAATTTGAACAATTGGTTAACCTAAATTATCTTGACCCAATCTGACCTACATTTGTCAAATTGAGCCAAACCCATTCAAACTAACTGTAAACCCAACCAAACTTGGCATCACCTATCCTTAGGTCACCATGGGTCAGCCCAAATCAAACCTAACATTTCAAACCAAAATTAGCCCTAACCCATTGGGTAAACCTCTCCAAATGAGAAAAAATCCCCATTTGGATGGTCTCACCTTCCCTTTTTCCCTTGGCAGCCACCCAAAGATTATTTTGGACCTCTGACCCACTAGCTAACTTGACCCAAAGCTGATTAGGTTAGCCATGGGTCAAAGGGGGTGAGCTAACCCAAGCCACTCCATTGGCTCACCTTGGTGTGGAAGGACACTCCGCATCAGCCCTTACTAACCAACTTCCCTCAGTTAAACACTCAAGGAGATCCACCTCAGCCATTCCCTAACATCCCTGGCAGCCTTCATCGGCCAAATGTCTACGAAAACTAGAGCCAATCCCCACTGTCTGATCTTATTGGGAGGAGAGTATACTCCTCCCCCATCTCATTCCATAGATAGAGAATCATCCTCAAAGCTTCATAGAGTTGAGAAGAGATTCCTTAGTGCCTTATCGACCTCCCTTGAGCTCCCCATCACTGGCGACATCAAACCTAAGCAAACCCGAACCTCTTCTCTGACCAAACCTCACCTAAACTCCTCCAAATCCAAATTCACCAACACCTTCCTCAAGCTCCAACGAGGAAAAATGAATAGATCCTTGATCATTTTAAGCACTAGTGACCATCCCTAGACCAACTATGGTGACATTTCTAGTGGTGCTTGGTCCACAAAGCCATAAGTGAGGAAGCAATTCTCAGGCTTCTCAGTAGGGCTTCGTCTCTTCAAGATGAAACTACCTTTGCCATTGGACTGCCGATCTTGACCTCTGATGAGGTAAACTCTAGCAAATTATGGAAATCCTCCTAGACGTTGGTCTTTTTTAAAAGAAATATTGATTTCATATGATTTCTATCATAAGATCCCCTTAGATCTCTTTCTTGAAGCTTTTGGATTCAATCCTGATGCCTCATGAGCTCTGGTGAGCTCAGATCGAGCGGAGGAGGGTGGATGGTGTCAGTCTTCCATCGCTCAGGGAAGGAAGGATCATCTGCCATCCATTCTGCGTGATTGGAATGGATTACCATAATTAATTCAATTAGAAATTCTGATTTAACCCTAATAGATCCACAAAATTAATCCCCACTGTCTGATCCAAGTTGGACAGTAGGGACAAAAGTGCATCTACTGCCACTAACTCATCATGCCGCGTCAGATGATTTAAGTGGCCAATCCCGTGATGCCATGTAAAAGCGCCGCCTATCAGTTACCGTATGGCACCAATGGGATTAGAGATTAATTAGTCTTTAAAATGTCATTTAATCACCCTAAACTTTAAAAATCCATAACTAATTGTAGAAAAATTAGAAAAATATAAATAAATCTATTTTGGAAAGGATAAACAGAGTAGATTTTAATAAAAATAATTCTTTTATGGTTTGAATAGTGAATAGAGCTTAATTAGGGTTTGATTTTTTTTAATTAGCTTAATTAAGCCCTAATTACTTGGCTAATGAGTCTCAAATTGAATGGGTTGATTCTATTGGATGTCCTCTGCATCTCAGAATTTTCTTGAGATTTATTGGTTAGGTAATTAAGAGAATTTGAATTTTTAATCTTAATTGCCCACTCTAATTAATATAATGATTATTGAAATTACTAAATAGTAAAAATTAATTAAGTAAACTTGATTAATCATGGTTAACAGTGGGAATAATAGAGGTGAATGATCAAGGGCTCTTCCTTGGTCATTTGCTTAAGTCTCTTTCCATGGTTGGGTTTAACTAAATTATGATTTAATTAAGGAGTTAATTAAGCAATTAATAATGAAATCAAATCAAATTAAAATAATAACTATTTTAGATAATTAACATTCAATTCATGGGTTCCTCTTTATGTGTTCAATAACATCAAGATTCTTAAGGAAATTATGATTAAACCATGGGTTGTGGGAAAATTATATAAGTACTTAATTAGATTCTTTATTTTGATTAACACTTAATTATGAGCTTCATTGCATTAGGTCCCTAAGTGCATTGCAAATTTAATTTTCAATTTGCATAATCATTGGAATCTCATAATTAGATTATTAATCAAATTAAAGATGCATAGGAAAGGGAAAATAAATGAATTGCTTAATATTTCAAACTTAATCAATTCATAAAATCCACTTAATTAGTTCTCATTAAATGCATTAAGTCACCAACATGGGATGGGAGTAAAAATAGCAAATGATTCCTCATCTTCGAGTTTAATAATTAAAATCCAAAATCAAATTTCATAAGAATCCTTAAATAGTTTTATTTAATGTGATTGTCCTTAAGAATTAATGTAGTTGAATGAATTATGTGGGAATGTTTGATTATTATTTTCTAATCATTATAAATATTGTATGCCATGTGATATCATGCATTCATATTTTTCAAAAATAAAAGAATCAATGGAATTTATTTATGTGTTAGTTGCATGTGTTGGCTTAATCTTATTAAATGTGTGGCTATTATCACTAATAAATTTCAAAATTATTTTTTAAAACTATAAATTAATAATGAAAAGTTAGAGTGATATTAGCTATGAATACTTCCATATGATTTGCAAGTGTTTATAGCTTAAGCATTATTAAAGCATTGTTTTATCTCAATTATTCATGTATGAGTTTACATATGCTTGAATAATAATAAGTATGTAGTCTGGACATCCCGGGAATATGAGAATTTAAGTAGGCCGATGAAGGTCATTGATTATCTCACTTCCCTAGTTAACAAAGGCACGTACTTATTTAATTTCATTCATATGTGTACTTGTACTAGAATTTGAATAGGACTTTACTTTACATGTGTAAATGATTCACTAAAACAAAATCTTTCGCATGACTTTCATTCTCATAGTTGTGTTTTCATTCATCTGTATTTAAGAATAGTAAGTATATAGTCTAGACATTCTGGGAATATGAGGATTTAAGTAGCCCCACAGAGGTCATTGATTATCTCGCTTCCCTAGTTCAAACAATGATGCGTACTTGCTTAAAATGTTTATACATGTGTGTGTACTTAGCTAAGAATTAAAATCTCACTTTTCTATGAAAATACATGCATTCATAATCATCTAAGTGTTCAAAAAATACATTGTATGTATAGGTATTCTAGGTTTAAAATCATATGCATGTTATGGGTGATGAAAAGGAATGGTGCAACATACTCTATGTGATGGAAATTTAATTACATTAATCTTAAGATATGTTTCATGTTAGATAGGACTCTTTAAGGTTAACCTAAACTTAGGATTAATAAAACACTTAATAAATCATTCACTAAATGAAACTAAGTCATAACAATGTATTTTAGAAAGTAACTTAAGGTAAGGATGAAAGAGGTTAAGGTTTTTTCTTCTTTTTACAACACATAGTAGCTAAGTTAATATCAAATGAAACAAAACAAAAATACAAATTTAAAATCCACCAATTCTTTAAGTAACTTAAAATGAAACAATCCCTCATGTTTAACTTAAAAAATTTCAAACCTTAGCTAGGTGAAAATCTAAAGCCTAGCTGAGACATACCACATTAAGCCTAAGCACACACATTAGAATCCTAAGTCACTTCTTCTAGCTTTAGGTTAGGACAGTGTATATAATGATATTATGTTGTGTTTTATGTTGCATTATTTTACAATGGATGTTAGGATTATGGATCGTAGACTAGATGTTAGGCTGTTGTTAGTCTAATGTTGCTTTCTACTAGGGATTATGCTAATGGGGCTGCTAAAATAAATATACATGCTTCTATTTGTAGGTTGCTTATACCCCTAAGCATAATCTATGATCAGGATAGGTGGGCTTGGTTACCCATGTGCAGGGTGCTAAGTCCAAATTACATAATACAACTACTTAGAATGTATGTATGTTTAGCTAATATATGTTTCACCAGTGTAGTTAGATTTTATTTTCCATAAATATATAATTTTACAATAGGAATTAAGATTAATGCTATGGGGTTTAGGATAACCAGTGGCTAGAAGGCATAATCCTGGGAGAACTTATGAAGCCTTGGAGCTTATTCAAATCAAAAGAGAAAAAGAAAGAAGAATGAAGAAAAGAAAGGAATGAAGACCCCCACAGTATCAAATTTAATTTCAATTATAATTATTCTTTTTGTAATCTAGGTTGTATAAGGGTAGAGCTCGGCTACCTAATTTTCTCTTTTCCAGGGTGTACAATGGTCTAGTTGCATCGGCCTTTTATTCTTTTATAGAATCTATACATGTTTTAAATCTTATGTTTAGATTGAACAATAGAAATTACATCTTATTTATAATTTCTTAAACTTTATGTTTGAATGTGAGTCCTTGATGCGGTAGGCTCTTAGAATAAAATTAATTTTTCAACCTAATTAACAACTCACAACTAAAAATTTAAAACAACTCATAACTTCATCCTAAAGCCTAGGATATAATCAAGATAATTAAAAGATTTGGCAACCCCTTAACTGAATGTTGAATGTTTAACATCATGCATATAATCTTGATTCATTCTTGAATAATGAGGGTCTCCATTCTTGCACTTTAAGGAACTCTTGACTTGTGAGAGCACCCCCTCATGATGGAGATCTCCCTCACTCTTTCTGATTTGGCCAATAATTTAATTTCATTATGCATTTAGGCATAAAATATCCCAAGCCTTTGTCCAAAATATTGTGTCAAAATAATATAAAATTTATAAAATTTTGCATTTTAGACTAAGTCATATACTCATGTTAGTCATGATCTACTCTCTTAGAGTGTGAGTTTAGGACCCTAGTCTCTTTCCAATTTAAATAACACCCTTGTTATCTTGCAATTACACAAGACCAGCCTACATGGTTTTGAATCGTAGGAGGTGTTAGCTGGCGGCCACTCCAGGCGGTGCTAAGTCTAAAAGAGTCGAACGAGTTTTTTCTCTCTTATGGAGGTAAACCCTTATGTCCCCCTTTCACTTAGATTTAGGTCATGCATTTATCTTGTGATAAAGCTCCCTAGATTTATTATATGAGATTGCCTATTTCTTTTAGTCTATGAGTATAAATCCTCACCTCTTAGGCATTTCCACAATCTTGTATTGATGGATTGTTAGCCCTAGCATTCTAATAAAATTCTAGTTCAAATTAGAACAAATCTTCACTTTCAAATATATAAAACCTCACCATAAGATAGATTGGAGTGCTCACTCGGCTTCTTAATATCATGAGTGCTCTGTACTTATCTTCCTTCAGAATTCAAAAAAAAGTCTTTTTAAATTGAACATTCACACTTGATCTTCAAAAAAATAACCAATTCATTGATAGTATAATATTGAAATCTTTGGAGATAATTAATTGACTACTTTAATCAAGAGTATTCTTAGAAAATCTCATTTTCTATGATATAATTAACTATGGAGGCTTGCTTCCATAGGGAACTAAAGAACCTGGCATAAAATAAACCATACTTTACTTTTAGATGTAAAATAAGGGAAAGATCTCTAGTATATAGGAAGACCCATCATGCCTTAGGAGTCATTATTAAGTTATTAGGTCCATTTTAGGGTGATGTTTCTATCTTTCAAGATGGTACATCATATCTTAATATCGTACCCGATCACTTCAATAAGTACCCCCTAAGATTTATGGGTGTCCACTCGACATCCAAAATAAAACACCATAGCTTACTAGGTATCTCAATATCTATAAGTATTTACTACATAATTCTGATTGGACTCAAAAAAGAACTCATCTCCTTTGAAGTGTTCCCTATTAAAAATTGAAATTAAACAATCTTTTAAGACAAGCATTGAAATTTTTAGAAATAAAAAATTATTTTCTTAATCAAGAGTGTTCTTAAGAAGAATTTCCTTCTTCTTAAGATGTGATTAACTATAGAGGCTTGCCCTTATAGGGAACTACAAACCCAACATAAAATAAACCTTGTAGCACAAAGGAAAATAAATCTCTTGACTATCGAAGTCCCATTAGCCTTAGGAGTCCTTATTAAGAAATTGAATTCATTATAGAATAACATGTTTATCTCTTGAGATAATATGTTTATTCCTTGATTACATATTCAATTATCTAAATAAGAAATTCCTAAAATCCATGTGGTGTCATAAACCTTTCCCCACATATGGATAAAAACTTAATATTTTCTTCATGTTGTTTTAGATATAGTGTTGCTTCATTTGGACATTGCTTGAAATCCTTCTCCTTGAAGTATTTATCAATCATGTCATTCCAGACTCTTGGAGCTTGCTTTAGCCCATATAGTGCTTTCTTTAATCTTAGTAATTTATTCTCCTAAACTTTATAGATGGATCCTTGAGGTTGATCAATAAATACCTCTTCTTTCAAATATCCATTCAAAGATAGTGACTTAACATTCATTTGATAAATTATCCATTCCTTTTGTGTAAGTTAAGCGAGTAGTAGTCAAATTATTTTTGTATACTCTAATATGTAAATAGAACCGGTGAGCACTCACTACAAGCAATCTTCATAATAAGTATGAATACATCACTCACTAAAAACTAACTCGCCCTACTTGTGGTGAACAAAGAAGAGCTCAATGGACAGAAGGTATGGGAGTTGACCATATAAATGATGAGTCATCCTTGAAAGGGAAAAGATCAAAGTGACCGACCAAGTTGCACAACCAAGATCGACCAACTCACCTTCTTACCAAATGGTCACTTAGAATGTACGTTGGTCAGCTCAAAATTAATGAATTAAAGGACCTTGTTTGAGAAGCTACTACTCGCAGATGATTATTCACTCCACATTGGCGAGTGTCCTCTATGCTTAACTTACTTTATGTATAGCTGTTGACCTCACTTTTGAAGTGAGGATTAATTCTTCCCAATTTAGATCTAGGAGCCTTCTAGGCACTTGGACTTCATTAGTTCTAGGACACTTCTAGTGATTAAAGGAACACTACATCGGATCCTAAAGACCTATAGGGCATAACCCTAAACCTAGAGTTTATCTTAAGGTAAATAGGTTTCACCTAACCTAAGGCCTAAATCAAAGACTCAGACCCATTCACTCATCCAAACTTAAGTTCATGTAGATGGAGATAAACCAACCTCAAACCTATTCAATTAATCTTAATTGAATTGGGATTTTTTAATCCAAGATCCAAGCCAAATTAACTTGGACCTTAACCCAAGTTAACCCCACCATAATTCTATAACTCCATTCAAACCCATTCAACCAAACGAAACTTACTTTGATTTTATGAATTACTTTGATTATTCAATCGATCATTCCAAGCCCCTCCAACACTTGCAATCAAGCCAATTGTACTAAAGGAATTTGATCAACCCAAGTTAGCCCATTTGACCTAAAGGGTTTAAATGAGCTAAAAGCTAATTAAGCCCAAATAAATTGTAATCAAAGCCACCAATCAATCTCAAATTTATCATTAAACACATCCCAACCATCCATAACCCTAATTGGTCCAAGTTGACTTGACTAAGCCACTTAACTCAAAGTGACCTAAAAGGGGTAATTAAGCCAAACTCTAATTAGCTCTCATTGGATCAAATCAAGCCATCCAATCTCTTCATTGATGATTGTAGGTCATTATTAAACACTCTACTACAATCAATTGAACCTAATCAAGTCAATTTGACTCTTTGACCCAATTTGACATAAATAGTCAAATTGAACCAAATCAAATCTTAGATAAATTAGTTGAAACCAATGCTTCTAACCAATCACTAATTCAATATTAAACATGATTGTTCAATTGAACCCAATTTGGTCAACCCAACCCAATTAGTCCACTAGCCCAATTTGACCTAAATGGTCAAATCAAACCAAATCACTCTATAATCCAAATCAATTCAAATAAACTCTACCAATCAATTACAAATGACCAATTGAACATAAACCTAACCCTTGCTCAATGCAATTTGGTCAATTTGGTCAAATTAGTCAACATGACCCATTTGACCCAAATTGAATCAAACTAGTTGCACTCATTCACTTCAAATGTACAATTGAACTTACCCAATCATCACTTTGACCCAATTTGATCAAAATGGTCAACTTAGCCCAACTTGACCCATTTGACCTATATTAGTCAAATTGAGCAAACCCAACCAAACTAAGCCCAAATCCAACCAAACTTAGCATGATGGGACAAAATCCCCATTTGGGTGGGTTCTCCACCCCCTCACCCCATGGCGGACATTTGGCTCTTCTTGGACAGAGGACCACTGACCCAACCTAACCCAAAACTATTGGGCTCAACCTTTGACCAAGAGAGGGTAAGTTCACCCATGCACAATCATTGGTCCACCTAAAGAAGAGTGTACACCTCATGACAGTCCACTACACTCCCTCAACCTTTCATCCTCAACCACCTCAGCAATCCCTGCCATGTCCAGTCACCTACTCCAACCAGATAGCTACCAAAGGCTGAACATATCGCAACCCTTAGTTCAGTGGGGGAGGAGAGTATACTCCTCCCCATCTATTCAAACTCAGTAGACAGTTTCCCAAGAGCATTTCATAAAGTCTCATACTTTCTCCCAAGCTCCTCGTACACTTCATGACCGGCCGGGCTAGCTCCCGATCGAATCTAAGAGCTCCATCTATCCCAACTTCTCAAATCTCCACCAAACTTAAATTAACTCTTTCCACACCTTCACCTCACTTCTGCGAGTTAAAATGAATCATTTCCTGAGCTATTCGACCATCGAAAGACAACCCTAGACCAACTCTGATGAGCTTTGGTATAATGTTTGGTCCACAGATCGATCGGTGAGGAGGCAGCTTGAGATCTTCTCAACAGGGCTCATATTTTCAAGATGAAGCTACCTTTATCAATGGACCACTAGTCTATAGCTCCAACAAGGTAAAAATTTGACAATAGTAGCCTCAGCCTCTAGGTGTTGGTCTTTTTTTTAAGTGAATCATATTTTTGGGTGATCTCCACTATAGGATCTCCCTAGATTCTTTCTCTAATTATTTTGGTGTCAATTTCACCATCGAATAAACTCCCACGAGCTCAGATCAAACGACAAAAGGTGAATGGTGTCTGTCTTCCAGTGCTCGCAGAATGATGGATCACCATTCGTCCGTTCCTCGTGATTAGAATAGACAATTGTGATTAATTGCATTAGAATTTTCAATTTAATCCCTTTGAAATCATGAAATTAATCTCGACCCTCTGATCCGAGATTGAACGGTCGAGACGAAACCACATTTGCCTCCACTGAGTTAGCTGTTGCATCAGAAGATTTAAGTGGGCAACACCATGTTGTGATGTGGAAAGCACTGTCGTGTTAGCATCTGCATGGCACCGATGGTTTAAATGGTTAATTAAGGTTTAAGAATATAATTAAATGGCCAGAGCTTCAAACAATCATAACTAATTATAGAAAAATTTAAAAAATGTAAATAAACACATTTTGGAAAGGTTAGATAGAGTAGAATTTAATAAAAATTAAATTTCTAATTAGTACATAATGAATAATGCTTGATTAAGGTTTGAAGCTCAGGCTAATTACCTTAATTAAAATCAAATTACTTGGCGTATTAATTCTAAATTTGTTGGAATGATTCTATGGGATGTCCTCTATCTCTAATAATTTTTTTGGAATTATTTGCCATGTAGTTTAAAGATTTTGGAATTTCAATCCCAATTACCCTCTTTAACTAAGTAAATGATTATTAAAAATTGGTGAATCACAAAGATTAAATAATTAATGTTAATTAATCAATATAAATAGTGAATATAATGAGAGAAATAATTAGGACCCCTTTCCTAATTACTTTTCCAAACATCCTTCCTTAAGAGGGTTAATTAACATGTTTAATAATAAAGGAATAATTAAGGATAATTAATGATAAAATAAAATAAAATTTATTCAGTTGATTCAAACATGATATATTAATCCCTTTATGTGTTTAACAACACAAGGTCATTAAAGAAATTATGAATAACCCATTGGTGTTGGAAAATCATAAGAGTATTTAACTGAGATTATTTTCTTCTTTAATTTAATTAACTCTTAAGCATAAGCCTAATTTCTTTAGACTACTTTAGGTGCATTGCTAATTTTATTTTCCTAAAAGCATATCATTGAAGGCTCAAGATCAAGTAGTAAATTAAATTAAAGAATTTTAGAGAAGGATAATTAAGTTGATGTGCTTAATGGTTTGAACCTAATCAACTCATAAAATCTATTTAATTTCTTTCTTTAAATATGTCAAATCACCAGCATGGGCTAGGATAAATTTTAAGTATCATTTCTCCTTTTTAGGTTTTAACAACTTAAACATAAAAATCAGGCCTTATAAGAACTTTGGTTTGTGTTAAGGAGTGTTTATTTGGCTTGAATGTCCCTAGGATTCAATGTAAATAACTATGTTATGTGGCAACATTTAATTAATTTTTTTAATTATTATAAATGTGCATGTCATTTGGTTTATATGTTCATATTTTAAAAGGAAAAGAGAGAATTAAAAGAATATGATTGCATTTAAGTTGCACGTATTAGATAAATGTTATTATATAGTGTGGCATTTATCATTAATAAATCTCAATTTATTTTTGAAATTATAAACTAATAATGAATAAAAATGTTTGAAGTTTAAGTTAATATTGGCTATTAATAATTAATAATGTTTCTATTTAACTATAACATATAAATAGCAAAGGATTGTTTTATCTTTATGTTTCATGTGCATAGTTACATGTATTTAAATTAACAAGTATATAGTTTGGACATCCCAAGAACACGAGGCTTCAAGTAGCCCCAAGGAGCTCTTAGATAACCTCAATTTCTTGGTTTAACAATGGCATGTACTTGCTTAATTTCATCTATGTGTATATATGTGCTAGTGTTCGAGATAAAACTTTGCTTTTCTTGTAATTAAATTTTATATGAATAGAGAATTTATTTTTACATAGTCCTTGCTTGATTTTATTCCTATGCTTATAGATATGTTCACATGTATTTGAATTGGCAAGTATATAGTCTAGACATTCCAAGAACATGAGACTTTAAGTAGCCCCAAGGATGTCTTAGATAATCTCACTTCACTGGTTTAACAATGGCACGAACTTACTTAAATTTTTAATACATGTTTCCATATGCTTAGCTATGAAATGAAATCTTTCTTTTCTATTAAATTCATGCATTAATGATCATCAAGTGTACAGAATATGAGTATGTATTGCATGTACAAAAATGTACACTAAATTAAAAATTAAGAACAAAGGAGAAAATAAAAGAAAAGTGAAAGCGTGTGTATGTTATTGATAATGAAAAGAAGTAGTGGAATAGTTACTCAATTTCATTAATCCTAAGATGTGTTTCATCTTTGAATGAGATTCCTTAAAATTAACCTAAACTTAGGCTTAATAAAATATTCATAAATGGTTAACTAAGAAAATTAAAGCCCTGATAATATACCTTTAGAAAATAACTTAGGATAAGGATAAAGAGGTCAAACCACTTTATTATTTTTATAATAATTAGATGTTAAGTTGGTATTAAATAAAATAAAAAATGTAAATTAAAATCAATCAATTTATTAAAATATTTGAGGTGAACCCACCCCTAATGATTAATTTAAATAATTTTTAAACTCTAGACAATCATACTTCTAAAGTCTAATCAAGACATACCACACTAAGCCTTAGCACACACATTAGAATGCTAAGTCACCAATTCTAGTGTTAAGTTAGGTCGGTGTATGTTATGATGATTTATTTTTGTTTTATAATATAATATTTTAGACTGGATGTTAGGATTGTTAGTGTGATGACTGGATATTACGTAGTAGTAACCTAATGATATTTTATGCAAGAAATTATGCTAAAGGGGTCATTATAATAACAAATAAATATAAATTTTCTTGCTTTCAGGTCTTGCTTATGCCTCTAAGCATAATCCAATTAGGACAGGTGGGCTTGGTTACCCAAGTGCAGGGTGCTAAGTCTAAATATGTTAAATATAGTTGCTTGACCTATATGTTTGGTTAACTTACATTTATTTTGCAAGTGTAGTTAGATTTTATATTTTATAAATATGTAATTTTTGTAATAGGATTAAGATTAGTGCTATGGGGTTTAGGATGAGTGCTGGTTATAATGTAAAGACTTGGGAGGCCCTACGAAGCCTAGAGAAAATAGATCTAAAGAAGAAAAGGAATAAGGATTGAAGACCCCCATAACATTTATTTCATTTGTAAAATTCAATTATAATCTAGGTTGTATAAGGGTAAAGCTTGGCTACCCAACTCTTTCTATTTTCCAAGGTGTACAGTGGTACCTGGCTACATCGACCTTTTATTCTTTTATGAAATTCTAATATTTGATTGTTGTGTTTAGTTTGTGCAATAGAAATATCATGCTTTTCATAGGTTTCATAAAGTGTGATGATTTGATTTATGGCTTGGATGCAGTAAGCTCTTTATGATAAAATTTAAATTTTTTCTCCTCACTAAATAACTCATAACTAAATTATTAATACAACTCATAACCTCATCTTAAATCCTAAGTTCTTAACCAAGATAATAAAAGATTTAAGAACCCCTTAGCTGAATGTTATATGTTATCACACCATGCACATCATATTGTGCCACTCTTGAATATGGAGGGTCTCCACTCTTGCACGATAGGGAGTATTCTTGACATTTGAGAGCAATCCCTTATAGAGGAGACCTCTTCTAATTGATTTAATCCATAACTTAATTTCATCATAAATATAGGCATAATAGTCCTAAGACTTGGTCCAAAATGAATGTGATAAAATAATCCAAAATTTGTAAATTTTTTGACTTTAGTCTATGGCATGCTTACATATTAAACATGATCTAGTCTCTTAGGGAGTGAGTTTAGGACTTTAGCTTCTTTCCTAATTAAATAATAACCTAGCTATCTTGCGTCTACATAAGACCGACCTACATGGTTTTAAAGGATAGGAAGTGTTAGCTGGGGGCCTATGGTGTTTTAATTTCGAGTCGTAGGGACACCACACAGATCTTAGGGAGCACTCATTGAAGTGATTAGGTATGACATTAAGCCATGATGTACCATTTTTGAAGATGGAAAGATCACATTATAATGGACCAAATCACCTAATAAAGACTCTTAAGGCAGATGGGTCTACATGTATACTAGAGATCTTTCCCCTACTTTACATGGAGAAGTAAAGTAGGATTTATTTTATGTTGAGTTCTTTAGTTCCCTATGGAAGCAAGCTTCCATAGTTAATTACATCTTAGTAAACAAGAATTTTTTAAGAATACTCTCAATTAAAGTAGCTAATAAATATCTCCAAATATTTCAAAGCTAGATTATCAAAGGATTGAGTATTTATGAAAGTCAAGGGGGAGAGTTCAAGGAGGAAGACTTATTTATGAATTATAAAGGAGGATAAGTAGGGACCACTCATGATAATAGGAAAACTAGTGAGTGCTCCGGTCTACCCTATAATGAGGCTTTACATATTTGAAAGAGAATTTAATTTTGTTTAAGTTGGAATCTTTATTAGAATATTAGGGCTAATAATCCATCAACACAAGATTGTGAAAATGCTTAAGAGGTGAGGACTTATACTCATACCCTGAAGAAAATAAGTAGCCTTAGAACCTAAATCTAAGATGTTTTAGTACAAGCTAAAAGCACGACATAGGTCTAATCGAAAAATGGGACATAATGGTTTACCTTCACAAGAGAGGATAAACCCATCCCGACTCTTCTAGGTTTACAACCGCGTGGAGAACCTGCCAGCTAATACCTCCTATGCTTTAAAACCATGTAGATCGGTCTAATGTAGATGTAAGATTGCTAGGCTATTATTTAATAAATAAGGAAGCTAGAATCCGAAACTCACTCCCTAAGAGACTAGATTATGACCATGAAAACGTGACTTAGACTAATGTAAAGATTTATAATATCTTACACCATTTTGGCACATTCATTTTGGATTAAGGCTTGGAACAATTATGCCTATATTCATGATGAAATAATATTGTGGGCTAAATTAGTGGGAGGAGGTGTTTTCCACTACAAGGGATCATCCTTAAAGGTCCAACATATCCTCTATCATGCAAGATTGGGGAACCTCCCTATTAAAGAGTGAAACAAAATGATATGCCTAATGTGAGAACATACAATATTCAGCTAAGAGGTTGATAAATTTTTTATTTATCTTGATTATAAACCTAGGCTTTGAGGTGAAGTTGTGATTTATATTTAAAATTTAGTTATGAGTTGTTTAATGGGGGTAGAAAATTAATTTTATCCTAAAGAGCCTACCGCATCAAGGCCACACATTCAATCATCAAACTTTAAGAAACCTATGAAAAATATGACATTTCTATTATGAAAACTAAATATTTAAATTTTGTAAAAGAATAAAAAGCTGGTGTGGTCGGGTACCTCCATACACCCCGAAAAAGAAAGAAGTTGGGTAGCCGAGCTCTACCTTTATACAACCAAGATTACAAAAGAATATTACAATTACAATAAAATAGATGCTATTGGGTTCTTCAACTTCTTATCTTTCTTTCTTTCCATCTATTCTTTTGGATTAGTTTTTCTCTAAGCATCACAGGGCCTCCCATGTCTTTTCCTTCTATCCACTGCTCATCTTAAACCCCCATAGCACTAATCATAATCCTATTTGGAAATTTTACATGTATATGAATAATAAAATATAACTACACCTACAAAATAGATGTTAGTGAAACAAACATACATGTCAAGCAATTATATTTCATATGTTTGGACTTAGCACCCTACACATGGGAAACCAAGCCCACCTCTCCTAATTGGATTATGCTTAGGGGCATAAGCAACCTACAAGCAAGAACATTTATATTTATTTATTATTTTAGTGGCCCCTTTAGCATAATCCCCTACAAAAGATATTATTAGGCTATTAATGATCCAACATCTAGTATATGTATAAATAATCCTAACATCAAGTCTAAAAAATTACATTATAAAATAAAACATAACACCACAACGAACACCATCCTAACCTAGATCTAGAAGCGATGACCTAGTATTCTAATGTGTGTGTGCTAAGATTTAGTGTTGTATGTCTCAGTTAGGCTTGAAAGTAACATTTTCTAAAGTATAGATTTGTTTACATTAAATATTATGGGAGGTTTCACTTCAAATTATTGAAAGGATTAGTTAATTTTAATTTGTATTTTCTTGGTTTCATTTGATACCTACTTAACATCTAATTATTATAAAAAGAGGAAAGATGTTTGACCTCCTTCATCCCTATCCTAAGTTGTTTTTTAAAGATATGTTATTATGACTTTGGATTCCTTAATGAATGACCTAGCAAATGTTTTTTAAAGATATGTTATTATGACTAAGTTTAGGTTAATCTTAAAGAATCTCATTCAAACATGAAAGGCATCTTAGGATTAATAAAATTGAATTACTATCACGTGGATAACATTCCACTTTTCTTTTTCATCATCATTAGCATACACACCTTTTTATTTTTGCTCTTCATGATATTTAATTTAACACACTTATTTATTCATGCAATATAATTTTATATTTGCATGCTAGATGATTATTAATGCAAATATTTTGGTAGAAAAGAAAGATTTCATCCTTTGGTTAGGCATGCATGCACGTATTAAGAATTTAAGCAAGTACGTGCTATTGTTAAACTAAGGAAGTGAGATTATATAAGACCTCCTTGGGACTACTTAAAGCCTCATGTTCCCGAGATGTCCAAACTATATTCTAGTGTTGACCTCACTTTTGGAGTGAGTTCTCAACTTCTTCATCATAAATCTAGGACTCTTGTAGACAATAAGAGCTCCTTAGTCTTAAGACACTTCTAGTGATTAGGTGAACACTTAACCTAAGCCTAAAGACTTAGAAGGGTTAGTCATAGGGCTAGGTCAGGCCTTAGGGACTTAGGGAGACTTGCCTACCCTATAACCTAAACCCAATCCATGATTTCCTTCTCAAACTAAACCTCAAATTCATGCCAAATCCAAACCAAATTTCTAAGACTCATAATCAATCTCATGATCAAATTCAAGCTCAAAATTTTTTATGAACCTTATGATTGAATTCAAAACCCTTTCTAATCCCTTTGATTTCATCTAATGGACTTAGGTTTAACCAAATTCAAATCAATCTCAATTCAATTGATTTTCTCAAATATCAATCCAATTGTTCAATCAAACTATCAAATTCCAATTCAAATCCAATTCCAAATAATTCAATCTCGTTAACAAATCCAAGTTCCAAAATTCCTTCCTAAATCATATAACCCATTCTCATGAACTTGGCCAAATCTCTACCTGAGTTATTCCAAACTTGATTGTTTTCCTTATAAATTAATTATTTTGCCATTTATATTCACAAATATAAATGAAATCCACACTCAAATGACCAAAACAAAATCAAACCAAACCAAGACCCATCGGACCTACCTCCATAAGCTTAACCAAATCTTAACCAAAATCAACCCAAAATCAATTAGTTTCTTTATGAAGCAATTATTCCTTCATTTATATTCATAAATATAAATGAAACCCACCCTCTAATGACCAAAAATAAATCAAACTAAATTGATTTCCGTCTTAGCCCTTTTGACCTACATCCTTATGCTTAGTAAAATATATTTCTAAATCACTCCAAACTCAAGTGATTTTCGCATGAATCATTTATATCTTCATTTATTTTCATAAACATAAATGAAATATAAATCCAAATGACCAAAACCAAATCCAAAATCAAATCAAAACCCAATTCAAGCCTTTTAAGCCAATTTTTAGACTTAACCAAAATCAACCTAAACCAAGACAAAACCAATGCATTTTCTCTTGTGTCAATCATTCCTTCAATCATCTATCCAAATATAAATTAAATCTTCAGTTATCTAACCAAACTCAAGTCAACCCAAGTCAAGCCCAAGTTGGCCCTTTTAGCTTGGAGACTTCAAATGAGCCAAAATCCATTGGACTCAAAATTTTTTTCAGTTGGATTTATATTTCAATCATAGGCTCATATATGAGTTCAACTAAACTTGAATCAAGCCAAGAAAAAACTAATTGACCCATTTAGGTCCACTTGACCCAAAGTGGCCTAAAGGACCTTTTTTGAGCCAAGTTCTAATCCAACCGAAATTGGATTGAACCAAGCACATCCAAGCCTCATAACATGATCAACATTCACCCTACGATGATCAATCACATTGAAATGGGTCAAACCAAGTCAACTTGGTCCTTTGACCAAGTCAACCTTTAGCCCAAATGAAACCTAAACTAGCCAAAACCCACCATACACCAAATTGATTGAAAACATTGATTCAAGCCAACCCATAATCAATGATTGAACATGATTGAACCCTCAATTGAGCCAAACTAAGTCCAATTGGTCATTTGACCCAAGTTAACCCAAATTAGCCTAAAAGGCCAAAATAGGTCAAATCATAATCTAACCCAAATTGATTGCAACCAATGGCTCAAGTTCATTCCAAATTGATTTTTGAACTTAACTAAAGCCATTGTTGAGCCCAATTGACCAATTGGTCAACTTGACCCAACCTAGCTCAAATTGACCTAAAGGGTCAAGTTGGCCAAAATCTAAATTAAATCCAAATTAGTTCAAACCAAAGACTACAATCATTTGCAATTGACCAATTGGACATGAAACAACACCTAACCCAACCCAATTTGGTCAAATTGGTCAATATGGTCAACTTGACCCATTTGACCCATTTGATTCCAAATGTGCCAAAATCGAACCTAGGCCAAATTATTTGAAACCACTTGAACCAAAACTTTTTAAATCATCATTTGAACCTAAGCCAAGCCTTGGTTTGACCAAATTTGACCAATTGGTGAACCCAACCCAACATAACCCAATGTAAACCCATTTGACCAAATGAAGCCAAAACCCATAAAACCAACCCATGGGACTTTGGTGGCTGACCAAACCCATCCCAAACTCAATCTAGGTCAGCCCAAAATCAACCCAAACCCATTTAGAGCCAATCCAATGCAAATATTCCATGGATCCTCTCCCCCATGTTAGATTTTGCCAAATATGGCAAAGTCCACCCTCTTTTCACCTTGGCATCCCTCACTCATCCAAATGAGGGATCCCTAAATCTCTTAGCCCACTATAAAACATGCTAGGACTTGCAATGGACCAAAGGGAGGTGAGTTAACTCACCTCCCATACAAGATGAACACTTAAAGGACCCAAGTAAGGCCTTGAGAATTCTCCCATGAGTTCCTCCAATGAAATCGAGCCACGTGGATTCAATTGAGACCCCACTGGTGCTCTGATGAAGGCTGGCTGATCAAAAAATGGGAAGCCTTCCCATCCATCCAACTCAACAAACCAAGGGGTATACCCCCTCAATTTGCATGGGAATCATTTCACTTTGATTTATGAGAGCTTCCTAACATGATTTTGAACTTCCTTGCATTCCCTAGAGTAATCCCAAGCTTCCCATCTTCGACATTCCCTCTTCCCATGCCAAACCAAAATAGGGGAGGTTAATTTCGATCCTACTTTTCCAATACTCCATCTTAATCTAATTCCTCTTACACACACCCTCCATGCACATCATCGAAGCCATCCAAGCCATTTGACAAGCTGTTAAGCCATCAGAGGAGGGACTTCGATCAAGACCAAAGCTCCACAACTCGATCCTTGGCCTTCCGAGCTATCCACTTAGAACAAACTCAATTACTGCTCAACAGGGCTTCATCTCAACTAGACGAAGCTTCCTCAAGTGTGTGAGCCACTAGTCTTAGCTCCGGTGAGGTATTTCCATGAATACCAATCTCTAGCTTAAGTATGGTTGGTCCTTTATGAAGGAAACTTGCATGTGAGCTTAGCCTAGCCATTGGATTCTTGTGGATACCTCATGTGAAGGTGTGGGTTGAGTTTAGAGTGAATCTGAGCTCGGGTGAGCTTGGATCGAGCGATCCATGGCGGACAGACTCCGTGGTTCGTCACTCACGGGAAGGAGTATCACGGGCCATTCATTCCACGTGATTGGAATGGACGGCTCTTATCATATCACATTAGCTCTACCCTATTTTCTCCCTTTATGCGTGGTTTGATGCCGTCCGACCGAGATCTACACGGAACCACATCCTCCGCCAGTTGACTCAGCACATGTATGTGACAACTTAAATAGCTAATCTCATGGCGCCATGTGAAAAGCGCACTGCATCAGCGAGCCACATGGCACCGACGGGATCAGGCTTAATTGAGGCTAAATAATATATTTTTAAGGCTGAGACTTCCATAATTCATAATGAATTATAAAAAAATCCAAAAAAAATATAAATAATAGCTCATTTTAAAGGTATTTTAGAGAAGAATACATTAAAATTATCTTTAATTAATTTTGAATAGTAATTTTGGCTTAATTATTATTTATTTAAAAAATTAATTAGCCTAATTACCCTATAATTAATTAGCCAATTAATATTAAACTTTCTGAGAATGTTTAGGTGGATGACCTCTGCCTCCCCTATTTTTCTTGGAATTTATTGGTTGATTAATTAGGGAAATTGATTTTTTTAAGCCCTAATTATCTTCTTAACTTAATTAAAGGGTAATTAAGCATATGAACAATAATTAATTAACTATTTGGGCTCTCTAATCATTGTTCAGTAGTAAGGAGACTTAGGAAATTGGATTGGGTCCTCCCTCTTAATCGTTTTCCTAAGTTTCCCTCTCTTTTCAACCAAAATTATAATTAATGATTAATTAAATGATTAGTGATTTAATTAGCTAAATTGAAACCCAAATCACATTAAATCAGGCTTGATTAAGCAAGGGGCTTATGGAATTAGGTTGAGACCTCTTTTCCAACCTTTTCCCTTAAACCCATGTCATTTCAAAAGATAATCAACTAAATTTAGTAATTAAGAAAGAGAAATGAATTAATGGATTAATCATTTGATCAATTAAATTAAAAATCTAATTAAAAATATGATTTCTCTCAATTGATCTATGGTTAGAGCTTTAGGTGTTTAATAACCTAAAGAGGTTTAATGAAATCATGATTACCTCACATGTGTGAGAAAATTATGAAAGTGATTAAGTGAGTTCCTTAAGCCTAATTAATAAATGATTATAGGCTAATTGCATTAGGCCCCTTTCATTTCATAGGAGCATTACTATTTACTTTTCCATTCATTTGCATATTAAATTAGCTCATAATCATTTAATTAATTATATTAAGGTAATATAGGTAAGGGTTTAATTAATTGATTTAATCCATGCTTAACATAATCAATTCATAAAATCAATCTAATTGCTTTTCATTAAATCAAATTAACTGATATATGGGGGAATGGGATTAGCATTAACAAACCTTTCTAACATCTCCTAAATTAAATCAAACATGAGATTAAAAGTGACTTTAAGAAACTTTGGTTTATTTTAAATAAACTTATTTAGTATGATTATCCTTAGGAATTAGTTGGATTGAATGAAATTATATGCTTGTGTATGTTTATTCCTTTCCAATCATATTAAAATGTTGTATGCCACTTGATTTATGCATTTATTTCTTCTAAAATTAATTAAAAATAAATTATTTCCTCTATGTTAAGCTTGCATGTGTTGATTTTAATTAATATATGTATGGTTATTATCACTATTAAATCCAAATCTATTTTCCAAATTTTATAAATAAATGATTACATATGCTATGAATGCTAGCTATAAATACATAGGAAATGTATGTGATTATAGCTTAAGAGTATGAAGTAAAGTCTCTTTTCCTGATTTCATTCTTACATATTTCAATAGTAGAATTTAGATAAGACTTTACTCCATATGCATAAATGTTTCAATCAAATAAAAATACAACTTTTGCATTATTTTCTTTCCTTTATTTATATATACATTCATGTGTATTGGAGAAAAGCAAATATTTAGTCTGGACATCCTGAGAATATGAGGCTTTAAGTAACCTCAAGGAGGTCATTTGATTACCTCAGTTCCCTGGTTAATAATGGCATGTACTAGCTTATGTCTCTTATACATGTGTGTGTGTGTATTTAATTATTGAGTTAATATCCCTCTTTCTTTTATCAAACTACATGCATTTGAAATTGCTAAAAATGATAGAATTAATTAATCATGTGATTGGAAGCTCTCTTTCTCACACTCATGTATGCAAACTTACATATGTTTAGATGCCAATGTTAGTTAGTTTGGACATTCCAAGAATACGAGGCTTTAGTTAGCCCCAAGGAGGTCATTTGATTACCTCACTTCCCTGGTTAACAATGATATGTACCTGCTTAATTTTGTTCCTATGTATTTTTGTATAAGAATCTGGATGGAGCTTTAAATTAATATGGTAAAATAATTTAATTAAAAGAAAAATATAAACCCTAAATATACTTATTCATATCCTCCATTTAAGTGTGCTAACACATATTGCATGTGTAGATATACTTAGGACTTAATCATGTGCATGTGATATATATGATGGAAAGAAATGAACAAACATGTTTCATGTGATAGTAATTAATTCCAATTAATCTTAAGATGCCTTTCTTATTGAATGAGATTATTTAAAGTAAACCTAAACTTAGGATTAATTAAAACATATAATAAGTCATTCACTAAAGAGAACTAAGTTAATTAACATGCTTTAGAAGTGATTTAAGGTAGGAATAAAAGAGAGTAATCCTCTCTTTTTTTCTATTTATAACACTTAGTTGTTAAGTGTAAGTTAAGTGAGGTAAAAGAAAACACTAAGTAAAAATTTCTCAAACTAACTAAACCACTTAAAAGGAAATCAACCCCTTATGATTAAACACCCTTCCATGCTTAGAAAATTACAATAAAGCCTAGTTAAGGCATACCACACAAGCCTTAATACACACACTTTAGAACTAAGGCACCACTTTTAGCTTTAAGTTAGGGAGGTGCATGGAGTGATGTATTTTTAGTTTATGATGTATTATTTTAGATTGGATGTTAGGGTGTATGTTTTATAGACTGGATGTTAGGTCGTGATTAGCCGAATCATATTTTTTTGGAAGATATTGAGCTTAAGGGGTGCTTAAAATAAATATGAATCCTCTCTTTTATAGGTTGCTTAACCCCTAAGTATAATCTAAATTAAGACAGGTGGGCTTGGTTACCCATGTGTAGGGTGCTAAGTCTAAATTATTCATATAATTTCATGGGTTGTATAGTGTGCTTAGCTAACACTTATTTTACAGGTGTAGTTGGATTTACTTTTCTTATTTTAATGTAATTTTAATATTAGAAATTAGGATTAGTGTTATGGGGGATTAGGATGAGCAGTGGCTAAAAGGTTTTGTCCTTGGAGGCCCTGTGATGCCTTTGAAGCAAGCAAATCCAAATAAAGAAATGAAGGAGACATGAAGAATGAAGTAAGAAGACCCCCATAGACTTTATTCATTTGTACAAATTATAGTTATTCTTTCATATACTGGGTTGTATAAGGGTAGAGCTCGGCTACCTATTTTTTCTTTTTGGGTTGTATGACAACACCCAACCTCACCGGCCTTTTATTCTTTTACATTGAATTTATAAAATGCTTGATGTTATGTTTAAATTGCGCAATAGAAACTGCACGCCTCTTCTTAGTTTCTTATTTATATGGTAATTTAATGTGTGGCCTGGATTCGATTAGGCTCTTAGAGAAAAATAAATTTTCTACCCAAATACAACTCATAACTAATTTTTAAAATAATTCATAACCTCACATAAAGCCTAGGCATTAAATCAAATAATTAAAAGATTTAGTAACAGCTTAGCTGAATGGTTATATGTCTAATATCATGCATTCATATTATTTCATTCTTGTAAAGAGAGGGTTTCCATCCTTGCATAATAGGGGAAGACTTGACCTTTGAGGGTCTCCTCTATGGTGGAAAACACCTCTTTCTCTCTGATTTAGCCAATAACCTCATTTCAACATGTATTTAGACATATAAAAATCATATGACCTTTGTCAAAATGAAGAGTCTAATATCAAATAAAAATTGAAATATTTGCATTAGACTAAGTCATAGCTCATACCAGTCATGCTCTAGTGTCTTAGGGAGTGGGTTTAAGAACTTTAGCTTCTTTCTAAGTAATAATAACCCAACTATCTTGAAAAATCATATGACTTGCCTACATAGTTTTAAAGCATAGGAGGAGTTAGTCCACTCCAGCGGTTATAGTCCAAAGAAGTGATTTACTCTCTTGTGGAGGTAGACCATATACCCATTTTTGCTTAGATTTAGGTCGTGCATTGGCTCTTGTTAAAGCTTCCTAGATTTAGGATATGCAGTTGCTATTTCCTTCATGCTACGAGCATAATTCTTCATCTCTAAGGTATTTCCATAATATTATATCTTGAGATTATAAGCCCTGGCAATCTAATAAAAGTTCAACTCAAATAAATAAATCTCTTCAATTTCAAATATATAAAGCTCAATTATAGAATAAGGTTGAAATGCTCACTAGGTTTCCTAGTATTATGAGCATTCCCTACTCATCTCATTTGGCTTCGATAATAATTCTTTCCTTTCGATCTATCCCACTTGATTCTCCAATAGAACTGATTTATTGATAGTTTTATAGTTGAAATCTTTGGAGCCAGCAATTGCCTACTTTAATCGAGAGTATTCATAAGAAATTCACCTTTCTTAGGATGTAATTAACTATGGGGGCTTGCCCCCATAGGAAACTTTAGAGCCTGATTTAATATAAACCCTACTTTATTCATCCATGTAAAGTAAAGGAAAAATATTTAGTATATTTGAAGACCCATCAAGCCTTAAGACTCCTTATTAGGTGATTAGGTCCATTGTAGGGTGGTGATTTCTATCTTTTGAGATAGTTTACCATTCCTTAATATCGTACGTGATCACCTCAATAAGTACACCCTCAAATCTGCGTGGTATCCCCCATACACATATCGAAAATAAACACCAAAACTAGAAATCTTAAATACATGTAAACATAAATATATAAATGAAAATCATGCAAAGATTATATAATTGCAAATTCTTTTTTCATGTAAAGTAAAGCTCTATCCAAATTCTACTGCATGCATACACATGAATGAAATTAAGCAAGTATGTGACATTATTAAACCAAGAAAGTGAGATAATCTAAGAGCTCCTTCGGGCTACTTAAAGCCTCATGTTCTCGGGATGTCCAGATAATATACTTGTTAATCTTCAAACATATGTAAACATACACATGAATTAAGAAAGTAGAGCAATCCTTTAAAATGTTTAAATTATAAGTGAATGCAAATCTTATTGAATATTTATAGCCAACATTAACTTAGACTTTCATCATCAGCTTTTAACTTTTGAAAATAATTTGGGATTTATTAGTGATAATAGGCACACCATATAATATTTATCCAACACTTGTAATTTAAATGTATCCATATTCTTTCGATTCCATTTTTTTTTTTTTTTTTTGAAAACATGAATGTATAAAGAAAATGGTCTGGAAATTTATTATGATTGAAAAGGAATAACTAAACATTACCACATAATATATTCAATCACAATAATTTCTAAGGAAAGTCTTGTTAAATAAACTTCTTCAAGATTAACCAAAGCTTTTTGTTGACCTCACTTTTGGAGTGAGCTCTCAACTTCCTTATCATAGATCTAGGACTCCTATAGACACTCAGAGTTCCTTAGTCTTAAGACACTTCTAGTGATTAGGTGAACACTTAACCTAACCCTAGAGACTTACATGAGTTAGCCATAGGGATAGGTTGTGCCTTAGAGATTTATGAGAATATGCATACCCTATAGCACAAACCAAATCCTATCTTCTTTCTTCCAAATCAAATCTCAAATTCAAATCAAAATTCCAAAATCAAATCCAACTATCAAATGACTGAAACCCATGATTAAATTCAAACTCCAAATCCCTTCCTAAGCCCTTTGATTTTATCTTATGGACTTAGCCTTAACTAAATTCAAATAAACCCCAAACCATTTGATTTTCCCAATTATTAAATTCAATCTCCAATCAAATTCTAAATCATAAATCAAATCCAAATGATTGAAACCCAAATTAAATCAATTCCCAAGTCAAGCCCTTTTGACCTACATCCCTAGATTTGGTCAAATTTGCTTCCAAATCACTTCAAGCTCAAGTGACTTTCTCATAAACCATTTATATCTTCATTTATATTCACAAATATAAATGAAATATAAATTCAAAAGGCTAAAACCAAACCCAAATCAAATTAAATTCTTGATTTTAGCTCTTTTAGCCAAAATCTTGAACTTAGCTAAATGATACCCAAATCAATTCAAAACTCATGAATTTCTTCATGATTCAATCATTCCTACAATCATTGACCCAAATATAAACATAAACCACCATTATCAAACCAAACCCAAGTCAACCCAAGTCAAGTCCTTGTTGACCTCTTTTGGCTTAAAATTATCATATGAACCAAAACTCATTTGGCTCCAAACCACTTGCAATTGGATTTATATTTCAATCCTAGACTCATGTGTGAGTTCAACTAAATTTGAATCAAGCCATGGTCAAGCCAATTAACCCATTTAGGCTCACTTGACCCAAAGTAAACTGAAGGAACCTTTTTGAGCCAAGTTCTAATCCAACCAAAATTGGATTGAACTAAGCTCATCTAAACCTCACAACATAACCAACAACCACACCCTAGGGTGATCAATTGCCTTAAATTAGGTCAAACCAAGTCAAACCTAGCCTTTGACCAAGTCAACATTTATCCCAAATTAAATCCAAACTAGCCAAAATCTTCCATATGCCAAATTGATTAAAACCTTTAATTCAAATCTACTCGTAATCAATGATTGAACATTACCAAACCTTCACTTGAGCCAAACCAAGCCAAATTGGCCATTTGACCCAAGTTGTAACCCAAATTGGCCTAAAAGGCCAAAATGGGTCAAATCATGCTTTGATCCAAATTAATTGCAACCAATGGCTCAAGTTCATTCCAAATCACTTATTGAACTTGACCAAAGCCATAATTGACCCCGAGTTAACCAATTGGTCAACTTGACCTAAATGGTCAAATTAATCAACACCCAAATTAAACTAAACCAGAGGCTACAATCATTTTCAATTAGCCAATTGAACTTGACTCAACACCTAACCCAACCCAATTTGGTCAAATTGGTCAAATCGATCAAATTGACCCATTTGACCTATATGAACCCAAATGAGCCAAAATTAAATCGAAAGTAAATTGAACCAAACGAATGACACCAATACACTCCAATTGGTCATGTCAACTTGACCCAACCCTTGGTTTGACCCAATTTGACCAATTGGTCAACTCGACCCAACCTAACTTAATTTGACCTAAATAGGTCAAATCAAGCCAAATCAAATCAAATGAACTCCAAACCACTTGAAATTTGGGCTAACCCACTTTTGACCCATTTCAAATATGCACAAATCAAGTCAAATGACCACTTTACCCTTGGGTCTAGGGCATCCCATGAGATAAGACACATGCACATTTGGTCATTCTCTCCCCTTGGGTCAGCCATGACCCATGGGGAGGTGAAATCACCTCCCCATTCCCATTGGAGCATTTCAAACCTCCAAGGACATCCACTCCTCCTTTGGTAGCCACCTCCTACCCTTCCTCCACTCATGTGAGGCCAAGTGGAATGATTCCTTGCCCAAATCGAGCTCCCCATCTCAGCCATCGATCCACCAAGCTAAAATTATCACCATCATCTAAGCCAAGGAATGAGGGGGTATACCCCACTCATTCTCACTCAAACCCATAGACCCACACTCGATTCAACCCTACCAACCAAGGAAAGAGATCTTAGAGCAATTTCTAAGGCTTCCTAAGCTCCCCAAAATCCTCACTCTCGATTTTACGTGAAACTGAAATAGAGGAGATCACCCATAATTGCCATTTTCTCAAATCTCCACCAAAGTGCAATTAACTTTACACACACCTTCCTTGGAGCTAGACGAGCAAGAACGAATCATTTCCCATCATCCCTGATCACCGAAAGTAGGAGTTCAACCATGAATGATCACCTACATGCCGGGGATTGGCCTTCCAAGCAAACTACACCAAATCAAAGCTCGTATGTCTAAATAGGGCATCTTTTCTACCAAACGAAGCTTCCTCAATCCTTGGAACTACTGATCACAAGCTCCGGTGAGGTATGCCATTAAAATTGATCTTTGAAAAAAAATAGGTTGGTTTTTTGTGAAAGAAAGTTCTATGTCATGCGATTTCCACCATTAGATTTGCTTGTTATGCTTTCCCAAAGGTGTGGGATAATTTCATCTCCATCTGCACTCGAGTGAGCTCAGATCGAGCGATAATCGATGGATGATAGTCATCATTTGCCACTCAAAGGAGATATATCACGGACTATCCATTTTGCATGATCGAAATGGACGGTCCTCATCTGATCACATGTAGAACTTTTGATTAATCCTTCAAAACTATGTGTTTAATCATGGTCATCCTATCTTAGATCAGATTGTCCACGGAGTTATCACATCTGCCACCATCCGAGTCAGCCTTTGGATGTGAAAACTTAATTAGCCACTACCGTCGCACCACATGGAAAGCGTGCCGTGTCAGCCACCACATGGCCCGATGAGATTAAGACTTTAATTAGGGTTAATTAATCAATTTTTATGCCTAAAACTTCTAAAAATCATAACTAATCCTAGAAAAATCCAACAAAAATACAAACTTAGGCTCATTTTAAAGATATTTTAGAGTAGAATTTAGAAAAATTATTATTAAATGATTTTGAATAGTGATTTTGGCTTAATTAAAGTTTAATTGGAAATTTAATTAGCTTAATTATTCATTAATTAATCACCCAATTGATCTCCAACTTTTTATGAATGTTTGGGGGGATGACCTCTACCTCCCCCAATTTTCTAGGATATTATTGATTGCTTAATTAGAGAAATTAATTGATTAAGCTTTAATCACATTCCTAATTTAATTACTAATAATTAGTGAATGAACATTACTTTTATTAATTTTTTAAGCCTAATTACCTCTGTTGAACAGTAAGGGAGCTTATGGAATGTGGTTGGGATACCTTTCCTAATTCATTTCCTAAGTTTCCTTCACTTTTTGAAATTTAAGTAGTCAATGATTAATAAGGTAATTAATTTCTTAATTAATTAATTAATCTTTGAGATAAAAATTAGAAATTAATTGAGTGTTTGAAGTGACTTAGGGGTTAAGGGTTGAGGCCTTGTCATTAATCCCTTTCCCTAAATTAATTTCATCATTCTAATTAAAAAATAATCAAAGAATTCAATTAATTAATTAACAAACATGATTAACTCAATCTAAAATTCATACCTAAGCAACCCTTAATTAACCTTGGGTAGCTCTTTGGGTGTTCAATAACCCAAAGTGGGAAATAATGAAATTATGGTTAACTCATATGTGTGAGAAAATCATAAAAGTAGTTAAGTAAGTTCCCTTAAGCCTAATTAACTATTAATCATGAACTAATTGCATTAGGCCCCGTTCATTTCTTAGGAACATTGCAAAATTTACTTTTCATGTGGTTGCATATCATATTGGCTCATTATTAATTAGTTAATTAACTTAAGATGATGTAGGTAAGGGTTAAGTAATTGGCTTAATTCATACCCTAACCTAATTAAACCATAAAATCAACTTACTTACTTATTCATTAAACCAAATTAACTCACACATGGGGAACGGGATTAGGATTAGCAAACCTCTTTCATTTCCTAAATCAAATCAAACCCAAAATTAAAAAATTGCCATTAAAGAACTTTGGTTTATTTCAAATGGCTTTATTTAGTATGATTGTCCTTAGGAATTATTTGGAATGAATGAGATCATGTGATTATATTTCTTTATTTCTTTTCAATCATGTTAAATGTTGCTTTCCATATGTAATCATGCATTCATTTCTTTTAAAATTAACTAAACAAAATGGTTTCTTTTATGTCAAATTGCATGTGTTGATTTAAATTAAAAATAAGTGTGGCTATTATTATTATTAAATCAAAAGTTATCTTCAAAAGCCTACAAATCAATTATAATATATGGAGTGATGTTAATTACAAATATCTATAAGTTTGCATGTGTTGATAATGTAAGATATGCAATAAGAAACTCTCTTTTCTTATCTTATATGGATTTGCATGGGATTTATAGATGTATAGTTCATTTGAAAAGAACACAGCATTTGTTTAAATCTATTCCTATGCATCTCCATGCTAAGACTTAGGAGGAATTTCATATCACATGCATAAATCATATAATCAAATCAAATATGACATCTTGCATGACGTCTCATTCCTGTGGTTCTTTTTGTTAATTCACATGTATCTGAGAAAAGTGGTATATTAGCCTGGACACCCGGGGGTTGCGAGGCTTTAAGTAGCCCTAAGTAGATCTTGTACCTTATGTCCCTGGTGCAGAATAATGGCGCCATACTCACTTAGAACTCTTATACATATGTATATATGATATGACTGATGAATAAGAATCATAAATCAAATAATTTAAATACAACTTTTGCATGGGTTTTTTATCCTTATAGTTGCTTATACATCTATATGTATCTAAGAAAAGTGGTATATTAGTCTGGACACCCCGGGGTTGCAAGGCTTTAAGTAGCCATAAGTAGGTCTTGTACCTTATGCCCCTGGTACAATACAATGGTGTCTTACTCACTTAAAAATTTTATACATGTGAATGTGTACTTAGCTAATGGATGAAAAATCCCACTTTCCTATTAAAAAGACATGCATTCATAATTTAATCAAATGAAGTGTTTAAATTCCAAACACACTTCTTTGCATTCATCATTTAAGTGTGCTAAGATATACATTGTATGTATAGGTATGCTTAGGATTTAATCATATGCATGATATACATGATGGAGAGAAATGAATAAACATGTGTTATGTGATAGTAATTCATTCTAATTGATCTTAAGATGTCTTTCTTATTGAGTAAGGTCATTTAAAGTGATCCTAAACTTAGGATTGATTAAAAGATATAATATTCTATTTGCTAAAGGAAATTGATTAATTAACTTGCTTTAGAAGTGACTTAAGGTAGGGATGAAAAAGAGATTCCCTCTCTTTCTTCTCTTTATAACACTTAGTTGTTAAGTGTAGATCATATAAAATAAAAGAAAATACTAAGTAAAATATTCAAATCAATTAAATCACTTAAAGTGAAATCAACCCTTTATAAATTAAATCCCTCATGTTTAGCGAATTAGAACTCTAAAGACTAGTTAAGACATATCACACAAGCTTTAATTCAGACACATTAGACTAAGTAATCATTTATAGCTTTATGTTAGGGTGGTGTATGGTTTTATGTATGCTTGTTTTATGATGTATTATTGTAGACTGGATGTTAGGGTGTATGTTCATAGTCTGGATGTTAGTCAGAAATTAGCCTAATTATGTTTTTTGTAGAGGGTTGTGCTTAAAGGGCTGCTAAATAAAAATATATAAATGCTTTGCTATGTAGGTTGCTTAGCCCCTAAGCATAATCCAAGTTAGGATAGCTGGGCTTAGTTACCCATGTGTGGGGTGCAAAGTTCAAATTATTCATATAACTGCTTGGGTTGCATGGTGTGTTTAACTAACATTTGTTTTATAGGTGTAGCTAGATTTACTTTCCTTCTTTTAATGTAATTTTGCATTAAGATTTGGATAAGAGTTATGGAGTATTAGGATGAGCATTGGTTATACGACCAAGTCTTATGTACCATGTGATGCCTTTGGAGCAAGCATATCCAAATTAAGCCAAAAAGGAAGAAATAAATGGAGCAAATAAAATGAAGAAATGGAAGATGAAGAAATGAAGAAGGAAGAATGAAGAATGAAGACTCCCATAACATTCATCATTTATAATTGTAAATATCTTCTTATAATCCAGATTGTTTAATGGTAGAGCTCGGCTTTCACATTTCTTTTTGGGATGTACAACGGTACCCGACCATATCGGCCTTTTATTCTTTTGTGATAGATTTATAAAGTTATTTGATATTTTTTTGCTTATGCATTAAAAAAGCATCTATTTTCATAGTTTATGTATGATTAGTGATTATTGTATGGCTTGGATGCGATTAAGCTCCTAAGATAAAAATTAATTTTTCTACCCAAATTAAAAACTCATAACTAAACCTCTAAAATAACTCATAACATCATATAAAAGCCTAGGCATTAAATCAAGATAATAAAATATTTAGCAACCCCTTAGTTGGATGTTGTATGTTTAATATCATGCATAATCATCTTATTTCACTCTTATTAAGGGGCTTCCAACTTTTCCATATAGTAAGGGCTTAACCACTGAGAGCCTATGATGGAAGAACACATCTTTCCCTTTTGATTTGGCCCATAATCAACTTCTCATACATTTAGGCATACAAAATCTCGTAGCCCGTGTCAAAATAAGAGCCCCAAATTAAATGTGATTTGATAAAAAATTGCATTAGATTTAAATCATTATTCATACCCCTCATGCTCTAGTCTCTTAGGGAGTGGATTTAAGGACTTAGTTTCTTTTCTAAATAATAATAACCTAGCCATCTTGCAAAAGCATATGACTTGCCTACATAGATTTAAAGTGTAGGAGGAGTTAGTTGGCTACCACTCCAGGTGCTAATAAGTCTAGCAGTCGGGTGGTTTACTCTCTCTTATGGAGTTAAACCATATACCCACTTTCACCTTAGATTTAGGTAGTGATTTGGCCCTAGCCAAAGCTCCCTAGATTTAGGATCTAAGATTGCTATTTTTTGTGTACTATAAGCATAAATCCTCACCTCTTAGGCATTTCTACAATATTGTATTATGGAATTATAAGTCCTAGATTTTTAATAAAATTTCAAATCAAATAAATACATCTCCTCAATTTTAAATATATAAAGCCCAACCATAGGATGGATTTGAGTGCTCACTAGGTTTCCTAGTATCATGAACACTCCCTACTCATCTCCTTTGATTTTTATAATAACTCTTCCCTTTTAATCTATCCCACTTGATCTTCTAAAACACAACCAATTTATTGATAGTCTTATCTTTGAATTCTTTGGAGACAATAATTGTCTACTTAATCGAGAGTGTTCTTAAGGGATTCATTTTTCTTAAGATGTAATTAACTATGGGGGCTTGGCCCCATAGGGAACTTTCGAACCCTATCTAAATAAACCATACTTTATTCATCCATGCAAAGTAGGGGAAAAATCTCTAGTATATTCGAAGACCAATCATGCCTTAGGAGTCCTTATTAGGTAATTTTGTCCATTGTAGGGCAGTGACTTCTATCTTTTAAAATAGTACACTATTCCACAATATCGTACCCAATCACCTCAATAAGTACAACCTTAGATGTGTCCCATACAAATGAATCAAAAATAAACACCACGAATTTTTCTGACGACACCACTGGGGAATGATCCCTCTCTCCATCTCTAGTAGATAATTATTGTCTCCATGCATCGATAGTGGACTTACATTTTATGTGAGTCCGAAACTATCTTTCCTTTCATAGACACTTAGCTTATTTTATTCTTAAGAAAAGTTAGCCAACATCTTTTAAGTTTTAGGACCTCACTCCATGTAGGTCTTGAAACCTTTATTTGCCTCCCCAATAGGTAAAAAACAAAATCTATTAGTGAAGGGAGAGATAATAAAAATATAGGACCTCCTTACTACTAGCTTGGAGAGGTAAGGTTCATCATAAATTTAAGAAAACAAACTCTTTTACAAAATGACACTTTCCAAAAGTATTTTTTTTTTTTTGGACATAGTCACCTTCATTCAACATACTCAAATTTGTTGAATGAAGATTCTATTTTCAAATCATAACATAAAATTGAAACTCCACTCAACATATTTCACATATGCTAGAGTTAAAGTTTCTCTCTTTTCAAAATCAAGAAATCACATACATGACATCAAAACATATCATTGAAATATAATTAACATGCTTAAGATTTGTTAAATAAATTCCACCTCTATTTTGGAATCTTATTTGACATGCCACATTTGTCAAACAAAGAATTCCCCTCTCTTTCTAAAAAAAATAAAAAAAAGAGAGAAGAAGAGCACATCAAATACATTTGATTCCATTTAAACATATCAAAGTTGTTAAGTGGGAATCTAATTTTCATGTGCATCTGATTCCAACTTAGCATGCCAAGGTTATTAAGTGAAAATCTTATTTTCATGTCAAATTTGATTCTCACTTAAAATATCAAAGTTGTTAAGTGAGAATCTAATTTTCATGTCACATTTTATTACACTTAACATATCAAAGTTATTAAGTGAGAATCTCACTTTCATATACATTTAATTCCCGCTTAACATGTTAAAATTGTTAAGTGAGAATCTCATTTCCATTTTACATTTGACTTTCACTAAACATATAAAACTTGCTAAGTGAGAGTCATTTTCATAAATCATATTTGATTTCACTTGGCATATCAAATAAATGTAAAGGGGTGTGGAGATGTGTAGATGTAGGTCTTTAAACTCATAATGTTCCCTGATGTCGATCCTTAAATAGGCAAGATTCTTTAGACTCATAATGTTCACTGATGCACCTGGATCGACGAGAACTCTAGCAGGTCTGAATATATCCATGTCAACTGTAATGTTGAGGGGACGATTATGCCGCTTATCCCCCAGAAGTAGGTCTTCATCTATGAAAGTGATTCCCTGAGCTTCTTAAGAATAATGTGCCTCCTCACTAATAGCGGTGAGGTGAGCTAAGCATATTTCAGAATCAAGGAGAGCCTTGATTAATGATTCTCTCATCTATTTGGACAAGATAAGGGCATTGAATATGCTTATCTTAGATAACAACTTTCTTAGATGAGAGAGGACATTGTAGTCCACCTAGGGCTGGTCCTCCACATGCATATCCAAGGGTGGAGCATCCTGTGGAGGGGCTTCTCGATCTTCTACACCAATGACTTGTTTCCCTCTATTTGAGGTGCTGCCCTAGGAGGTAGAACCTTGCCACTTCGGAGGTTGACTTTGGTGATCTCTTGTAGTAGGGTAATGAAAGGTTCTACCTGCACATCAGGCTCACTTACAGCTTCTCCTATGGGACCCTCAAAATCAGATGATTCCAAGCCTATCTCAAGAGGCGAACCTATAGCATTCAGAGTGAGAAAATTCAACTCTGAATTAGAAAGAAGAAGATCAAAATTGGTATAGTTATTTTGACTTGAAGAGTTATCATTAGGAATAGATGTAGACAACCCATTAGAAGTGATACAGATGTAATTCCAACTAGCTTTATTTTTTAATTTATTAGATTTGATAGGAGGTACAAATTAGAAATCAAGTAAAGTAAGTGGGGTAAGAGATTTGATGCCCTTATCTGCCGATACAAGAGTTCTACTAGTAGAAGAAGAGCTAGCTGAAGTAGAAGAGGTACTCACTAATGTGGCAGCTGCAATGGTAGGCTGGAGGCTAGACTCAGTTGGTGATTGCGCCACTAGACTATCTTGGGCTGGCACATGCTGCTACTATTGAGCTCCCCATTTCCCCAAGTTATCCTGAATCTCCTTTGATGTTAAAAGTTTGAGCTACCTCAGGCACTTGCAAGGAAAGTTTCTTGAATTTATTTAGAATCTTCTTAGAGGTACGGGATAAGGAGATATCCCAACCTTCTTTTGTTTTGGAAGGATTGCAAGTATCCCCAAGGATTACCCTAATTGAACTGGATGGTTGTTCCATAAGGTATTCCTTCAGGATGACTATAACACCAGTCTTGAAACTGTGTTCAAGCTAGTCCTTAAATGTGAAGCAATCTTCCAAAACATGACCTAGCATATAGTGGTAGGGGTAAAAGTTGGGATCATGGCATTTTCTCACTTCCTCGAATCTTCTAGGTTCGAGTAGCTAAAAATTAGGCTACATTAAGAGATTCTTAAAGATCTTCCTGATTACCTCCCTCTTAAATGAATAAGGCTTGTTAAGTTTATCCAAAAGAGTAGGTGGACCATAGATACTTGGTGGTGGGTATGTGTACCACTACTGCTAATGATGTGGCTGAGGAGGAGGCGGTGTAGGCCATGGAGGCTGTTGTGGCAACCGGTAGGGCTTCCTCGATGGTGGTAGAGGAGGTGGAAGTGAATGCTACTAAGGTCGTGGTCTCTCAAACTGATATTTAGCTGGTTGCTTCCCTTTGTCTACCACTATCACTGTTCTTAGTTTCTTCTTATATACCTTTTGCGGCTTTGACTTGGGCAACTAGTCTTGAAAAGGCAACTATTTGGCCTCTTCTTGTAGATTGGCCACCTTATTGATTAACTTCTCAAAAGTTTTGATGGTGAAGCCCTTAACAATGAAAGTGACCGGGCCATGGATATTCTTTGGAAGAATCTCAATGGCATACTATTCAGACAGCTACGACTCACATTTTATACTCAGGTTACACCATCCGATAATGTAGTCAACAAGGGATGCACCTGGGTGTTATTGTTCTACAACGAGATCGCCCACAGTGACCCTTTGCTGAGCTCCAGCAAACCTCTTGATGAAAAGTTACTCCAACTCAGCAAATGTCTTCACTGAACTATTAGGAAGCTCAACATACCAGTCAAATGCAATGCCCGCTAAGCTACTGACGAAGAGACAAAAAAGTAAAGTGTCACTGCCACCAGCATTGCAATAATTAGCTCTGAAATGTGCAACGTGCTTCCCCGGGTTCCCACTACCATCAAAACTCTTGAAGGAAGGTGGCACGAAACCCTTAGGATATTGAATTGCATCAAATTCCTCTGGGTATGGTCTACCATTTAGAACTGATGGTCCTCCTCGAGCTTGAGCCAACGCTTTCTTCACCTGCTGCTCAACCATGGACTTGATGTCTTTTACTTGCATGGAGGTACATCCCACTACCTTCCTATACATGTTGGTGCTACCTTGCTCTATGGGAGGTAAAGTCTTGGTTGGGTCCAAGACACTTACCAACTCTGGTTTACTAGTCTCAGCTATAATAGTATGAACTGCCAGTGTCTGAATCTGTAATGCTAAGACAACTGCTAACAGATCTTCTAGCCTCCTCTCCATCCTATCTATATTTTTATCTTTTTTCTTTATTTATTCTAGGAGGTGTTGGGTCAAGTAGGTTGTCTTCCTACTCGGGCTCAACACCTTCCATACTTTGTTGCTCTCTAAGGAGACAACCTCGGGTATCTACCATGCAAACCTCTGCTGAGTCTCCCAAAAAATAATCTTCATTGGGATCAAAGCAAATCTTCTCTTCATCAGACCAATCATATCCAAGGATCTCTTTCTTCTCTACTAGATAATGAGCTACTATATCATCTAGAGAATGAACTATTGAAATTATCATAAATGACTTTATTTGAGCGGTGATGGGATTACTATCATGTACTGAGAGGCACCGGACCTCCCCCACTGCTAGAGAGCTAACCCTGTGAGGGCTATACTCACTGGAAGAAATACACTTCTAACTATCACTGACTATATATGGGGTGACACTACTAGGAGGATCTATCATCATGGGAGCAACTAGGCTGTCATCTGCAACTACAACCTCCATCATATGTTGTACTGGTGATGGTGGTGACAGGACGACCATGATGCTTCGGGACTGGGGCAGAAGGTCGAGCAGGAGAGCTCGACCTCACCACAATAGGCGGTGTGGATGGAATGGGATCCCTTAGCCATAGACAAATCACCAGAGGGGGTCTCTTCTCCCTACATGTGCCTTCATGGCCTTTGGAGGAACTGGAGATGCTGAAACATGAACAGGAGGTGATGGACGGGGGGCAGAGCAATGTGGTGGTGACATCATCGACTCTCACAAAATAAGAGTTGACCTTCTGTGATGGGTAGTCCTCGTAAGCAGAATATTATCGGTAGGATCAACGGGGGTAGTGCACCGATCAGAAAAATCAACGAGTGTAGAAGCCGTTAACTAGCGGTTGAACCTACATCTCTCCCTACTAGTAATGTGTACTGATATACGAGCTTCTCTATCCCTCTCCTTTCTAAGCTACCTCCTCACAATGCAGGGGATCATGGATCTCAAGTCAAACTAAGCCGTGGACTCAGATCATCTATAGGCCCCACCTACCTAGCGTAGAATTGAATGGAGACTAGCTTATGACCTCCTAGCCTGACTAACTGGTGGCTGATAATGAACTGCTGGTGGAGGTGAAGTAAAGATCCTCCTGGCATCCTCTCTATCAAACCTAGAGAGAGGATGGAATGGGTTCACTATAACCAGCAGGAAAACTAATGCAGGCAACTCCTCCACAATTGACCGGGTAGTTGCCTCCATCTCCCTAGCAATGCGTGTATGGTAACACTTTATCATGCGATTCTTGTTCCTCCTTTAGGTCTTGGTAGGGAGAGCAGAGTAAGAGCTAGACCCGACCTCAAAAGCAGGGGAGACAATACCTGGGATCAGGGGAACCTTATCCTTTGAGGGTGCTAGTGAGTGAGTGCTAGCCATCACTAGGGCAGCATGGGGAACCACAGGGTACACATGCACTGTCACTAACATTGCTACTGATGCTAGCATTATAAAAACCACCACTTCCTTCCTCTTCAGTGAGGGAATATCAGAATCTGATGGCATGTCAATCTGAATGACCAGCTTATGCCCAGTCACTGTGCATCTACTAATAGTGGTGAGGGGAGTGCCTTTACAAGTTATCCTCGCCCCGTCAAAACCTCATCCAAAGTGGATGAGATGGGCGTAGTCAGAGCATGGGAGGTTGGCCTCATCTAGCGCAAGATCCATCCCATGAGGAAAGCTAAACACATATCTCTAAGCAGTCATGGCTATCAACTAAAACTAAAACTGCACTATAACTGATGCTGAACAAAAGTCTGCAATGTTGAAAATAAACTTGAATCAAATTTCTATTGATTTTGAAAAGAATTTAGAAGTTGAACCCACACTTCATCTTGAAAGTGTTAAGTCAGATTCAAATGAGATTTGGAAGAGAATTGCTATTTGATTGGAAAAAGGAATTTTTAAATGTAGAATCCACTTTCAACAAATTTGGATATGTTGAAAATGGGTTCATATATATATATATATATATATATATATATATATATATATATATATATATATATATATATTGAGGATGATTCCATTGGTTCAAATTTGAATTTGAATTTTCATTCTGAATTTGAGGACCCTTTATCTAACAAGATTGAGTATGTTAAAGTGAAGGGTCAATTTGATTTTGATTTGAGGATTTTGATTTTTGAAATTCACTTAGCAAATTTGGGTATATTAAGTGGTGTGTTTGAAAATAATTCTTCATTTTCTTTGTTTTGCTTTGTTTTGTGATTTGAAAATGGAATTCTCATTTAGCAAATTTATGTATGCTAAATGAGGGATCCAAGTGTGTTTTATTTTTTGAAATTTTTTGAAAATAGGATCCTTAGCAAATTTTTGCATGCTAAGAAAATCCTAATGTGTTTCTTTTGTTTTGGATTTTCTTTTGAAAAATAGGATTCTTAGCAAATTTGGGTATGCTAAGGAATTCCTAATGTGTTTCTTTTGTTTTTAGAGATTTTGATTTTGAAAAATGGAGACTTCACTATAGCAAATGTGGTATGCTTGAGCAAAGTTCTAATAGTGTGTTTAAAATTTTATTTTTGAAACATGGAGATTCACTTTAACAAATGTGGTGAGCCAAAATGAAGTTCCAAAAGTGCTTTGAAAATTTTTGTGAAATGAAGATTTCACCTAGCAAATTTAAGTATGCTAAAAGAAATTCCAATATGGGTTCAAATTTTTGTGTTTTGGATTTTGGAGACTTCACTTTAGCAAATGGGGTATTCCAAAATGAAGTTCCAAAAGTATTTTAAAATTTTTTGTAAAATGGATATTTCACTTAGCAAATTTAAGTATGATAAACGAAATTCCAAGATGTGCTTCAAATTTTTTATTTTGAATTTTGGAGACTTCACTTTAACAAATGGGGTATGCCAAGATGAAGTTCAAAATGTGCTTTGGAAATTTTATGAAATGGAGATTTCACTTAGCAAATTTGAGTATGCTAAATGAAGTTCCCAAAAAGTGTTTTGAAAATTTTTTTGTTCGATTTTATTTTGAAAATGGGGACTTTAATTTAACAAATGTGGTATGCCAAAATGAAGTTCCCAAAATTATTTTGATAATGTTGTTGTGTTTTGCTGATTTTGAAAAGAAATATTTTCATTTAACAAACTTGGGTATGTAAGATGGAAATCAATTATGTTTCATTTTCAAAGATGTATTTTCATGTGTGATTATTGCTTTTGAAAGAGGAAATCCACACAAAAGCATATATGAAATATGTTAAATGGCATTTCAAAATAGTGTAATTTTATTTGGAAATGAAATCTTCATTCAATAAATTTTGGTATATTGAATGGAGAGGTTTCATATGTGCTTTTGGAAAAAATCATTTTTGATTTTGATTGAAATGGAAACTTTCATCCAATAAATGTTGGTATATTGAATGGAGAGGTTTCCTATGTGCTTTTTTTTTTGAAAATTTGGAAATTCTAACTTAACACATGTGGAATGTGTTGAGTGGAATTTCAAAGTTATGATTTTGGCTTGAAGGTGTAACATCCATTCAACATGTTTAGATATATTGAATGGAAATGCCCATCTTCAATTTTTTGTGCTTTTTGAAAGTTTAGGAATGTTATAATTTTATTATTGAAAATGAAGTCTTCATTAAAAATGAATTTAGTGAAGAAGTTCATTTGTGATTTTAGAAAATTTGATTGTTGTAATATTATTTTTGTAAAGATGATCCTATATATAACAATCATGAAGATTGTTAGATGAAGGTGATTTAGAAAAATTTTTATGTAAAACATTTTATTATGTGCATTTTGGAAGAGAGCTTTTTGAAAAGCAAGATTTTTATGAAAGATTTATTTTGTTTTAATATTTTAGAATGAGCCTTTCCTTACCATAAAAATGGTAAGGAGGAAGTCTTTGATCATTTTCTTTTTATTAAATTTTTATTTTTACCCATTAGGGAACCCAACGAGGGTTTTAAGACCAACACGAGGTGAGGTCCTAAAACCTAAAGATGTTGGCTAGTTTAACTTAAGGATGAAATAAGCTAAGTGCCAATAGAAAGAAAGATAGTCTTGGAAGTATAAACCCACTATCAATGCTTGGATACATCGATCATTTACCAAAGATGGAGAGAGGAACCATCCCCAGCAGAGTCGCTAGATGAATCTATGGGTGAAAAAAAAATTATTTTTAGATTGGGAGAATGCGATCACCATCATCAATCAATCTCCTCCCTTCTTCCTCCTTTGGTTCTCTCTTCTTATCTTCTTCCCTCTTAGAAAGAAAGATGAAGACAAAAGAAAGAAAAGAAAGAAAAGAAAGAAGAGGGGAAAAATTCAATATGATGATGATTGCTTCTTCCTTTAGATGGACACTACATAGAATCGCAAGTGTACTTGTTAGGGTGATCAGGTACCGCATCAAGAGAAAGGTGCACTATCTCAAAAGATAGAATTCACCACCCTACAATGGACCTAATCACCTAAATAAGGACTCCTAAGGACTTATGGGTCTGCGGGATGACGTATCAGAGATTCTTCCCCTACTTTACATGAAAAAGTAAAGTAGGATTTTTTTTATCGGGTTTGTTAAGTTCCATGTGGAGGCAAGCCCCCATAGGTAATTACATCCTAAAGAATATGATTCTTTAGCAATACTCTTAATTAAGGTAAATGATTATTGTCTCTAAAGATTTCAATAGGTAAGACTATCAGTCGATTGGTTTATTTTCAGAAAGTCAAGTGGGATCGATCAAGAGGAGGGAGTTCTTATCAAAGTTAAATGAAAATAAGTAGGGGATGCCTAGGATACTAGGAAGCCTAGTAAGCTCCCAAACTACCCTATGTTTAGGATTTACATTTTTGAAATTGAATTAATTTGCTTAAGTTGAATTTTTCATTAGAAATTTAGGGCTTATGATTTCACAACACAAGATTGTGGAAATGCCTAAGAGATGAGAATTTATGCTTATGGCCCACAAAGGGAAAGAAACCATAGAACATAAATCTAGGGAGCTTTTGTGAGGGCCAAAATCATGACCTAAATCTAAAGAAAAAATGGGTATTTGGTTTACCTCCACAAGAGAGGATAAACCACCTGACTGTTTGGACTTACAACTGCCTAGGGGTGGCCACCAACTAACTCCTTCTATGATTTTAAATTCATCTTGGCAAGTCATATGCTTTATACAAGATAGCAAGGTTATTGTTTATTTAGAAAGAGATTAAGTCCTTAAACTCACTCCCTAAGAGACTAGATTATGTAAGGGCATGAAATATGACCTAGATCTAATGCAAATCATATTATATTTTATTTTTTATTTTTGGACAATCATTTGACTCAAGCTTATATGATTCATATGCCTAATGCATGAGAAATAAGATTATGGGCCAAAATCAGCAAGATGGGGGAGGTGTGTTTCACCATGGCTCTCATAGGTCAAGCCAAGTTCTTTGGCAAAGGTGAAAGCCCTCCAATCAAGAGTGAAAATAATATGCATTTATGCATGATGTTAGAAAGAAAAGTACTCATCCAGCTAAGGGGTTACTAATTTTTTTATCTTGATTTTTAGCCTAAGTTTTAGGTGAGGTTATGCGTTCTTTATTTTTAATTTTGAGTTGATTAATTTGGTAGAATATTTATTTTTCCCTAAGAGCATAATCGTCATCTAGGCCTTACATCAAGCAAGGAAAAAACTAGGAAAAGGATGTCATCTTAATGCACAAGCTAAACAAAAATCACACATTTTATAAAGCTAGCGCAAAAGAATAAAAAGGCAAGTGTGGTCGGGCAGCACCGCACAAACCCGAAAATAAATTGGGTAGCCGAGCTCTACCCTTATAAAACCTAGATTATAAATGATTTATAAAAAGGAATTCATGTTATGGGGATTTCTTCTTTCTTCTTTCTTCTTTTGTCTTTCTTTTGGATGGTTAGAATGTGATTGCTCCAAAAGCTTCACATGGTACATAAGACGTTGTCTTATAACCAATGCTCATCCTAATCCCCCATAACAATCATTCCAAAATCCTAATTTGCAAAAATTACATGTAAAGGAAAAGTAAATCTAACACCTACAAAATAGAGATTAGCTTAATAAACCATACAAGTCCCAAGCATGTATATTGGACTTAGCACCCCACACATGGGTAACTAAGTCCACCTGGCCTATTAGATTATGCTTAGGGGTATAAGCACCTGCACAGTAAAAGCAATTATATTTTTATTACAGCGCCCCTTAAGCACAATCCCTTGTAGAAAATAATGATTGGACTAAATCATCCTACCATTAATTCTACACGCATACACCCTAACATCCAGACTAGAGAAAATACATCACAAAATAAAAACAAACATCAAACCATGCACTGACCTAACCTAAAACTAGAAGTGGTGACTTAGCCTAATGTGTGTGCTTTAAAAGGCTTGTGTGGTATGCTTAGTTATGACTTTAAGGTTTAGATTTTCTAAGTGTGAAGAAATGTTCAACTTAGATGGATAGTTTCATTTAAGTGTTTAGTTGATTTGGGTTGATTTTATTTTATATTTTTGATTTGGTTTAAGTGAATCCTACAATTAATTACTAAGTTGTAAAGAGAGGGAAAAGAGAAGAAAACTTCCCTTTCCTTCCCTACCTTAAGTAATTTCTAAAGTAGATTCATCTTTGGCTTTGTTTAGTAAATATTTTATTATGTTTTTTAATTAATCATAAGTTTAGATTAACTCTAAATAAACCTATTCAAAAAGAAAGGCATCTTAAGATTAAGTAAAGTGAATTAATATCACAAAATACACATCATTTTATGGATGCATCCTAAGCATATCTATACATACAAATGGAAATGTTTAGCACACTTTATGATGAATGCTAAGTAATGTTACTTAAAAAAATTAGAATACTTTATGATGCATGATTTTCATTAAGTAGAAAAGAGGGTTTTCTTTTATCCATTATTCACATGCACATATGCCTGTATGAAAGGCATAAGTGAGTACGGCACCATTATTAGCACTAGGGGTGTAAGGTACAAGACCTACTTAGGGCTACTTAAAGCCTCGCAACCCCGGGGTTGTCTAGACTAATATACCACTTTCCTTAAATACCAGTACAGGTACAAAAGAAATGAATGGGAAAAGAAAGATGCAAAAAGAAGTTTGTATTTGTCTGTTTGTTTGTTTTGTTTGTGCAATTTATATGTACAAAGAGTGGATGTTCTTCTTAGATAATAGCATAGCAATGAATAGGAATGGGGTTAGGCAAGTGTTGTGGTCTCTTCAAATGAACTATACACTTTGCCAAATCCTATTCAAAACTATGCTAAAAGAAAAGAGAAGGAAAGTTACACTATGCACATCTTCATATTTATATCCACATGTGAGCTTATAAATAACTATAAGTAGCACACTTTTAGTTTTAAGCATTTGATTTATAGATTTTTGAAAATATTTTTGAGTTTAGTAGTGATAATAGTCATTCATATTTTACTTTAGCCAAAACATGCAATTTGACACTAAGAAACATTTCATTTTATGAATTTCAAATGGCATACACATTTAACATGCTAGGGAAGAAATAAAGTGATGAAAGTAATGTAAATTCATTCACCCTAATTAATTCCTAAAGACAATCCTATGAAAGAAGAAAGTTTAAAGTGAATCAAAGTTTGTTTAATGTGATTTTTATTTTGAATTCACTTTATGTTTGATTTTGGAAATGTAAAATAATGTTGTTAGTCTTAACCAATTTCTCCCATATGTGAGTTAATTTAGTTTGTTCTTAAGATTATTAGATGATTTTTATATTTTGTTTAGGTTAAGGTGTGAATTTGGTGTGTTAATTACCCCTTACCTATACCACCTTAGCATACTTAACCAAATAATTATGAGATAATGATAGGACATAAAATCTCACAAGGAATTTAAATTTGCAATGCACCTAAGAAGAAAAGGGCCTAATGCAATTCTCTCATGATTAATGATTAATTAAATTAAGGGGTTTAAGCTTAAGTACTTTCATAACCCCCTTCACACATGTGAGTTGGATTTTGATTTTCTTAATGTGCTTAGGTTATTAAAAACCTAAGCATCTACCAAAGATGGATTAGTTAAGTTCTAGAAAGTTTTAGAATTTTATGAAATTAATTAAAGGGATAATTGGTGAATTAACCCTTAATTAGGGTTGGATTAAGGAAGAAAGGGGGTTCTAAGGAATATCTTAAGAAAAGTATCCCAAAATTATTCCCTAAACCTCATATTCACTTAAGTAAAATTTAATTGACTCAATCAAAGGGTTAGACCACTAATTATACCCTTATTAAGATTAATTACTTTAAGGGAATGATTAAGGAATAAACTAGAAATTTCTCTAATTAAGCCACCAATAAATCCCAATAAAATTCGTGGAGGCAGGAGTCATCCCATTAATTATGCACAAGAAGTTTGAGATTAATCAGTGGAGTAATTAGAAGGTAATTAGCAAAATAACATTCCTAATAAATCCTAAATCCGGCAAAAAGAGCTATTCAAAATCCAATAAAATCATTTTTAGAATATTCTATATTCAATTATCTATCCAATGCAATTTATTTCATATTTTTTTGATTTTTCTAGGCTTAGATATGAATTTAGGAAGTTTTCATGATTAATTAGGTGATTTAATAGCCTAATTAAATAGTTAATCCTGTCGATGCCATGTGGAGGCTAACGCAATGCACGCTTTCCATGTAGCATGATGGGATTTACTATTTAAGTTGTCACATCATAGCGCTGCATCAGTGGCGGTGCTACACACTTTCTCCTCACCCGTTCAATAAAGGATCGGACATCTGAGGTAAGATCTGCAGTTCTAAAGGGATAAAAAGTGGGATCCTACGTGTTTTAATCACGGTCGTCCATCCAAAATGCACGGGTGGATGACCCATGATCCTTCCCTATTCTTCTCTATGAGATATGGACACCGTCCATCTTTGAGGAGAAGATTCAAGCTCGATTGAGCTCAGATTGGATTGAAACTCAACCCACACCATCAACATGCAAATGAGATCACATCTAACGATTGGAATTTGATGGGTTGATATTTTACATCATAAAGGACCAAACCACATTTAGATTGAGCTTAGTTTAATGGCATACCTCACCAGAGGTGATCACAAACACTTGGTTCCCTTGGAGAAGCTTCATATAGTGGAGACGAAGCTTTGTTAAGAGTTTGAGGGCTTGAGATTGGGTAGATCCTTCTAGAGGCTAACTCCAACTTGACTTGAGCTCAATTTTGGTCAAGGTAGCACCTCATTTGCCTTTGGAGCTTGGATTAAGCTCTGGGTGACCTCAATTTGGTCCTCTGAGGGAGCTTGCAAAGTCAATTGTGCTGAGATGGAGTATTAGCTAAGATGGAATTTCAATGGAGCTCCCCTATTTTTGGTTTGAGTAAATCCAAAAATGGAGAAGTTAAACTCTCTCTAGAAAGCTTGGGAAGACTAGCAATGGGTTGCTCTGAGTTCCTATGCTTCAATTGAATTGGGGAGAATGATTTTCAAGTTAAATTAGGGGGAGTATATCTCCCCTTAGAGCAATCGGACAGCAGAGCAAGGAGATGTCATTTTGATCCAATTGATCCTATTCAATGGGTTGTTTAAGCTACTAAAGGTGTCCTTGCATTCAGTTTGGTCTAAAGAGTGGAGTAGTGGAGCTCCCATGTGCTTGAAATGGGTGGAGGGAAGTTTCCATGTGCTCAAATTCAAGGCAAGTGGTCAGTTTTGACCTTAGGCTAGGTTGGCCTGACCCAAACCCATTAGGTTGGGTGGACCACACTCACTAGTGTCCACTTGGTCCACTAAGAGGGTGTCCAACAATCATGAAGAGGATTTGACCAAATTCTAAATGAATTTGGCCAAAATTTACCCTATGGCCTATGGATAAAATTGTCATTTTGCTTAAATTTCAATTTGAATATGTTTGGCATGTTCGAAAAATGGGTTAGGTCAAGTTTCATTGGATTTGGAGTTGGTTTGATATGATTTGGCTCATGTTGATCCATTTAGGTCAAATTGGGTCAACTTGGGTCAAGTTGACCAATTGGTCAAATTAGGTTAAACCAAGGGTTGGGTCAAGTTCATATGACCATTTGAAATGTTTTGGTGGCTTTGGTTAGGTTCAATTTGGTTTACATTTTATTTTGGTTCAATTGAGTTCATTTAGGTCAAATGGGTCAAGTTGACCAATTTAACCCATTTGACCTATTTCGGTTAGGTCATTGGTTGGTTTAGGTCTAGTTGGTCATTTTAAATGGATTGGTATCTTTGTTTCCAATCAATTTTGGTTTAATTTGATTTTGGTTCAATATGACCCTTTAAGTCCAGTTGGGTTCATGGTTAATTGGGCTAGGTTGGGTCTAGTCAGCCAATTGATATGTTGGTCAAGTTCAACAAGTGATTTGGAATGAACTTGACCCATTGGTTTCAATCAATTTGGCTTAGATCAAGTTTTGACACATTTTGACTTTTTAGATCAAGTTGGGTCAACTTGGGTCAAGTGGCCAATTAGGCTAGGTTAGGCTCAAATGTTGACTTGGTCAAGTTCATACATTGGTCATGAATGAACTTAGATTAATGATTTCAATTAATTGGGCCTATGGTGGATTTTGGCTATGTTAGGTTTCATTTTGGCTGAGTGTTGACTTGGTCAACCCTTAGGTTTGACTTAGTTTGACCCAATTTGAGTGATTGATCAACTCATGGTGATTGTTGATCATGATGAGAGACTTAGATAGGCTTAGTTCAACCCAATTTGAATAGGATTAGAATTTGGCTCATAAGGGTTACTTTAGGTCACTTTGGGTCAAGTAAGCCTAGGTAGGTCAAATGGCTTGGTCAAAACTTGATTTGAGTTTGATTGAAATATAAATCCATTTGAAAGTGGTTTGAAGTCAAATGAGTTTTGATTCATTTGACAATTTCAAGTTCAAAGGGTGAACATGAGTTTGATTTGGGTTTGATTTTTGAATTGAGTTTGGGTTAAGTAATTGAATTTTGTGTTTATATTTTGATTCATGATTGTAGTATTGATTGAATCATGAAGAAAAATAAAGAGTTTGGCTTAATTTGAATTGGATTTGGCTAAGTTCAAGAGTTTGACTTGAAAGGCTTAGGTTGAATTTTGGTTGAACTTGAGTTTGATTTTTGTATTTAGTTTTGGTTGTTTGAATTTATATTTCATTTATATTTGTGAATATAAATGAGAATATAAATGGGTTATGAGAAAATTTCATGAATTTGAGGTGATTTGAACTTGATTTGAGCTAAATTCATAAGAGGGAATCAATGGACTTACGAAAGATTTGAAATTTAACCATGGATTTTGGATTTGATTTTGGATTTAATTTGATTAATTTGAATTTATATTTCATTTCTATATGTGAATATAAATGAGAATATAAATGAGTTGTGGGAAAATTTCATGAATTTGAATTGATTTTGGCTAAGTCCATAAGAAGGAAATCAAAGTGACTTAGGAATGATTTATGGAATTTGACCTCGATTTCAATCATGGGTTTCAATCATGGATTTCAATCATATGGAATTGATTTATGATTTGAGAAAATCCATTGAATTGATTCCAGGTTTGTTTGAGAGTTGAAGTTGATATGAGTTTGGAGTTTGACTTGAAAGAAGGAAGTGAGGATTTGGTTCAAAATATAGGGTAGGAAAAAATTTCCTAACAGTCCTAAGGCATGACCTATTCCTATGGCTAACTCTTCTAAGTCTCTAGGGCTAGGTTGAGTGTCCACCTAATCACTAGATGTGTCGTAATACTAAGGAACTCTTAAAGTATAAGAGAAATCTCATTCCTAAGATGGAGGGGTTGAGACCTCATTTTAAAAATGAGGTTAACAAAGGGCACCCAATAGGTGTGGTGTGACTGACAAGGAACACCGCACGCATTGTTGTTGACCGAAATGATCAATAATACTGAATGATCACAAGCACTAATAGAAACGATCTACTCCTAACCCAAGGTGTTGAAGGAATCCAGAGCTTAATGCAATGTGACTCTACTTATGTCAAAAGACATAAGAAAGGGAAGGAGGAATCCACTGGGGATAGAGTATGTGAACCTTCCACTAGGAACAGGTTAAAAACATCCACTAGGGGAAGAGAGGTTTGATTTGATTTGAGTCTAGGCTAGGGAGAAATTGGTTTGATTTGTTTAATTAAGTTCGGTTGAGGAAGAGGGTTGAATTTGTTTCAATTTATTATTTGTTTAATTGTGTTTATTTTGATTCCATAGAGGATAGAGAAGTGAACTCTCCACTAGGGAGGCAAGTTCAAGTCATCCACAAGGGAGGAAAGGTTGTGAAATCTATTGAGGGATTAGAATTCTGGATCAGCTAGGGAACCAAAAAGATTTGCATCTCGCTGAGGAGAAGCAAAATATTTGATTTGGATTGTTTAACTATTTTGTTTGTTTCATTGGGTTTGTTTCAGATTTTTAGATTTTGGATTTTGAAATGGACCATGTTGGTTTGCGATGGACTGCACTGAGTAGGAGCCATGGTGGCTTGAGCCTAACTCAGATTTACCAATCCAAAGGGGTAGTCCAAAGTAAGGCTATCTGATCAAAGGGAATGTCTTTCAGTGTGCAGCAGTTGTACTAGAAAGAAAGCATAGTAGACTTGCATCCTCCAAAGTATGGATCGAATCTGACCTACAGCTAACTATTAAGTGAATGCCGCTGGGGGACTTAAATTAGCTCCGAGATAGTCAAATATTAATTTCAGTTTTAGATTTATTAGATTATGATGGATCCCCTTAGTTTGCATTAGACTGCACTGAGTAAAGGCCATGGTGGCCTTGATCCAGCTCAGATTTACCAATCCAAAGGGAGTAGTCTACTAATCACAATGTAGGACTAACCAACCAAAGGAGATGCCTTTCAGTATGCAGTAGCTGTACTATGAAGAAAGCATAGTAGACTTACATCCTCCAAAGTAGGGACCATTTGTTGAGGTTATTTATTGGCAAGGTAACAAATCGAACCCGACCTAGGGTTGACTATTGAGTGAATGCCACTAGGGGGACTTAAATCAGCTCAGAGATAGTCAAAGATTAATTTCATTTTTCTTAGTTTATTTTGAGGGATTCTGTTGCTTTGTGATGGATCACATTGAGAAGGAGCTTATATCAGTCTAGACCTAACTCAGATTTACTGAACCAATGGGAATAGCTTCCCGGCCGATGGGAGAACTATCTAATCAAAAGAGTGCCTTTCGATTTGCAATGATCAATTCAGAGGAAGAAAGCTTGGGGACTCACATATTCCACTACAAAAGACCACTAGGGTGATTGGTTGCTTTGGGCAACAAATTGGGACCTAGGGCTGCCTGTCAGTTTATGACAGTCAAGCTAAAAAGAATGCGTCATAGTCTTACATCTTTCAAAATGAAATGATTGTCAAAGTAACCTGTTTGTGGAAAAAATAGATTGAACCTGATCTTAGGGTGACTACGGAGTAAGTATCGACTCGGGGATTTATTTATCTTAGTAGTAGAAATACCTATGGGAGTTCACACACGCCCCTAAAGATAGGATGCCTGCTTGGGAAAAGGGGCCCTTTGGAGGCTTGAATTCTTAATCCACAAGCGAATTAATTTCTTATTTGTTTGTTTAGTTTATTTTAACATGGACTCTATTGGTTTGTAAGGGATCAAACTAAGAAGGAGCTTATATCAGAATAGACCTATCTCAGATTTACTGAACTAAGGGAGAATCTACGCATCCGCTAAACAAATTCTCCAATCACAGGGGTACTGTCCAATCCAAGAGTAACCCGGGTAGTGTCTAAATAGGGTCACAAATGATGCGATCCAAATAGAGTGCCCATAAAGGATGGGGTGATTGAAGGGCTCATTCCAAAACTCTAGAGAAGATGACATGGCTAGTCATATATCAAATAGTTATTCAGTGTCCAACTCAAGGAGAAAAGATGGGGACTCATATATGCTAAGAGTGGTGTACCCATTGGGTGAGTCACTATCAGCATTGCAAACATCAACCAACCTAAGGTGCCCGTCAGTTTGCAACAATCAGCTTAGGAAGAAAGCTCAAGGACTCACATCCTCCTATAGTGAAACTGATCGTTGGGATAGTCTTTCTTCAGCTCGATAGGTGTCATCCGACTTAGGGAGACTACCGAGTGAATTCCACTAAGGGACTTATATCGATTCAAATGTTGTCAAGAGGAAAGGAGCCAGTGGGGGACTTATCCTAAGCCTCAAATATATTCAACCTAGTTAGTATATGATGGCTAGTTCAAGAAGAAAGTGTGTAGGCTAGCATCCTCTTAAACAAAGTCAATCATGAGGTAGCTTACTCACTGCGTAGTGGAGACTACCAAAATAACAAGGTGCTCATTATTTTGCAATGATCAAGTCAGAAAGAAAGTGTGGGGACTCACATCTGCCTAACAAATGACCACTAGGGTGATATACTAGGAAGGTAGCATGTAGACCTGACCTAGAGCAGTTAATGAATGAGTGCCACAGGGGCTTGCTCCCACATCCAATTAGCTTGAGGAGAAAATATGTGTTTGTTATTGTGCTTGTGTAAAAGGGAATAGGATGTCGTTGGAGAACTCTTACACCTACCTTAAAACACACTGGGGAATTTGATGAAATGATGCCATGAATGGCAACGGGAACTCCCACTAAGAAAGGGTGTTACTCGGGTTCTCTTACACCTAACTCAATTATGCTAGTCAAAATAGGATGCCTCTTGAGTTCTCTCACACCTATTCTATTAGTGCTGGGAGATTGTGTTTGTGTTTTGAAAGAGGGATAGAATGCTACTGGGGGACACTTACACCTACCCTAAACACATCATGGCGGATTCGCAAGATAAGCAAATAACGCTTCGAAAGAAGAGAATATTTTGATGAAACGGAATAAGATTTTTGTTGATTGATAGAATTGTTATTTTTAAACATGGTTTTATGGGTAATATTTCTTCAAATAGAGCCTATTAATTAAAAGCATCGGGTGTTCCCCTTTACAATCAATAAGCTGATAAAATCTTCCTTGGTATGCCTTTTCTATGACATAGGGGCCTTCCCAAGTGGGTTCAAACTTGCCTCCCATCTTTCGACTGGCAATAATTGGTCTCTTTAGGACTAACACAAGCTCTCCGACTTGCAAAGACTTAAGGCGGACCAGCTTGTTATGAGATTGAATCATTTTGGCCTTGTACAACTCAAGGTTCTAGCACGCCCGTAAGAGACTCTCCTCCAAACCTTCGAGCTCTTCTAATCGCAACTTTGCATTCTACTCTGCAGTGATCTTGTTACCCAATGCTATCCTTAGTGATGGGAGTTGGACTTCTAAAAGATGAATGGCTTCAGACCCATACACTAAGGAAAATAGGGTAAATTGAGTTGGAGTTCGGTATGTGGTGCGGTAGGCCCACAAGGTTTCAACCAACTGCTCCTTCCAATGTCACTTATTATCATCCAATGTCTTCTTTAGTATTTTGATGAGAGTTATGTTGAATTCTTCTGCTAAGCCATTTGCACTAGGGTAGTAGATGGTGGAATATCTCTAATATATACCATGTCTCCTAGTGAAGCTGTTGATCTTGGTGCTTTTGAATGCAATACTATTATTGAATATAATTCATCGAGGCACCCCGAACCTATATACTATATGGTTCTTGAAAAATTAAAGCACATGCTGAGCTGTGACCTCTCTGAGTGGGTTTGCCTCCGCCCACTTAGAAATGTAGTCGATGGTAGCTAGGATGAGCTGATGCCCCTTGGAAGAAGGAGGATCGATAGAACCCACGATGTCAGTACCCTAACACTCGAATGGCCATGTGGCCAATGTAGGGTGTAGAATATTGAGTGGTAGGTGGAGGACCACACCATGAACCTGACACTGATGGCATCTCCTAACTAGATCCATGCAGTCTGTAATCATTGAAGGCCACTAGTATCATAGTCTCTTGATCTTTATCTTCATCTTTGAACTAGATTGGTGCGCTCTGCATAGACCTGAATGTACCTTGGTTATAATTCCATGGGCTTCATGTTTATCTAAATAATGTAACCACATTTGATCAAAGGACCGATGGTATCAACAAGAGCATAGGAGAGAGCTCTCTATTTCACCTGATGGGCTTGTAACTTTTCTTGAGGTAGTTTGTTAGTGTTCAAATAGACTATGAACAGTTACCTCCAATCCAGCTCCTTGTCCATATAGAAAATGGCAACCTCCCCTTCAAGAGAAAGTATCTCAATGAGTTCAGCATCAATACGAGATAAGACTTGTCTATTTTGGACCCTTATTGAAATGGACTCATATTCCGGACATGTCAATTCTTTAGCAAGTTTGGCCAAAGCATCTGCTATTGCATTCTCTACTAAGGGAACCTTGTAGATGGAAAATTTAGGGATTTGGGCCAATATCTTCATGGTATACTCATGGTAAGGATGATGCTTAAGTTTATGAACCTTGTACGACCCGACAATCTCGTTGATGACCACCAGAATCCCAAAGATGTTGATGCTCTTGACACACTGATAGCTAACTCTGGAGCAATCAAAGCCTCATACTAGTTATTGTTGGTGGGTTGGAAAGATAGTATGAGAATCTCATCACATGCGGTCTAGAGTTAGAAATATTATTCTACCCCCTTTTTGGAAGAGTAGATCATGGTGCTTCCCCTTTATGAAAGAAGCTGCACCATCAAAATACATCTCCCATTGACGGTTGTCAACCTCACTAAGTTCATGATTTGTTCATCAGGCAGATCACCACTAAGAGAAGAATCAGCAAGAAGTGGGTGTACTGCTAAGAAATCCTCTAGTGCTTGTCCTTTTATCGCACGGAGGGGTACAAATGTGAAATCAAACTGTGAGAGAATCATGAACCAACATGACCATCCGGATAGCGTTGGTCATGTCATGAGATACTATAGTGGATTGGTTATAAAAATCAAGTTCACCTTGTGAGAGAGCATATGGTGTCATAGTTTTTGAGAGATAAAGATTAAAGCTAGGCAATGTTTCTCAATAGGTGGATAGTTTGCTTCAGCAAGGATCAGATGATGGCTGAGGTAGAAGAGAGCACTCTCTTTCCATTTGTCATTGGCTTGGGCCAACAATGCACTGAGAGAGTCATCCAACATAGCAGTGTAGAGGATAAGTGGCACGGTTGGAGTACGCTAGAGCGGACTTCACCAAATGCTTGATATCTTCAAAGGCATGCTAGCACTTATCATCCCACTTGAACTTGGCATCCTTTTTGATAAGTGCTGAGAATGGCTTGCATCTCCCCGATAGGTTGGAAATAAAGCATCTTAGATATGCTAGTCATCCTTGAAAAGATCTGAGTTGAGTTAAACTCTTATAAGGTGGCATTTCTAAGATAGCTTTGATCTTTTCTGGATCTATTTCTATTCCTGATGTCAGGCAATAAAACCAAGGAACTTCCCCAAAGCTTTTCTAATGCACACTTCAGGGGGTTCATTTTGAGATTATATTATCTTAACCATTCAAAAATTACTCTCAAGTCAAGGAAGTGGTCTTCCTTTTCTCTAATCCTCACTACTAGATCATCAACATAGCACTCAACCTGATGATGGATGAGTTCATTAAAGATCTGAGTCATGGCCCATTGGTATGTAGCACTAGCAATTTTAAGGTCGAACGACATGACCCTATAACAATAAATTTTGATCAGGGTTTGAAAAGCGTGTTTCTTTCATCTTTAGGAGACATCTTGATTTGGCTATAGCCAGATGACCCATCCATGAAAGAATGAGATGAGCTGATTTCCACCACTAATTCTAGTATAGGAAGAGGAAACTCATCCTTAGGACATGCCTTGTTTAAGTCCTAAAATCAATGCATATGATTTGGTCATTCTTCTTCTTAACTTACAACACTTAACCAAGGGTATTTTCTTCCACGATGAAACTAGCATTGATCAATTTCTTGACTTGAAATGACACATTTGTTTAATTTCACTGCGTCTAGGAGCTTGCTTGATAGGGTTAGCGCTAGGATCTATTGCTAGCTTGTGGATTGTTATGTTAGGAGATAATTCGGGCATCTCTTCATAACTCCATGCAAAATAATCCTTAAACTCAGTCAATAGCCTGACTAAGCCATTGGTTTCTTCTTCATTCGATGTATGGGCATGGATTTTCTTTTTCGAGGTTGATTTCTTTAAGCTTGTCAATTGTTGAATGGATCTCCTCTTCAAATTTTGGTGGTGCATCTTTGATTTGGAGATCATCAGATCATCTAAAGTTTCTAAACACACATTCTCATAAGAGTTGGTGTTGTGTGAAAAGAACTCGACTCAAATGATTGGTAACAACTAGCGGTAATCATCGTCATCGATTGGACCCACTATCCAATCTAGTCTTGATGTGCTCTGCTATTTGTTCCATAGCTTTTCAAAATACTCGACGTTGGACCATGTATGAGGAACCAAACCTTTCTGTATAAGATTATGAACACAAGGTGAGTAAAAGTCAAACGATAATTCCATTAATTCTTTAAATGAATCCTCCTCAGGTTCTACATCAACTTCAGGACTTGAGGATGATGATCCCAAAAGAATCTCTTACTTCATCCTGGAAGAAGACTTTTCCTTCAACTACTAAACCTTGAGATGAAAGTGAGGTTAGAGCTAAGGTTCTAGCTCTTTAATAGTTTCACATAACGATTCAAATACTTTTGCTTTTATGCGGAGGCCTAGGGTCTTCATCCTGTCTCGGTGTCACCTCAATGAAACCCGAGAGGGTTGGTTGGTATAATCACATTAGACTTATCCTCTGAACTTGATTCCAAATCTATGTGAATAGTAGGGGTACTCCTGCGAACTGAACATAACCTCTGTTGGCTGATAGCCAACCAGGGGGTCTTCCTACTCTAGAATTGCCTCTGCTTCTACCTCTGCCTCTGCCTGGTGGAAGTTCAGCCATCCTACCCACATGTTCATATGATAGAATGAATTGTGGGTGGAATGTGATATGTGGCTCTACTTCTTCTTCAATTCTCCTTTCTTGTTCACTTGGAGTTTTATTTTTCTTTTCTTTTTCTTCATTTTCTTTTTCTTTTGAATTTGAATTTTGTCCAAGTTCACAAGAAAGAGTGTTTTGAGGAAGATAATAGATCGCAACCTCATATATCTCAACCTCTCTAACTAAAAATAGCTTTTCATCACCTTTGGCACATTACTCAATCTCATCCTCCCTAAACTTGATGCACTGATGGATGGAGGATGGAATCATCTTATTCTAATGTATCCAAGGCCTATCAAGCAAAGCGGTGAATGAAGTATTTGAATCAATGATATAAAACTTGGCTTCAATCTTCCAGTCACCTATCTCCAAAGGTAACACTATGGAACTTAAAGCCCTCTCGCTTTGTTCATTGAATCCTCTCAACATCATCTGATCTCCTTGGAGTGTGGAGATGTCGATCCTCAAATAGGCAAAGGTCTTTAGACTCATAATGTTCATTAATGCACTTGGATCGATGAGAACTCTAATAAGTCTGAATCTATCTATGTCAACTGTAATGTAGAGGGGACAGTTGTGTTGCATATCCCCCAGAAGTATGTCTTCATATGTGAAAGTGATTCCCTAAGCTTCTCTGGAATAATGTGCCTCTTCACCAATAGCGATCAGCTGAGCTAGGCATATTTTAGGATCAAAGAGAGCCTTGATTAATGATTTCCTATTTCTTTAGACAAGACAAGGGCATCATATATGCTTAGCTTAGATGGCAACTTTCTTAGATGAGAGAAGACATTGTACTCCACCTTAGGCTGGTTCTCCATAAGCATATCCAAATGTGGACAATCCTATGGAGGGGCTTCTTGATCTTCGGCATCAATGACTTGTTTCCCTCTATCTTGAGGTTCTGCCCTAGGAGGTAAAACCTTTCCACTACGGAGGTTGACTTCGGTGATCTGGCTCACCTACAGCTTCTCCTATGGGACCCTCAGAATCGGATGATTCTAAGTCTATCTTAAGAGGCAAACTTGTAGGATTCAGAGTGGGAAAATCCAACTCTGAATCAGAAAAGAGGAAGATCATAATTGTTATAGTTATTATGACTTGAAGAGTTATCATTAGGAATAGAAGTAGATAACCCATCAGAAGTAACATAGATGTAATTCAAACTAGCTTTATTCTTTAATTTCTTAGATTTGATAGGAAGTACAAAGTAGAAATTAAGTAAAGTAAGTGGGGTAAGGGGTTTTATGCCCATATCCATCAATACAAGAGTTCTACTAGTAGAAGAAGAGCTAGCTGGAGTATAAGAGGTGCTCGCTAATGTGGTAGCTGTAGCGATAGACTGGAGGCTAGACTCGGTCAGTGGTTGCACTACTAGACAATCCCAGGCTGGCACATGCTGCTATTGATGAGCTCCCCCTTTCCCTAAGTTGTCCTGAACAACTTGCAAACCTCCTTCAATGTTGGAAGTTTGAGCTGCCTCAGGCACTTATAGAGAAAGTTTCTTGATTTTATTTAGAATCTTCTTAGAGGTACAGGATAAGGAGATATCCCAACCTTCTTTATTTTTGGAAGGATCACAAGTATCCCCAAGAATTACCCTAATGGAATTGGATGGTTGTTCTATAAGGTATTCCTTTGGGATGACTATAGCACTAGTCTTGAAACTGTGTTCAAGCTAGTCCTTAAATGTGAAGCAATCTTCCAAAACATGACCTAGCATACGGTGGTAGGGGAAAAAGTTAGGATCATGGCTTTGGCCCACTTCCTCCAATCTCCTAGGTTCAGGTAGCTGAAAATCAAGCTTCTTTAAGAGATTCTTAAAGATCTTCTTGATTACCTCCCTCTTAATTGAATAAGGCTTGTTAAGTTTATCAAAAAGAGTAGGTGGACCATAGCAACCTGGCAGTGGGTATGTGTATCGATGTTGCTAATGATATGGCTAAGGAGGAGAAAGTGTAGGCCATGGAGGCTATTTTGATGGTCAGTAGGGCTGCCTCGGTGGTGGTAGAAGAGGTGGAAGCGAAGGCTACTGAGGTCGTGGCCTCTCGGACTGATCTATAGTTGGTTGCTTCCCCTTATCTACCGCTGTCACCGCTCCCAATTTCTTCTCATATACCTTCTACAGCTTTGACTTGGGAAACTGGTCTTAAAAAGGCAAATATTTGGCCACTCCTTGTAGACTAGCCTCCTTATTAATTAACTTCTCAAAAGTTTTGATGGTGAAGCACTTAAGCATGAAGGTGACCGGGCCATAGATATTCTTTAGAAGAATCTCAATGGCATGATGTTCAGACAACTGTGGCTCGCATTTCATACTCAAGTTACAACATCTGAGAATGTAGTCAATAAGGGACTCACCTGAGTGTTATTGTGCTACAACGAGATCTCCCATAGTGACCCTTTGTTAAGCTCCAACAAGCCTCTTGATGAAGAGTTGCTCCAACTCAGTAAATATCTTCACTGAACTGTTGGGAAGATCAGCGTACCAGTCAAATGCTATACCCACTAAGCTACTGACAAAGAGATGGAAGAGTAAAGCGTCACTACCACTAGCGTTACAACAACTAGCTCTGAAATGTGTGATGTGCTACCTCGAGTTTCCACTGCCATCAAAACTTATGAAGGAAGGTGGCACGAAACCCTTAGGATATTGAATTATATCAAATTCCTCCAGGTAGGGTCTACTCTTTGGAACTGATGATCCTCCTTAGGCTTGAGCCAACGATCTGTCAGAACTGGCACAAATAACATTGTCTGACCGGTGATGGGATCACTATCATGTACTGAGAGGCATCGGACCTCCCCCACTACTGGAGAGTTAACCTTGTGAGGGCTATACTCGCTAGAAGAAATACACTCCTAACTATCACTGACTATATATGGGGTGACACTAATAGGAGGATCTATCATCATGGGTTCTATTGGGCTATCATCTATAACTGTAACCTCCATCATATCTTTTCATGATTATTGGTGATAGAGCCACGATGCCGGGGTTGCCATTCCTTCCTCATGGACGGGGTAGAATCCAGCTCGGTCTCACCATAGTACTTGTGGATGGAATGGGATCCTTTGGCCATAGCTGGATCACCAGAGGGGGTCTCTTCTCCCCAGGTGTGGCCTTCATGGCCTTCAGAGGAACTGGAGATGCTGAAACATGAACAGAAGATGTTGGATGGGGGGTAGAGTAATGTGGTGGAGACACCACTAACTCCCTAAGAATAGGTGTTGGCCTCCTATGATGGGTATTCCCCATAAGCAGAATACTGTCGATATGATCGATGCGGGTAATGCGTCGATCGAAAAAATCAATGAGTGTAGAAGCCACTAACTGTCGGCTAAACCTGTGTCTCTCCCTACTAGTAATGTGGGGGGTAGAGCTTCTAGCCTCTCTATCTAAGATGCCTCCCCATGCTTCCTGGGGATCACAAATCTCAAGTCAAGCGGGCCCGGAGAGATCATCCATAGGCCACCTCAGCATAGAGGAATGGAGGCATATGACCTCCTACCCCGATTGACTGGTGGTTGATAATGAACTGATGTTGGTGGTGAAGTAATGATCCTCCTGGCATCCTCTCTGTCAGACCTAGAGAGAGGATGGAATGGGTTTGTTGTTACTAGCAGGGAAACCAATGCGGGCAACTCCTCCATAATTGATCGGGTAGTTGCCTCCATCTCCCTAGCAATGTGTGTATGGTACCATTTTATCATGCTGTTCTTATTCACCCTTTGGGTCTTGGTAGGGCGAGTGGAGTAACAGCTAGACCCAACCTCAAAAGTAGGGGAGACAATCCTTGGGATTAGGGGAGCCTTACCTAGTGAGGGTGCTAATGAGTGGGTACTAACCCTCACTTGGCAGCATGGGGAACCACGGGGTGCACAGGAACTGTCACTGACACTGCTACTGATGCTGGCACTATAGGAATCAGTATTGCCTTCCTCTTTAGTGAGGGAATATCAGAATCTGACGGCATGTCAATTTAAATATTCGGCTTCTGCCCGGTCACTATGCACCTGCTAGTAATGGTGAGGGGAGTGCCTTCACAAGTAATCTTTGCCCCCTCAAAACCTCATCCAAAGTGGATGAGATGGGCATAGTCAGAGCATGGGAGGTTGTCCTGATCTAGGGTCAGATCCATCCTGTGAGGAAAGGTAAACACATATCTCTAAGCAGTCATGGTTATCAACTAAAATAGAAACTACACTGTAACTAACGTTAAACGAAAGTCTGCAATGTTGAAATAAACTTGAATCAGATTACTGTTGATTTTGAGAAGAATTTAGAAGTTGAACCCACACTCAACATCTTGAAAGTGTTAAGTCAGGTTCAAATGAGATTTCAAAGTGATTTGATATTTGATTGGAAAGAGGAAGTTTTGAATATTGAATCCATTTTCAACAAATTTGGGTATGTTGAAAATGGGTTCAAATATATATATATATATTGAGGGATGTTCCCATAGGTTCAAATTTGAATTTTCATTTTCATTTTGAATTTGAGGACCCTTCATCTAAAAATTTGAGTATGTTAAAGTGAAGGGTCAATTTGATTTTCATTTGAAGATTTTGAGTTTTGAAATTTACTTAGCAAATTTGGGTATGCTAAGTGGTGTGTTTGAAAATAATTCATCATTTTCTCTATTTTCCTTTATTTTGTGATTTGAAAATGGAATTCTCATTTAGAAAATTTAGGTATGCTAAATGAGTGATCTAAGTGTGTTTTATTTTTTGAAATTTTTTTAGGTATGCTAAATGAGTGATCTAAGTGTGTTTTGTTTTTTGAAAATTTTTGAAAATTGGATCCTTAGAAAATTTGAGCATGCTAAGAAAATCCTAATGTGTTTCTTTTGTTTTGGATTTTGTTTTGAAAAGTAAGATTCTTAACAAATTTGGGTATGTTAAGGAAGTCCTATTGTGTTTCTTTATTTTTAAAGATTTTGATTTTAAAAAATGGAGACTTCACTTTAGCAAATGTGGTATGCTAGAGTGAAGTTCCAACAGTGTGTTTAGAATTTTGTTTTTAAAACATGGAGACTTCACTTTAGCAAATATGTGTGCCAAAATGAAGTTTCAAAAGTGTTTTGAAAAATTTTTTGAAATAAATATTTCACCTAGCAAATTTAAGTATGTTAAAATAAATTCCAAGATGTGTTTCAAATTTTTGTGTTTTGAATTTTGGAGACTCCACTTTAGCAAATGGGGTATGCCAAAATGAAGTTCCAAAAGTGTTTTGAATTTTTTTGTGAAATGGAGATTTTGCTTAGTGAATTTAAGTATGCTAAATGAAATTCAAAGATGTGTTTCAAATTTTGTGTTTTAGATTTTGGATACTTCACTTTAGAAAATGGGGTATGCCAAAATGAAGTTCCAAATGTGTTTTGGAAATTTTGTGAAATGGATATTTCATTTAGCAAATTTGAGTATGCTAACTGAAGTTTCGAAAAGTGTTTTGAAATTTTTTATGTTTGATTTTATTTTGAAAATGGGGACTTCACTTTAGCAAATGTGGTATGCCAAAATGAAGTTCCCAAAATTGTTTTGAAAATTTTGTTGTGTTTTGTTGATTTTAAAAAAAAAATCCATTTAAGAAATTTGGGTATGTAAGATGGAAATCAATTATTTTTCATTTTTCAAAGATGTATTTTCATGTGTGATTATTGCTTTTTGAATGAGGAAATCCACACTTAAGCATATATGGAATATGGTAAGTAGCATTTCAAAATAGTGTTATTTTATTTTGGAAATGAAATCTTCATTCAATAAATTTGGGTATATTGAATGGTGAGGTTTCATATGTGCTTTTGAAAAAAATTATTTTTTATTTTGATTTAAATTAAAACCTTCATCCAATAAATGTGGGTATATTGAATGGAGAGGTTTTATATGTGTTTTTTTTTTTTTTTTTTTGAAAATTTGAAAATTCTAACTTAACACATGTGGAATGTGTTGAGTGGAATTTCAAAGTTATGATTTTGGCTTGAAGGTGTAAAATCCATTCAACATGTTTGGATATATTGAATGGAAATGCCCATCTTCAAATTTTTGTGCTTGTTGAAAGTTTAGGAATGTTAGAATTTTATTATTGAAAATAAAGTCTTCATCAAAAATGAATTGAGTGAAGAAGTTCATTTATGCTTTTAGAAAATTTGATTGTTGAAATTTTATCTTTGTAAAGATGATCCTATATATAACAATCATGAAGATTGTTAGATGAAGGTGATTTAGAAAAAATTTTGTGTAAAACATTTTATTATGTGCATTTTGGAAGAGAGCTTTTTCAAAAGCAAGATTTCTATAAAAGATTTATTTTGTCTTAATTTTTTAGATTGAACCTTTCCTTACCATAAAAATGGTAAGGAGGATGTATTTGATCATTTTATTTTTATTAAATTTTTATTTTCACCGATTGGGGAACCCAACGGGAGTTTTAAGACCAACACGGGGTGATGTCCTAAAATCTAAAGATGTTGACTAGCTTAACTTAAGGATGAAATAAGCTAAGTGCCAACGAAAAGATAGATAGTCTTGGATTCATAAAAAAGTATAAACCCACTATCGATGCTTGGAGACAATGATCATTTACCAAAGATGGAGAGAGGAACCATCCCCAGTGGAATCGCTAGAAAAATCTTTGGGTAAAAAAATTATATTTAGATTAGGAGAATGCGATCACCATCATCAATCAATCTCCTACCTTCTTCCTCCTTTGGTTCTGTCTTCTTATCTTCATCCCTCTTAGAAAGAAAGATGAAGAAAAAAGAAAGAAAAGAAAGAAGAGAGGAAAAATTCAATATGATGATTGCTTCTTTGTTTAGATGGACACAACATAGAATCACAAGTGTACTTATTAGGGTTATCAGGGACGGCATCGAGGGAAAGGTGTACTATCTCAAAAATAGAAGTTATCACCCTACAATGGACCTAATCACTTAAATAAGGACTCCTAAAGACTTATGGTCTACAGGATGACGTACTAGAGATTCTTCCCCTACTTTACATAGAAAAGTATAGCAAGATTTATTTTTTTATCAAGTTCATTAATTTCCCTATGGAGGCAATCCCCCATAGTTAATTACATCCTAAGGAACAAAATTCCTTAGGAATACTCTTGATTAAGGTAAATTATCATTGTCTCCAAAGATTTCAATAGGTAGGACTATCAATCGATTGGTTCATTTTTGGAAAGTCAAGTGGGATAGATCAAGAGGAGGGAGTTTTTAACGAAGCCAAATAAAAATAAGTAGAAGATTCCTAGGATAATAGGAAGCCTAGTAAATATCCCAAACTACCATATGGTTAGGCTTTACATTTTGAAATTGAATTAATTTGTTTGAGTTGAATTTTTGATTAGAAATTTATGGGTTATGACTCCACAACACAAGATTGTGAAAATGCTTAAGAGGTGAGGATTTATGCTTATGGACCACAAAGGAAAAAAGCAACCTTAAAACATAAACCTAAGGATTTTTGGCAAGGGCCAAAAGCACGACCTACATCTAAGGTGAAAATGGGTATTTTGGTTTACCTCCACAAGAGAGAATAAACCACACAACTGTTTAGACTTACAACCATCTAGGGGTGGCCACCAACTAACTCCTCCTATGATTTTAAATTCATGTAGTTAAGTCTTATGCTTTATGCAAGATAGCAAGGTTATTATTTATTTAGAAAGAGACTAAGTCCTTAAACTCACTCCCTAAGAGACTGATCATATAAGGGCATGAAAGATGACCTAGATCTAATGCAAATCATATTACATTTTATTTTTTATTTTTGGACAATCATTTGACTCAAGCTTATAGGATTCATATGCCTAATGCATGAGAAATATGATTATGGGCCAAAATCAGCAAGATGTAGGAGATGTGTTTCCACCATGGCTCTCACATGTCAAGCCAAGTTCTCTAGCAAAGGTGGAAGCTCTCCAATCACAAGTGAAAATAATATGCATTTATGCATGATGTTAGAAAAAAAGGTACTCATCCAGCTAAGGGGTTAATAATTCTTTTATCTTGATTTTTAGCCTATGCTTTAGGTGAGGTTATAAGTTCTTTATTTTTAATTTTGAGTTGATTAATTTGGTAGAAGATTTATTTTTCCCTATGAGAATAATCTTCATCCAGACCATACATCAAGCAAGGAAGAAACTAGGAAAAGAATGCCATCTTCATGCATAAGCTAAACAAACATCACACATTTTATAAAGCTAGCACAAAAGAATAAAAGGCCAAGTGTGGTCGGGCACTACCGTACAAACCCAAAACAAATTGGGTAGCTGAGCTCTACCCTTATACAACCCAGATTATAATGAATTACAAAAAAGAATTCATGTTATGGTTTCATTCTTCTTTTCTTCTTTCTTCTATTTTCTTTCTTCTTTCTTCTTTCTTCTTTCTTTTGGATGGTTGGAATGTGGTTTCTCCAAAGGCTTCATATGATACATAAGACATAGTCTTATAACCAATGCTCATCCTAATCCCTCATAACAATCATTCTAAAATCCTAATTTATAAAAATTACAAGAAAAGGAAAAGTAAATCTAACTAACACCTGCAAATAGATATTAGCTAAATAAATCATATAAGTCCCAACCATGTATATTGGACTTAGCACACCACACATGGGTAACCAAGTCCACTTGGCCTATTGGATTATGCTTAGTGGTATAAGCACCTACATAGCAAAAGCAATTATATTTTTATTACAGCACCCCTTAAGCACAACCTCTTGCAGAAAATAATGATTAGACTAAATCATCCTACCATTCATTCTATGCACATACACCCTAACATTTAGACTAGAGATAATACATCACAAAATAAAAACAAACATCAAATCATGCACCGCCCTAACCTAAAGCTAGAAGTGGTGACTTAGCCTAATGTGTGTGTGCTTTAAAAGGCTTGTGTGGTATGCTTAGCTATGGCATTAATATTTAGATTTTCTAAGTGTGAAGAACTGTTCAACTTAGATGGATGGTTTTAATTAAGTGTTTAGTTGATTTGGTTTGATTTTATTTTGTATTTTTGATTTGGTTTAAGTGAATCTTAAAATTAATTAATAAGTTGTAAAGAGAGGGAAAAGAGAAGAAAACTTCTCTTTCCTTCCCTACCTTAAGTAATTTGTAAAGTAGATTCATGCTTGATTTTGTTTAGTGAATGTTTTATTATGTGTTTTAATTAATCTTATGTCTAAATTAACTTTAAACAAACCTATTCAAAAAGAAAGGCATTTTAAGATTAAGTAAAGTGAATTAATATTACAAAACACACATCATTTCATTTCTTTCCCAACATGTATAACATTCATATGAATGCATCCTAAACATATCTATACATACAAATGGAAATATTTAGCACACTTTATGATGAATGCTAAGTAATGTTACTGAAGAAAATTGGAATACTTTATGATGCATGATTTTCATTAAGATGAAAAGAGGGGTTTCTTTTATCCATTATTCACATGCACATATGTATGTATGAAAGGCATAAGTGAGTACAGCACTATTGTTAGCACCAAGGGTGTAAGGTACAAGACCTACTTAGGGCTACTTAAAGCCTCACAACCTCGGGGTTGTCCAGACTAATATACCACTTTCCTTAAATACAAACACATGTACAAAAGAAATGAATGTGAAAAGAAAGATGCAAAAAGAAGTTTGTAATTTTTTGTTTGTTTATTTTATTTATGCAATTTATATGTACAAGTGTGGATGTCCTTCTTAGATAATGTCATAGGAATGAATAGGAATGGGGTTAGGGAAGTGTTGTGTTCTCTTCAAATGAACTATACACTTTGCCAAATCCTATTCAAAACTATGCTAAAAGAAAAGAGAAGGAAAGTTACTCTATGCACATCTTTATATTTATATCAACATACAAGCTTATAAATAACTATAAGTAGCACACTTTCAATTTTAAGTATTTGATTTATAAATTTTTGAAAATAGTTTTGGGTTTAGTAGTGATAATAGCCATTCATATTTTACTTTAGCCAAAACATGCAATTTGACATAAAGAAACATTTCATTTTAATTTTAATTTTTTTTAAAGATATGGATGCATGAATTTCATATGACATACACATTTAACATGCTAGGGAAGAAATAAAGTGATGAAAGTAATGTAAATTCATTCACCCTAATTAATTCCTAAAGACAATCCTATGAAATAAGAAAGTTTAAAGTGAATCAAAGTTTGTTTAATGTGATTTTTGTTTTGAATTTGTTTTATGTTTGATTTGGGAAATGTGAAAGAATGTTTGTTGGTCCTAACCCATTTCCCCCATATGTGAGTTAATTTAGTTTGTTGTTAGGATCATTAGGTGATTTTTATATTTTGTTTAGGTTAAGGTGTGAATTTGGTGTGTTAATTACCCCTTACCTATACCACATTAGCATACTTAACAAAATAATTATGAGACAATGATATGAAATAAAATCCCACAAGGAATTTAAATTTATAATGCACCTAAGAAGAAAAGGCCATAATGCAATTGGCTCAAGATTAATGATTAAATAAACTAAGGGGTTTAAGCTTAAGTACTTTTATAACCCCCTTCACACATGTGAATTGGATTTTAATTTTCGTAATGTGCTTAGGTTATTGAACACCTAAGAATCTACCCAAGATAGATTAGTTAAGTTCTAGAAAGTTTTAGAATTTTATGAAATTAATTATGGGGTAATTAGTGAATTAACCCTTAATTAATGTTGGATTAAGAAAGAAAGGGAATTTTAAGGAATAACTTAAGGAAATTATCCCAAAATTAATCGCTAAACCACATATTCACTTAAGAAAAACTTAATTGACTCATTCAGAGGGTTAGACCACTAATTATACCCTTAATTAAGCTTAATTACATTAAGGGAGTGATTAAGGAATGAACTAGCAATTCCTCTAATTATGCCACCAATAAATCCCAAGAAAATTAGGGGAGGCAAGAGTCATCCCACTAATTATGCATAAGAAGTTTTGGATTAATCAATGGAGTAATTAGAGGGTAATCAGTAAAATAACATTCCTGATATAACCCAAATCCAGAAAAAAGCACTGCTCAAAATCCATTTAAATCATTTTTAGAATATTCTATGTTTAATTATTTATCCAATGCAATTTATTTCATATTTTTCTAACTTTTCTAGGCTTAGATATGAATTTAGGAAGTTTCCATGATTAATTAGGTGATTTAATAGCCGAATTAAATAGTTAATCTCATCGGTGCCACGTGGAGGTTGATGTGATGCATGCTTTCCACATGGTGTGATGGGATTCACTATTTATATTGTCACATAGCATCGCGATGGCATGCGCTTTCTCACCCGTCGATCAAGGATGAGGCGGCGATTAGATCTGCGATTCTAAAGGGATAAAATATGGGATCCTATATGTTTTAATCATGGTCATCCACCCAAAATGCACGGATGAATGGCTCATGATCCTTCCCTATTCTTCTCTGTGAGAAATGAACACCGTCCATCTTTCAAGATAAGATACGGGCTCGATTGAGCATGAATTGGATTGAAACTCAACCCACACCATCAACATACAAAGGAGATCACATCTAACAGCTACAATCTCATGGGGTGATACTTTACTTCACAAAGGACTAGACCACATCTAGATTGAGCTCAATTTAATGGCATACCTCACCGAAGGTGATCACCGGTGCTCGATTCCCTTGGAGAAGCATCATCTAGTGCAAACAAAGCTTGTTGAGAGTTTGAGGTCTTGATATTGGGTAGATCCTTCTAGAGGCCAACCCCACCTTCACTTGAGCTCTATTTTGGTCAAGGTAGCACCTCCTTTGCCTTCAAAGCTTGGATTAAGCTTTGGGTGAACTCGATTTGGTCCTCTAAGGGAGCTTACAAAGTCAATTGGGTTGAGATGGAGTATTGGCTAAGATGTAATTTCAATGGAGCTCCCCTATTTTTAGTTTGAGTAAATCCAAAAATGGAGAAGTTAAACTCTCTCTAGGAAGCTTGGGAAGACTAGCAATGGGTTGCTCTAAGTTCCTATGCTTCAATCGAATTGGGGAGAATGAGTTTCAAGTGAAATTATGGGGAGTACACCTCCCCCTAGAGCAAACGGACGGTCGAATAAGGAGATATCATTTTGATCCAATTGACCCTATTTAATGGGTTTTTTGAGTTGTTAGAGGTGTCCTTGCATTCGGTTTGGCCTAAGGAGTGTAGTAGTGGAACTCCCATTTGCTTGAAATGGGTCGAGAGAAGATTCCATGTGCTCAAATTCAAGGTAAGTGGTTGGTTTTGACCTTATTAGGCTAGGTTTGGCTAACCTAAACCCATTGGGTTGGGTGCACCACACTCTCTAGTGTCCACTTGGTCTACTAAGAGGGTGTCAACTGGTCATGACAAGGATTTGACCAAATTTTAAGTGAATTTGGCCAAAATTTACCCTATGGTCTGGGGATAAAATGGTCATTTTGCTTGGATTTCAATTTGATTATGGTTGGTATGTTTGAAAAATGGATTAGGACAAGTTTCGTTAGATTTGGAGTTGGTTTGATATGATTTGGCTCATGTTGATCCATTTAGGTCAAAATGGGTCAACTTGGGTCAAGTTGACCAATTGGTCAAATTCGGCCAAACCAACGGTTAGGTCAAGTTCATATGACCATTTGAAATATTTTGGTTGCTTTGATTTGGTTCAATTTTATTTACATTTGATTTTGGTTCAATTGAGTTCATTTAGGTCAAATGGGTCAAGTTGACCAATTTGACCAATTTGACCTATTTGGGTTAGGCCATGGGTTGGTTTAGGTCTAGATGGTCATTTGAAATGGATTGGTATCTTTATTTCCAATCAATTTTTGTTTAGTTTAATTTTAGTTCAATATGACCCTTTAGGTCAATTTGGGTTCATGGTCAATCAGGCTAGGTTGAGTCTAATTAGCCAATTGGGACTTTGGTAAAGTTCAACAAGTGATTTGGAATGAACTTGACCCATTAGTTTCAATCAATTTGGCTTAGATCAAGTTTTGACACATTTTGACTTTTAGGTCAAGTTGGGTCAACTTGGGTCAAGTGACCAATTGGGCTAGGTTAGGCTCAAATGTTGTCTTGGTTAAGTTCAGACATTGGTCATGAATGAACTTAGATCAATGGTTTCAATTAATTTAGCCTATGGTGGATTTTGGCTATATTGGATTTCATTTTGGCTAAGTGTTGACTTGGTCAACCCTTAGGTTTGACGTGGTATGACCCAATTTGAGTGATTGATCATCTCATGGTGATTGTTGATCATGATGAGAGGCTTAGGTGGGCTTAGTTCAATTCAATTTGATTAGAATAAGAATTTGGCTCATAAGGGTTACTTTAGGTCACTTTGGGTCAAGTGAGCCTAAGTAGGTCAAATGGCTTGGTCAAAGCTTGATTTAAGTTTGATTGAACTCACATATGGACTTATGATTGAAATATAAATCCAATTTGCATGTGGTTTGAAGTCAAATGGGGTTTGATTCATTTGACAATTTCAAGTTCAAAGGGTGAACATGAGTTTGATTTTTGAATTGAGTTTTGGTTAAGTGATTGATGTTTGTGTTTATATTTGGATACATGATTGTAGGAATGATTGAATCATGAAGAATAATTAAGAGTTTGGCTTGATTTGAATTAGATTTGGCTAAGTTCAAGAGTTTGACTTGAAAGGCTTAGGCTGAATTTTGGTTGAACTTGAGTTTGATTTTTGGATTCAGTTTTGGTTGTTTGAATTTATATTTCATTTATATTTGTGAATATAAATGAGAATATAAATTGGTTATGAGAAAATTTCATGAATTTGAGGTGATTTTAACTTGATTTGAGCTAAGTCCATAAGAGGGAATCAAAGGACTTAAGAAAGATTCAAAATTTGACCATGGATTTTGGATTTGATTTTGGGTTTAGTTTGATTGATTTTAATTTATATTTCATTTATATATGTGAATATAAATGAGAATATAAATGGGTTGTTAGAAAATTTCATGAATTTGAATTGATTTTTGCTAAGTCCATAAGAGGGAAATCAAAGTGACTTAGGAAAGATTTGTGGAATTTGATCTAGATTTCAATCATGGGTTTCAATCATGGATTTCAATCATGTGGAATTGATTCATGATTTGAGAAAATCCATTGAATTGATTCAATCTTTAATTGAGAATTGAAGTTGATATGAGTTTGGAATTTGACTTGAAAGAAGGAAGAGAGGATTTGGTTCAAACTATAGGGTGGGCAAAATTTCCTAACACCCTTAAGGCATGACCTATTCCTATGGCTAACTCTTCTAAGTCTCTAGGGCTAGGTTGAGTGTCCACTAATCACTAGATGTGTCTTAAGACTAAGGAACTCTTAAAATCTAAGAGAAATCATATGCCTAAGATGCATGGATTGAGAGCTCATTCTAAAAATGAGGTCAACACATACCAAATTTGTTAAGTAAGAATCTCTTTTATCAAATCACATCACACTTGGGCTTTCACTTATCATACCAAATTTGTTAAGTGAGAGTCTCATTTTCAAAGAAAAGGAAAACATATATCAACCATATTTGGCTTTCATTTAACATACCAAATTTGTTAAGTGAAAGTCCCCATTTTCAAACATAAATCAAACGCATGTGGCTTCTACTCAAAATATCAATTTTGTTAAGTAAGAAGCCCCATTTTCAAATCAACATTTCACTCTTAACAAATAATAGGTATTTCACAAAAAAAAAATTTCAAGCATAGGATCACAACCTTTTCTTAGCATACTCAAATTTTCTAAGTTGAGGTTCTTTCAGATCATCAATATTTTCGAACAAGATACAGAAAATACAAATATCTCCAAAAAAAATCTCCCCTCAAGTTTACGAACCTTACCCAAGCTACTTAAATTGGTTGGGTATGTGTTCTAAAATTAAAATAAAATGGTAAAGACTCTCCTCAATTTCAAAATCTCTCCAATGAACCCCACTTAATATATTTGAATTGTTAAGTGTGGGTTCAAAATTCCAAATCTATATTACTCTCTTGGGATGAATATTAAAGCAGAAATCTGACTCATATTACATTTCAACACATGAAGAGATATAGTGTAGATCGATCATTACAGTTGGCTTTTGAAGTCAATACACATGGCATCATAGAATTTTATTTTTACTTTCCCCTTCAGAATGGATTTAACCTTAGATCAGGACTCACGAGACCCACTCCACCTAGTTTTTTCTTGGGAGATTTGAGAACGTGTTACATGAGGGGGACCCTCACTACATTATGTCGGGATGAGGTTGTTTGGCAAAAGTCAGTCATCTGCATTGGCATGCCCTTGTTGGTTTTCTTTTCTCTCTAGAATAGAGAAAAGAAATGACACCACATAGAGTTTAGGAATATTTTTTTAGATGATCAAATACAGCATTAAGGAATAAATATATTATCTTGAAAGATAAACATACTTTCATATAATGGATTCAATCATTTTAATAAAAGACTCTTAAGGCTAATGAGTCTTTCATGTACCAGAGTATTTTCCCTTGAACTACGTGAAAAAGTAGAACAGGGTCAATTTTATTCTGGGATCATGGTTTTATATAAACGCAAGCCTCTATAGTTAATTACATCTTAGGAATGGTCTCTTCCTAAGAATACTCTCGATTAAAGAAATAAGTGGTTATTTTTAAAGACTACTAAGGTAGCTTTCAAAGGATTGATATTTGGAAATTCAATTAGGAGAGATCCAAATTGGAGAGAGTTATTTTTAAGAGTCAAATGAAAACGAGTGGGAAATGTCTATTGATATTGGGATGCACAGTAGACATTTCATTTATCCTATGATTGGGCTTTAAATTTGGGATTTAATTTTAGAATTCAAGTTATCATTTTCTTAGAAATCGAGGACTTAGATTCTAGTAGCACAAGACTACAGAAATGCTTAGGGTTGAAGACTTATTCTTAAAAGGATGCTTTGAACCAAGTCTCTGATGCTTTAACACATGATGCTGACTAGTTCTATTCTTGGGAATCATTGGTCATTCTCTCCACTTGAAGGAAATAACCTATCTCTGACTCTTCTGGACTTACAACCTTCCTGGAGAAGGATGCCAACTAACACCACTTAAGCGTATTTTAAAATCATAAGGCTAAGTCATATGAATGCAAGATGGCTGGGCTATTGCAATTTTAGGAAAGAAATCTATGAACCTAGACTTACTCCCTAACCCCTAAGATCATGTAGCGTATGAAGATGCATATAATTAATGTACATTTTTCAAATTTTAAAAAAAAAAATTTAACTCAGGATTCATTTAGGCCATAAGGATACAATTTATGCCTAATGCATGAAATTAGAAAAATATCATGGGCCAAATCAAAATAGAAGAAGGTGTACTTCCATCATAGGCTCTCAAAGGTCAAGCCTAGGTAAAGATGGAATTCCTTCATTAACCAAGAGTAAAACAATATGATTATGCATGACATCCAACTAAGGAGTTGCTACATATTTTATCTTGTTTTAATACCTAGGCTTTTATGTGAATATTATGAGTTGTATTTATTTTTATGTTTCAGTTGATTTAGTTAGGTAGAAAATTTAGTTTATCCTATGAGCCTATGTCCAGGCATACATCACAGTCTAAACATAGCACAGAAAGAAAACTTAAGAAAAGCATGATGTTTCTATTACGCACCCAAAATAAATCAAGCCAAATTAAATTATATAAGAAAAAGGCCAATCGTGATGCTTGTTGTACACCGAAGAAAGAAAATTGGCGAGTTCTGCTTATACCTAACTAGAACTACAAGTTAGATTTATGGGTCTTCTTTCGAAAAGTCTCCTTCTTAGGACATCCATCGGGCTCCAGGGACAAGCACCATCTCTAGTTGGATCACTCCTAATCCTAGACCCCATAGATCCTAACCTAATTCTAAGCTCAAGTTTACATTCAAAATTCAAAAGAAAATCCTAAGCCCTACAAAACAGATGTTAGGAAATACACATAGCACACAAAGCAGTTTATATTTTACAAACATACGGGCATAGCATTAGTTGCTTGCCAATGCCACCTATCTTATGGACTATATTAAGGGATTTTTAGCACCTGCAAGAAAATAACAATTTTATGATTTATTTATTACAGTGATCCCCTTAACAAAGCTCCTTGCATAAAATAATGTTAAATCTAGAAAGAATGCCCTAACATCTAGTCTAACAAACAAACAAACCTAGGCATCCAGTCTAAAGCAATATACCACACAGACATGTGAAGCACAGCACAACATATCATAGGAGATTAAAAGAAAATCACAAAATGATCTAACCTAGATCTAGGGTCTGTGACCTAAGTAATCTAGTGTTTGTAGAAGTGGGGTTTGTGTGGTAAGTCTTTGCTAGACCTTTAAGTTTAAGTTTTAAGTTTTAAGTTTGAATTGGTTTAATTTTTACCATTGGTTTGTTTCAATTCAAATGACTTAATGATTTAATTCCCATTTTATGTTCATTTTATTTGGTTAAAGTTGTATAAGTTTTCAAGAATGAAGAATGGAATGATTCCATTTTTAGATGGAGCTCTTTCCATTCAACATCCTAAATCCTAATGAAGTTTCCAAAAGGCTAACTAAAATCCTTAAGTATTTTAATTAATCCTTTTGATTTCATTTATGTTTGGATTTGATTTATGTTATCTCATTTGTTTGAATTAATTTAATTTGTTTGATTTATTTCATTTTAAATTTAATTTATATGGATTTCATTTGATTTGGCTCATGTTACTTTAGAGTTTAATTTTGTTTGATTTCATTCAATTTAACTTAAAATATTAAATTATGAATTTATAAGCTTAAGTTTTAAGTCCATTAATATGAATTAATGTCTTAGGTTTGTTCATAGATTATTATTAACCTAAAGTACTTAGGTTAATTACTTGATCTGATTTGATTAATCTAGGTTTTAAGTTCATTTTTTAAATTCATTAAGGATGAATAGTTTTGTTAAATTTAGCTTAAGTTGTTTAATTATGTTTGAATTTCATTAAGTATTGATTTTCATAAAATTTTTATATTTGATTAAATTCTTTGACTTAGGAAGTTTTGATGAATTAACCTAAGTATTTATGATGTTTATTTCAGATTAGTTCAATTTATTTATTGACATAATGAATTAATGATTACTCCTAATTATTATTTAGTTCATATTGACCTAAAGATTTGGAAATTCAAGAATTCCAAATTTATAGACGAATTAAAGATGAGATAATTATGTAAAGTGGGGTTACATGCCAATTTTATGTTCCTAAAGTTTCAGCTTAATTAGAGATGTAATTAAGGTGTAATTAAGGTTTTAAGTATTTTATTAAAATTTAAATTAAGCTTAATTTATTAAGATTCATTAAGCGATTTTATTTTTCACTTATTCTTCATTGAAATACCTTTCCAATGAGGGTTTATTCATAATTTTTGGTAAACTGATTGATTTATTATGATTTAATTAAGTTCAGGTTATTTAATTGAATTATTTAATTTTTTTAATTATCTAATTGAGTTAATTAAGTTCATATTAGGTTCATATTGGTTTAATTATGTTCAATTATTCTTTTGATGTTCATTATGTTGATTTAATATTATTAAATTAAAATTTTATGATTATTTTATTAAAGGGTAATTAATTTAATTAATTTAATGGTTAATTCACATGAAATTTCAATTCCATTTGAATTCAGAGAATTAAATTCCCAAAATTTTCTCTAAGGTGTGTTTTGAGCTTAATTTCATTTCCCCAAAGTTTCAAATTAATTGGATTGTTAATTTAAGAGTAATGAAGGTTTAATGTTTTTTAATTAAACCTAAATTAAGGAAAAATCACCCTATTAAAGTTGCAGATTTTAATTTCTATGGATTTCTCTCATCAAGACGAATCCATAGAGCTTTTATTTATATTTTTTTAATTTTTCTTTAATTTAGTATGATTTTTTTCATGTTTTCTGAATTTTTTAAATTAATTAAATCATTGCTTATCGATTTTTAATGATTTTTAAGTGACGGGTCCAACGCGTGGGATTAGCTTTCCGTCCATCAAATATTGAGGTCCGGTGATCACGCGGTTTGATCAAAGCAGCCGAGATTGATCCGGGGCGTCGAGTTTGTCCGATCACAGATCGGACGGTCCAGATCATTTTCATTATTCCTAAAGGAATTTAATCAGAACTAATAGCCTAGAGCCGGACCGTCTGTTTCTTTTTAAAAGAAATGAATGGTCCTGATTTCATCTCCCTCAAACCTTGTAGGATCCGTGAACCGTCCAACTTGTTTTGTTAATATCTTTTGATATACTTAACCAAATTGGATGATGTAAAGTGATACATGATCGTGGAAAGATCCTCTTTCCATCCATATGGTTTGATCTCACCAGAGAAGACGCCTTATAGGGATACGACCATGGCTGAAATCATTGAAGAAAAGGGGGGTTCAATAATGGCGTACCTTGATTTAGGGGATCTAAAAGCCAGGAATCAATTGAAGTAGCTTTGATTCTTCAATAGAAAGCATTTCTTCAAAGGAATTGGGAGAATTCCTTGTGGTATGATCTCTAGCCCAAGCTATGGATCCAAATTTCAGTTTTGATGGTTCCACTGATTGAGAGCATTTGGAGGGAGGGGGGATTTCGTTTGGCATCGGTTTTGGCCTGGGATGGTGTATGAGAGCTTAGTTTTTTTTTGAGGAGGTGTGTATGTGATATTCCATGCTTGGCCAAAACGTCATATATCATTTTTTTTTTTGGAGAAGCCAACTCTCTCTCTCTCTTGAAGGCAGCCATCACTTGAAGGCTGACATCCTCTTAAGAGGTTGGGATAATTTTTTTCTTCTCTTTTTCCATTTTTTTTTATTTTATTTTTGTCATTTTGTTATTTAATTTTATTAAATAAGGAGGTTAATTAGCTCAGTAATCATTCTTAAGATAATTAATCTTCTTTACACATACATTGGTTAAGATGGTTTTGAATTTTCATGATTTTATGTTTTGTTTAATTGAGTTAACCCAAATTGGGTTAAGTTGAGTCAAGCTTGTTTTCTCATGGGTCAAATGACCCATTTGACCTAACCACACCCAATAAGAAGTTGAGTTATGTCCTATTATCATTTTCATATGATTTAGGACAATTAGTTTGATGTTATTTTGATTTTTCTTCAATTTAAGTTCAATGTGGCTTATTTAAGTTATTTTGTTTTAAGGAATTTAATTTACTTAATCTAAGCCTTAAAGAACTCAAATTTATTTGTTATTATGATTAAAACAATTTATTTAAATTTTTTTTTAAAAAAATATTTTTGGTGATTTTATTTAGTCAAATTTTAGTGGGTTGACTCTTGACCAAGTGGGCCCACTTAAGTCAATTCTAGGTTAATTATGGTTGACTTTAGGTTTGACTTTTAATCATTTTGGATTGATGATTATTGATTATTAAGTTGATTAGTTGATTTTTAATTTGGATGCTTGAGTTGATCCTACCTAAGATGAATAGGTTAGATCCAACCCAAGGTGAATTCTCTAGGTCACTAGGCATAGTATCCTAAGCATGCTAAATTAACCTCATCCAAAAATGAGGTCAACAACCCTCTGATTCTGAGCACCCTACAACCCGTTCTATGATAGATTTAGAACCTTCCCATCCAGTCGTCCCTACCATTGCTCCAGCGAGAGCTACTACCTCCTCGTTGGTCACCCCAAGGGGAAGACTATCTTAGCCTCTGACATAGTCTCCTCCACTTTCATGGTAGGTACTAATTCTTGCTCTGCCTTGTTCACTTGTACTCAATGCCACAATAAAAATTGAAAGATTAAGCAGGAGCATGAGCGAGCAGCCATAGAACTTGAGTCTGCATCCACTGTAGCTGAGGAGGGTTCTCCCCGAGAGGTCTCTCCACTTCTGACCAGCAATAAGTTCCACCCCCTCTAGGCCTCAGACAGAGAGGAAGATTACTGGAGGATTGCTGCTTCTCCTCCACCATCAGCATATTATGAGACACTGGATAGGGAGCACTAGAGGCCTTAAGCTAGGCTTAAGACTGTCCTACGCCAGGTTGGCAAGAGCATACAAACTCTCAAAATCTGGTAGCTTGTTTGATTTGTGATCATTGATCCCTGGGAGAGTTAGGGGTCAGATCCATAGGGAGAGAGATGTGAAGGCTCAACCATCATTGGGCCAGAGAGAGAAGCGGCGAGGCATGCGGTGGTTGACCTCGCTAATGGATTTTCCTGATCGTTCCCCCGTCAGGGCTAATCATTCAGATAGGATTGTTCTTATCGGCGCTACCCACCACAGGCAGAGATCTCTCATTGAGGGGCAGTCGATGCTGGCTTCACACCGCTCCCCTCATCATCCACCATCACTCGTACAGCTCACAATATCCACCACTCTTGCCAAGATTCAATATCCCCCATCCAGGGAGATACCTTCCCCTCTGGTGATCCGGCTATGTCCTAGGCATCCTGCTCCCTCCATCCCACCTATTGAGGTGAGATTGAGCTTCCCTGCTTGACCATCTACCTTAGTTGTGGTTGGCGAGTGCAACCCTATAAGTATGGTGCACCACCGCCACCATCAGTGGTGGATGGTTCGAGGGGAAGGTGATAGTTTCTGATTCCATGGTAGTCGATCTCCCTAGGGACACCACTCCACTGTCGAGCAGTCATGAGCATATCTCTTTTAGTGAGCATGATCCTCCCAGAGCTAGCACTCCAGTGGTATGCAGTGTTAGATGTATCTCCATTAGTGAGCACAGTCACTCTACCGGTCAGCAGTGTGTGTTTGTACCGACACAGTTAGATCGCTCCTTAGATGATATTTTACCATAGTAATTTGCAAAAAATAAGGAACTCTTATGCAGTGATCGCATTGACTCGGAGAATGAGAGGGTAACCTTTGATCCAGATGAGGATGACCTTCTTGAGGATTTGGCTGAGTTCCATATGGTTGATACTAGAAGCTCCCTCCAAAGAGATCAACATAGTTAGGAAGGTGTTGTAGTTGAAGAAGATGATGTAGTCATTCAACCCAACACCTCTGTCAGCAGCTTAAATAGAAGGATGATCAAATAAACTAGATGGAAAAGAGGATGGAAGACTTGTTAGCAACCTTCCAGGCACTTCAAAATTAGGCCTCATTCTCGTAACATATACTGATAAAGATAGATCTTCCTGAGTCAGCACAAATCCTGGATCAGCCCAAGAGCACTTCTCCAGTAGATAAAGATAATGGTAGCTTGCATAGGAAGGTGGTGGATAGCACCTCCATGCATGAGAAAGACATTAAAAACATGGTGGAATAGTATGTGAGGGACGCGTTGGCACAAGCCTGAGGTGGCTCATATGTTCCAAAGGGTAGACCCTACAGGGAGAAATTTGATGTTGTCCAATACCCTAAGGGTTTTGTGCCTCCTTCCTTCAAAATCTTTGATGGTAGTGGAAACCCTCATCAGCACATTGCACACTTCAAGGTCGACTGTTGCAACGCCGGAGGCAGCGACATTCTTCTTTTCAGATTGTTCATTAGCAGCCTAGTAGGGGTGGATTTGCTTACTATGTCAAACTATCCAATGGTTCGATAAAGATATTTGCTGAGTTGGAGAACCTCTTCATCAAGAGGTTTGCTGAAGCTCAGTAAAAAGGTTATTGTAGGCAACCTCATTGTGACCAAGCAAAATAAAAATGAGTCTCTTATTGATTACATTCTCAAGTGGAGAAACTTGAGTATGAAATATGAACCACAGTTGTCCGAATAACACGCCATTAAGATTCTACTCAAGAATATCCATGGCCTGGTTGCTTTCATGCTTAAGAGGTTTACAATCAAAACCTTCAAGAAGCTAATCAACAAGGTGGCTAATCTACTAGAGAAAGCCAGATAGTTGTCTTTTCATGATCAATCAGCGAAGCTCAAACCTCAAAAGGCATTTGAGAAGAAGCTAGAGGTAATCACAATAGTTGAAAAGGGAAAGTAACCAGCTAAGATCTAGTTAGATTGACCTCGATCATAGTAGTCTCCTCTACCACCTCCTTTACCTCCACCTCGACCGTCATACCAACCACCTTAGTTGAGACAACAACCTCTGCCTCCGCCTCCTCAGCATTATCCTTGTCATCATCATCAGCAGCAGTATTCTTAACTACCACCAGGTAGCTATCATTTACTTACTCTTGTCGATAAATTGAATAAACCATATTCATTCAAGAGGGAGGTAGTCGGGAAGATCATTAAGAATCTCTTAAAGAAACCTGATATCCAATTGCCAGAGCCTAAGAGGTCGAAGGAAGTGGGCAAGAGTCACGATCCAACCGATTGGCCCTAGCACCGCATAGTAGGACATGTCTTAGAAGATTGCTTTTCCTTTAAGGACTAGCTTGAGCTTAGCTACAAGTCAGGTGCCATTATCATCCCTAAGGAATACCTACTAGAACAACCCTCTAGTTTTGTTAGGGTAATCCTTGGGGGTACACTTGATCTTCTTAAGATAGTGGAAGGTTGGGATATCTCCCTATCCAGAATCTCCAAGAAAATTATTTCTAAGATCAAAAAGTTACCCTTGTATGTGAAGCAGCTCAAACCTCCAACTCTAAGGAAGGTTTGCAAGTTGCTAAGGATAGCTTGAAGGAGGTTAAATCTCAGTAGCAACAAATGCAGCTTCCACTTTCCCAGGATAGCATAGTAGCATAACCAAGTTGACCTTCCAGTTGCATCAGTTCCTCCGACTCCTCTTAGCGTCGTCTTGTGCTAGAGGTGGGTGCCAAATCCCTCACTCTACTTACCTTACTTGATTTATATTTTATACCTTCATCCAAATTTAAGAAATTAATGAAGCAACCTGATTCCTATTATATATGTGTCACTTCTGATGATCTTCCTGAGTTTATTCTTTTAGATAACTCTCCAAGTCTAATCAATAATAACTCTAATTTTGATCACTCCTCTTCTTTTGATTTAAAAATGGATTTTCCATTCTTGAATCACTCAAATTCACCCATTGAGATTAATTTGGAGTCATCCAACTCCGATGATCCCATAGGAGAAGCTGTAGCTGAACCTGATGAACAGGTAGAACTTTCCATTAAACCATCTCACGAAGTCACTGAAGTCAACCTCCGTAGTGGAAAAGTTCTACCTTCTAGGGTAGCACCTATGGATAAGAGTAAAAGTCATTGGTTTAGTGATAAAGAAGCCCCTCCACAAGATGCTCCACCTATGGATTTGCTAGTGAAGGACCAACCCATAGTTGACTATAATGCCTCGCTCACTTAAGAAATTTGTTAGCTAAACTAAGAATATATGATGCCCTTGTCTTATCCAAAGAGATAAGGGAGTCATTGATCAAAGCCCTTCTTGATCCAGAAATATGCTTAGCTCAATTAACCGCTATTGGAGAGGAGGAATGTTATTCAAGAGAAGCCCATGAAGTTACATTCATCGATGAAGACCTCCTTCTGGGGATAATAAAGCACAATCGTCCCCTCTAGATCATAGTGGACTTGGCCAGATTCAGACTCTCCAAGGTGTTAGCTAATCCAGGTGCATCAGTGAACAATAGAGTCTAAAGATGCTTGCCTACTTGAGGATTGACATCTCCAAACTCTGAGGAGATCGGATGGTGTTGAGAGGATTCAATGAACAAGGTGAGAGGGATGTAGGCTTTATAGTGTTGCCATTGGAGATAGATGATTGGAAGACAGAAGCTAAGTTCTACATAATCGATTCAGACACATCTTTCACTGCTTTGCTCGGTTCCATCCTCTTTACATCAACGCATCGATTTTTGAAGAGGTGGAATCGAGTATTGTGTCAAAGGAGACTTAAAGACATTCTCAGTTAGAGAGGTCGAGATATATGAGGACACATCCTACTATCTTCCTCCAAATCAAAAAGTCTATTCTTGTGAAGTTGGTAAAAGTTCAAAAATTAAAAAAAATTAAAGAAAAAGAAGAAAAAGAAAGAGAAAAAGAAAAAGAAAAAAAGGAAAAGAAAATGAAAATACAAGTGAGTGAGAATCAGACACTGAGGAAGAAGGAGAGTCAGATATTGGATTCCGCTCATAGTTCGTTCTTCCATATGAAGACATGGGTAGGATGACTTGACCCCCACCAAGTAGAGGCAGAGGCAGATCTAAAGGCAATTCCATATGTGGAATGCCTCCTCCTTATTGGCCACCCAATAGGAGCTATGTTCTAACTCACAGGAATACCCCTACTATCCACATCGACTTAGAATCCAGTTCAGAGGATGAGTCTCATGTGGTTAGCATGTCGACCAACCCCTATCAAGGGGTCCCTTTAGAGGTGACATTCGAGCCAGAGAATGATGACGACCTGGCCTCCAAGAAAAGCATGAATGTATATGAATCACTATTATGTAGAACAGTCAGACAGTAGTTGGGAACCTTATCTCTAACCTGACTTTCTTCCCAGAAGGTTGTAGGTTTAATAGTTAAAGAGGTCCCCAAGCCATCCATAGATGTCAAGCAAAAGATATTTTTGTTGGGAGCATCACACTCAAGTCAAGAAGTCGATGTAGAACTTAAGGATGATTCATACAAAGATTTAATACAATTGCCTTTTGATTAGTATTCACCTTGTGTTCTTAACTTAGCAAAGAAGAGATTAATCCCATATACTTGGTCTAAACACAGGTCAGATTACTTTGAAAGATTATGGGACAACCAAAGTAGATATTCTCAATCAAGATCGGAACTAGGATTTAGCACAGTGGGTCTAGTCGATGATGACAACCATTACCTAGTCATCACCACTCATTTGGGGTCTGATAGGTTCTTCTCAAATCATGCTAACTATTATGAGGAGGTATGTTTAGAAACTTTAGATGACCCAAATGAGCTTGAAGTCAAAAAGGCACCACCAAAGTTTGAAGAAGAGATCATATCAACCATTGATGAACTTAAAGAGATCAACTTAGGAACTAAAGATAAACCACGTTTAACATACATCGGCTTCTTGTTGAATGAAGAAGAAACTAATGATTTAGTTAAGCTATTGGTTGAGTTTAAGGACTGCTTCGCATGGAGTTATGAATAAATGTCTGGTTTATCTCTTGACTTAGAAGTCCACAAACTAGCAATATAACCTAATGTTAACCCTATCAAGCAAGCTCCTAGACGCATGTGATTAGACATTGAATAGCAAGTCACTTCTGAAATGAAGAAACTCATCGATGTTGGCTTTATCAGGGAATAAAAATATCCTACCTAGTTAGCGAGTGTCATCTCAATTAAAAAAAAAAAAGAATGGCCAAATTTGCATATGCGTTGATTTTAGGGATCTAAATAAGGCTTGTCCTAAGAACTATTTTTCACTTCCTATACCAGAGCTAATGGTGGACATTGCCTCATCTCATGCAGTATTCTCTTTTATGGATGGGTCATCTAGCTACAACCAAATCAAGATGGCCCCCGAGGATAAAAGAGACATTATTTTTTAAACCTCGATCAGAATCTATTTTTATAAGATCATGCATGTTGGCCTTCAAAATCCCGATGCAACATACCAGCGAGCCATGACTCAAATCTTTAATGAACTCATTCATCATCAAGTTAAATGCTATGTTGATGATCTTGCAATCGAAAGCAAAGAAAATAAAGACAATCTCTTATACTTGAGAGTAGTTTTCAAATGGTTAATACAATTTAACCTCAAAATGAATCCCCTAAAGTGTACATTCAGAGTTGCTTTAGGAAAATTCCTTGGGTCTATCTTAGAAATGCCACCCCCTAAAAGTCTAACTCCACTCAGATCATTCCAAGGGCAGTTGGCATATCTAAGATGCTTCATATCCAACTTATCAAGAAGATGTCAGCCATTCTTAGCACTTGTCAAAAAGAATGCCAAGTTCAAGTGGGATGATAAGTGTCAGCATGCCTTTGAAGACATCAAGTACTACCTGATGACACTGCCAATTTTAGCAGCCCATATCCTTGGCAAGCCGTTGATCCTCTACACCACTGCATTAGATGACTCCCATGGCACTTTATTGGATCAAACCAATGACGAAGAGAAATAAAATGTACTCTACTATCTCAGTCGTCATCTAATCCCAGCTGAGGCAAACTACCCACCTATTAAAAAACACTACCTAGCTTTAATCTTTGCATCCAAAAAGCAATGGCATTACATGCTTTCTTGTAAGGTGAATCTAATCTCTATGATCAATCCACTATAATATCTTATGACACGGCCAATGTTATCCATACAGTTGGCACGATAGTCCATGTTTTATCTTAATTTGACATTACATTTGTATCCCTCCATGCTATGAAAGGATAAACACTAGAGAATATCTTAGCAGCTCACTCACTTCCTGTTGATTCTCCGCTTAGTGATGACCTCCCCGATGAATAAATCATGAACTTAGGGGACACTAGCATTTTCCACTGGGAAATGTATTTTGATGGTGTGGCTTTCTTTCAAAAAGGAGAAGAATCATGATCTACTCTTCCAGGAAAGGTAGGGTTAGGAATAGTTCTCCAAACTCCAGACCACGATGTGATGAGATTCTCATATCATTTGTCCAATGTATGCACAACAATGAAGCAAAAAATGAGGTTCTGATTGCCGGTCTAGAGTTATTCATTACACTACGCATCTAGAGTATCGACATCTTCGGGGATTCTCAGCTCATCATCAACCAAATCCCTAGGTCCTATAAAGTTCTAATGCCTAAGCTCCATCATTACCACAAGTACACTATGGAGTTATTGGCCCAAATCCCAAAGGTTACCATCTATAAGATTTCTCGAGGAGAGAATGCAATAGCAGATGCATTAGCCAAGCTTGCCAAAGAGTTGACATGTCCGGAAGATGAGTCCATTCTAATAAGGGTCCAAAATAGACAAGTCTTATCCCTTGTTAACACTGAACTCATTGAGAGATTCTCTCTTGAAGGGGAGGTTGTCATTGCCAAAAAGGATGAGGAGTCAAATTAGAGGCAACCATTCATGGATTATTTAAATATAGGCAAACTACCTAAAGAGAAGTCACTGGCACATCAGGTAAAGCAGAGAGCCCTTTCCTATGCTCTTGTAGGCTGCATCTTGTACCGGCAATCTTTTGATCATATGTGGTTATGCTGTTTGAAAAAACATGAAGCTCATAGGGTCATGACCAAGGTACACTCAGGTTTATGCAGAACGCATCAATTCGGTCTGAAGATGAAATCCAAGATCAAGAGACTAAGATACTACTAGCCTTCGATGATCACAAACTGCATGGACATAGTAAGGAGATGCCACCAATGTCAAGTACACGGTGTGGTCTTACATCAACCACCCAACATTATACATCTTACATTGGCTTAATGGCCATTTGAGTGTTGGGGTACTGATATAGTGGGTCTGATCAATTCTCCTTCTTCTAAGGGTCACCGATTCATTCTAGCTACCACCGACTACTTTCTAAGTCGACGAAGGCAATCCCACTTAGAGAGGTCATAGCTCAACATGTGCTCCAAATTTTTGGAAACCATATCATGTATATAAGTTTGGGGTTCCTCGATGAATTATATCTGATAATGGTACTGCATTTAAGAGCACTAAAATCAACATCTTTTCCTGAAGACACAATATAGATTGGAGATATTCTACCATCTATTACCCGAGGGCAAATGGTCTAGCAGAAGCATTCAATAAAACTCTCATTCAAATATTAAATGAGACACTTTATGATAACAAGAGACAGTGACATGAGTAGTTAGTTGAAGCCTTGTGGGCCTATCATATCACATATAGAACTCCAACTCAATCTACCCCATTCTCTTTAGTATATGGGTCTGAAGTCATTCTACCATTAGAAGTCTAACTCCCATCATTAAGGATAGCTGTGGGTAGTAAGATCCCAATGGAGTAGAAGGTTTGGAGGAGCGACGCCTTCAGGCATGCCAGAACCTCGAGTTATATAAAACCAAAATGATTCAAGCTCACAACAAGTTAGTCTGTCCTAAAGCTTTTCAAGTAGGACAGCTTATTTTAGTTCTAAGGAGACCAATTCCTGCCCTCCAAATGATGGGAGGCAAGTTTGAACCCACTTGGAAAGTCCCTTTTGCCATAGAGAAGGCCTACCAAGGAGGATCTTATCAGCTTATAAATTATAAGGGAGAGGGCCCAATGCTTCCAATCAATAGGCTCTACTTAAAGAAATACTATCGATAAATCTTGTTTAAAAATAATCAACAATTAAACTTCTTTTCATATCAAATTCCATCTCTTATGTTATATATATTTTTGTGAATCCATGATAATAAGAGAAAGTGGCATTTTATCCCTCCACAACACAAACATAAACTACAAATGATACTCTAGTGCTACTAGGTTAGGTGTAAGAGAACCTAAGAGGCATCATATTTTTACTAGTACAACTAAGTTAGGTATAAGAGAACCCGAGCGGCATCCTAGTCCCTCTTTCACACACAAACGAACACATATCTTTTATCTCAAACTATTTTGATGTGGGAGCAAGCCCCTTGTTAGTGCGTCACCCTAGTGGTCACTTGTCTAGAAGATGTGAGTTCCCACGCTTTCTTCCTGATTTGACCATTACAAACCAATGATCGCCTTATTAGTTTGGTAGGCCTTACTGTGCAGCCAGTAAGCTATCCCATGTTGACTTTGTTTAAGAGGATGTAAGCCTGCACGTATTCTTCTTGGACTAGCCATCATGCATTGACTAGGTCAAATATATTTGAGATTTAAGGTAAGTTTCCCAGTGGCTCCTTTCCTCCTGATTACTTCAAGCTTGGGTTTAGTCCTTACACAGGACTCCTTGCTTAGTAGTCTCCCTAGGTCGGATAGCCCCTGTCGAGTCGAAGACAAACTATCCCGGCAATCAATTCTTCTTTAGAAAGATGTAAGTCTACACGCCTTTTCACTAGGCTAATTGTCACACACCAATGGGCACCTTAGGTTAGTTAGTTATCGCCATGCTGATGATGACCCACCTAGTGGACTCACCACTCTTAGTAGATGTGAGTCCCCGTGCTTTCTCCTTAAGTTGTCCATCGTATACCTATAGGCTTTCTTTTACAAGGTTTTGGATAACTCCCCCAGCGGCACCTCCCCTGTGGGCACTCTATTTGGATCACGTCCTTAGCGACCCCATTTAGACACTACCTTGAGTACTCTTGTATTGTAAAATTCCCCTTTCCTAGTATCCACCCCTGGGGTTGGAGAATTTATCTTATGGATATGCAGATTCTCCCTTGGTCCAATAAGTCTGAGATAGGACTAGGCAAATATGAGCTCCTTCTCAGTATAGTCCCTCACAAACCAACAGGGTCCACGATAACATAAAATAAAAAAATATATATCTTCAATTGTGGATTAGGAATTCAAGCGCCCAGAGGCCCCTTTCCCAAGCAGGCATCCTATCTATAGGGCAGTGTCAGCTAAACTCCATATAGAAATTACTTCACTACCTTGAGTTGAGATAAGGTCCCGGATCAGCACTCTCTCAGAAGTCACTCTTAGGTCATGTTCAACTTGTTATGCCACCAATAAGTCACCCCAATGGTCATCTTTGCTTCGAAAGATATATGTCCATTACACATTCTTTCTAGCATGACTATTGTGCACCGATGGGCAACGGTAGATCAGGTTTGATTTGTTGCACAAGAAATCGATCGCTCCATTGGTTCCTTATGTAGGAGGATGTGAGTTCTCCCATTTTCTTCCTAACTTGACCATTGCACATCAAAAGGCTCTACCCCACAGTTAGACTATCCCTTTGGATTTATAAATCTAAGACAGGTCTAGGCTAATATTAGCCCGTTCTTTGTGGATCCATCGCACACTGATGGGATCCATCAAATTAAAACAAATGCAATTAAGTCAATGACATTATCCTGACTACTTTTGAACTGATATAAGTCCCCCAGTGGCATTCATTCAGTAATCACCCTAAGTCAAGTTTGATTTATTCCATCCAACAGATTACCCCAGTAGTTGTCCCTTGCTTTTGAAAATGTAAGTCTGCTATGCTTTCTCCCTAGCACAGCCATTATACACCGAAAGGCAACCTCTTAGGTCAGATAGTTCTACCATGTGACTGGTGGACTACCCTTTTGGATTTATAAATTTGAGATAGGCCAAGGCTGACATAACCCCTTCTCAATGCGGTCCATCGCAAATCGATAGGGTCCACCTCAAAATGTAAACTTAAAATAAACAATCAACCAACTTCTCCCCAACAAGACACCAATCATCCCAACCTCCCTAATGTAGTCAATTAAATCTATTTCAAACCTGCATTCCCCCACAAGTGCACCTTCAAAAGAAATCTCATCAAATCCTTATCCCCAGTGGATAACCAAAACATGCTTCCCTAGTAGAAGGTTCATACATCTACCCCTGGCAATTTATACATTCTAATCCCCAGCAGATACTCTACCCAAATCATATCTTGCATTCAAATCCAAACCCCTTATCCCTAGTGGATAACCTGAACCTACTTCCCTAGTGGAAGGTTCACATGCTTAATCCCTTAGTGAATCCCTTCTTCCGTCCTTGTGCCCTTGGCATGAGTGGATTTGCATTGCACTAAGATCTTGATTCCTTCTACATCTCTTGTTTAAGAGTAGATCATTTCTATTAGTGTTTGCAATCCTTTGAATGTTGTTGATCATCTCAGTCAACACCAATACGTGTGGTGTGCCTTGTTAGTCATACCAAACCTATTAGACGTCATTTGTTGACCTCACTTTTGGAGTGAGCTCTCAACTTCCTTATCATAGATCTAGAACTCTTATAGGCACTAAGAGTTCCTTAGTCTTATGACACCTTTAATGATTAGGTGAACACTTAACATAACCCTAAAGACTTAGAACAGTTAGCCATAGGGATAGGTTGTGCCTTAGGGATTTAGGAGAACTTGCCTACCCTATAGCCCAAACCAAATCCTTGCTTCCTTCTTCCAAATCAAATCTCAAATTTAAATCCAAATTCCAAAATCAAATCCAACTATCAAATGATTGAAACCCATGATTAAATTCAAACTCCAAATCCATTCCTAAGCCCTTTGATTTAATCTTATGGACATAGCCTAAACCAAATTAAAATCAACCTCAGTCTAATTGATTTTTTCAATTATCAAATTCAATCTACAATCAAATTTTAAATTTTAAATCTTAAATCAAATCCAAATGATTGAAACCCAAATCAAATCAATTCCCAAGTCAAGCCCTTTTGACCTACATCTCTAGATTTGGTCAAATTTGCCTCCAAAATCACTCCAAACTCAAGTGATTTTCTCATAACCCATTTATATTCACAAATATAAATGAAATTTAAATTCAAAAGGCCAAAACCAAACCCAAATTAAATCAAATTCCTGATTTTAACCCTTTTAGCCAAATTCTTCAACTTGGCTAAATGATACCCAAATCAATTCAAAACTCATAGATTTCTTCATGATTTAATCATTCCTACAATCATTGACCCAAATATAAACATAAACCACCATTATAAAACCAAACCCAAGTCAACCCAAGTCAAGCCCATGTTGACCTCTTTTGGCTTGAAATTATCATATGAACCAAAACCCATTTGGCTCCAAACCACTTGCAATTAGATTTATATTTCAATCCTAGGCTAATGTGTGAGTTCAACTAAACTTGAATCAAGTCATGATCCAGCCAATTAACCCATTTAGGCTCACTTGACATAGAGTGGACTAAGGGAACCTTTTTGAGCCAAGTTCTAATCCAACCCAAATTAGATTAAACTAAGCTCATCTAAACCTCACAACATAATCAACAACCACCCTAGGGTGATCAATTTTCATAAATTGGGTCAAACTAAGTCAAACTTAGCCTTTGACCAAGTCAACATTTAATCCACATGAAACCCAAACTAGCCAAAATCCACCATATGCCAAATTGATTAATACTATCGATTCAAACCAATTCATAATCAATGATTGAACATGATCAAACCATCACTTGAGCCAAACCAAGCCTAATCAGTCATTTGACCCAAATTGGCCCAAATTGGCCTGAAAGTCCAAAATGGGTCAAATCATGATTTGATCCAAATTGATTGCAACCCTAAACCCTAAACCCTAAACTTGACCAAAGCCATAATTGAACCTGAGTTGACCAATTGGTCAAGTTGACCCAACCTACCCAAATTAACCTAAATGGCCAAATTAAACAAAACCCAAATTAAACCAAACTAGAGCCTACAATCATTTTCAATTAACCAATTCAACTTGACTCAACACCTAATCCAACCCAATTTAGTCAAATTGGTCAAATTGGTCAACTTGACCCATTTGACCCTACATGAACCCAAATGAGTAATAATCAAATCCGAAGCAAATTGAACCAAACTAATGACACCAATACACTCCAATTGGTCATGTCAACTTGACTCAACTTTTGGTTTGACCCAATTTAACCAATTGGTCAACTTGACCCAACCTAACTCAATTTGACCTAAATTGATCAAATCAAGCCAAATTAAATCAAATGAACACCAAACCACTTGAAATTTGGGCTAACATAATTTTGACCAATTTTAAATCTATCCAAATCAAACCTATAGCCAAATGACCACTTTACCCTTGGGTCTAGGGCATCCCATGAGATAAGACACATGCACATTTGGTCATTCTCTCCCCTTGACCACTTAGCACCCATTCATAGGTCCACTTAGGCACTTAGGACCATGGCTGACCTATCCCAAAGGTGGTTGGGTTGGCCATGACCCATGGGGAGGTGAAATCACCTCCCCATTCCTATTAGAGCATTTTAAACCTCCAAGGACATCCACTCCTCCCTTGGCAACCACGTCCTACCCTTCCTCCTCTCATCTGAGGCCAAGCGGAATAATTCCCAGCCCAAATCAAACTCCCCATCTCAACCATTGATCCACCAAGATGAAACTAGCACCACTGTCCAAGCCAAGGAATGAGGGGGTATAGCCCTCTCATTCTTACTCAAACCCATTGAACCACACTCGATTCAACCCTAGCAGTCAAGGAAAGAGATCCTAGAGAAATTTCCAAGGATTCTTGAGCTCCCCAAAATCCCCACTCTCAATTTTATGTGAAATCAAAATAGGAGAGGTCACCCATGATTGACATTTGCTCGAACCTCCACAAAAGTGCAATTAACTTTGCACACACCTTCCTTGGAGCTAGACAAATGAGAATGAATCATTTCCCATCATCTCCGGCCACCAGAAGTAGGAGTTCGACCAAGATCGATCACCTACGTGTCATGGATGGGCCTTCTAAGCAAACTACAACAAATCAAAGCTCATGCGACTCAACAGGGATTCGTTTCTACCAAATGAAGCTTCCTCAATCATTGGAATCACCAGTCACAAGCTCTAGTGAGGTATGCCATTAAACCCGATCCTTGAATGAAATTAAGTTGGTCTTTTATGATAGAAATCTCTATGTCATGCAATTTCTACAGTTAGATTTGCTTATTATGCTTCCCAGAATGTGTGCGATAAATTTCATCACCATCTAAGCTCGGGGGACCTTGGATTGAGTGACAATCGATGGATGGTAGATGTCATTCTGCCAGAAGAAGGATAGACTGTTCATTCGTATGATCGAGCGAAGGTCCGATTCATGCATAGAACCTCTCAATCCTTCTGTGTTTAACGGACGTCGATCTTAGATCGGATGGTCCATAGAGTTACTGCGTCTACCACCATCCAAGTCAACCTTTGGATGTGACAACTTTAATTGCCACTCCCATCGCACCACATGGAAAATGTGTCACGTCAGCGTGCCGCGTCAACTATCATATGGCCCGACGGGATTAATGCTTTAATTAGGGTTAATTAATCCATTTTTAAGCTTAAAACTTCTAAAAATCATAATTAATCCTAGAGAATTCCAAAAAAATACAAACTTGGGCTTATTTTAAAGATATTTCAAAGTAGAATCTAGGAAAATTATTATTAATTAATTTTAGAAAATAATTTTAGCATAATTAAGATTTAATTAAAAATCTAATTAGCTTAATTATTCATTAATTAATAACCCAATTGATCTCCAACTTTTTGTGGATGTTTGGAGGGATGACCTCTACCTCCCCCATTTTTCTAGGATTTTATTGATTACTTAATTAGGAAAATCAATAAATTAAGCCTTAATAACCTTCCTAATTTAATTAGTCATAATTAATGAATGAATAGTAGTTTAATTAATTATTTAAGCCTAATTACGTCTGTTGAACAGTAAGGGAGCTTTGGGAATGTGGTTGGGATACCTTCCCTTATTCATTTCCTAAGTTTCCTTCACATTTTGGAATTTAATTAGTCAATGATTAATAAGGTAATTAATTACTTAATTAATTAATTAATCTCCAAGATAAAAATTAGAGCCTAATTGAGTGTTCGAAGTGACTTAGGGGTTAAGGGTTGAGGCCTTGTCATTAATCCCTTTCCTTAAATTAATTTCATCATTCTAATTAAAATATAATCAAAGAATTCAATCAATTAATTAACAAACTTGATTAACTCAATCTAAAATTTACTTCATACCTAAGCAACCCTTAATTAACCTTGGGTAGCTCTTTGGGTTTTCAATAACCCAAAGTGAGAGATAATGAAATTATGGTTAACTCATATGTGTGAGAAAACTATAAAATTAGTTAAGTAAGATCCCTTAAGCCTAATTAACTATTAATCATAGGCCAATTGCATTAGGCCCCTTTCATTTCTTAAGAGCATTGCAAAATTTACTTTTCATGTGGTTGTGTATAATATTGGCTCATTATTAATTAGATAATTAATTTAAGGTGATGTAAGTAAGGGTTAATTAATTGGCTTAATTCATACCCTAACCTAATTAAATCATAAAATCAACTTAATTACTTCATCATTAAACAAAATTAACTCACACATGGGGAACAGGATTAGGATTAGCAAACCTCTTTCATTTCCTAAATCAAATCAAACCCAAAATTAAAAAAATGTTATTAAAGAACTTTGGTTTATTTTAAATAATTTTAGTTAATATGATTGTCCTTAAGAATTAATTAGAATGAATGAGATCATGTGATTATGTTTCTTTATTTCTTTTCAATCATGTTAAATGTTGCTTGCCATATGTAATCATGCATTCATTTTTTTTAAAATTAACTAAACAAAATAGTTTCTTTTATGTCAAATTATATGTGTTGATTTAAATTAAAAATAGGTGTGGCAATTATTACTATTAAATCAAAAGTTATCTTCAAAATTCTACGAATCAATTATAATATATGGAGTGATGTTAATTACAAATATCTATAAGTTTGCATGTGTTGATAATGCAAGATGTGCAATATGAAGCTCTATTTCCTTATCTTATATGGATTTGCATGGAATTTATAAATGTATAGTTCATTTGAGAAGACACAGCATTTGTCTAAATCTATTCCTATGCATCTCCATGCTAAGACTTAGGAAGAATTCATATCACATACGTAAATCATATAATCAAATCAAATATGACTTCTTGCATGACTTCTCATTCTTGTGGTTCTTTTTGTACATTCACATGTATATGAGAAAAGTAGTATATTAGTCTGGACACACCGGGGCTGCGAGGCTTTAAGTAGCCCTAAGTAGGTCTTGTACCATATTCCCCTGGTACAAAATAATGGTGTCATGCTCACTCCGAACTCTTATAATCCAAGTTAGGATATGTGGGCTTAGTTACCCATGTGTGGGGTGCTAAGTCCAAATTATTCATATAATTTCTTGGGTTGCATGGTGTGTTAAGATAATATTTGTTTTGTAGGTGTAGTTAGATTTATTTTTCTTCTTTTAATATAATTTTATATTAGGATTTGGATAAGTGTTATGAGGGATTAGGATGAGCATTGGTTATAAGACCAAGTCTTATGTACCATGTGATGCCTTTGGAGCAAGCACATCCAAATTAAGCCAAAAGGAAGAAATAAATGGAGCAAATCAAATGAAAAAATGGAAGATGAAGAAATGAAGAAGGAAGAATGAAGAATGAAGACTCCCATAACATTCATCATTTGTAATTGTAATTATCCTCTTATAATCTGGGTTGTATAAGGGTAGAGCTTGGCTACCCACATTTCTTTTTGGGATGTACAATGGTACCTGACCATATCGGCCTTTTATTCTTTTGCGATAGCTTTATAAAATTATTTGATATTTTGTTTAGCTTATGCATTAAAAAATGTCTTTTCATAGTTTGTTTGTGATTGGTGATTATTGTATGATTTGGATGCGATTAAGCTCCGAGGATAAAAATTAATTTTTCTACCCAAACTGAAAACTCATAACTAAACCTATAAAATAACTCATAACATCATATAAAAGCCTAGGCATTAAATCAAGATAATAAAATATTTAGCAACCCCTTAGCTGGATGTTGTATTTTTGAATATCATGCATAATCATCTTATTTCACTCTTGTTAGGGAGGGCTTCCATCTTTACTAGATAGAAAGGGCTTAACCTTTGAGAGCCTATGATGTAAGAATACCTCTTTTCCTTTTGATTTGGCCCATAATCAACTTCTCATGCAGTTAGGCATACAAAATCCCATAGCCCGTGTCAAAATAAAGAGTCCCAAATTAACTAAAATTTCATAAATATTTGCATTAGATTTAAGTCATTATTCATACCCCTCATGCTCTAGTCTCTTAGGGAGTGGGTTTAAGGACTTAATTTCTTTTCTAAATAATAATAGCCTAGCCATCTTCAAAAGCATATGACTTACCTACATGGATTTAAAGCATAGGAGTTAGCTGGCTACCACTATAAGCGGTAATAAGTCTAACATTCGGGTGATCTAATCTCTCTTGTGAAGGTAAACCATATACCCAATTTCACTTTAGATTTAGGTCGTGCTTTGGCACTCGCCAAAACTCCCTAGATTTAGGATCTAAGGTTGTTGTTTCCTACGGGCTACAAGCATAAATCCTCACCTCTTAGGTATTTCCATAATCTTGTATTGTGGAATTATAAGTCCTAGATTTCTAATAAAATTTTAAATCAAATAAATAAATCTCCTCAATTTCAAATATATAAAGCCCAACCATAGGATAGATTAGAGTGCTCACTTGGTTTTCTAGTATCATGAGCATGCACTCCGTACTCATCTCCTTTAGTTTTGATAATAACTCTTCCCTTTTGATCCATCCCACTTGATTTTCTAAAATATAACCAATTTATTGATAGTCCTATCTTTAAATTCTTTGGAGACAATAATTGCCTACTTTAATTGACATTATTCTTAAGGGATTCATTTTTCTTAAGATGTAATTAACTATGGGGACTTACCCCCATAGAAAATTTTAGAATCCGGTCTAAATAAACCCTACTTTATTCATCCATATAAAGTAGGGAAAAAAATCTTTGGTATATTTGAAGACCCATCCTGGCTTAGGGGTCCTTATTAGGAGATTAAGGCCATTGTAGGGTAGTGACTTTTATCTTTTGAGATAGTATACTATTCCTCAATAAGTACACTCTCAGATCTATGTGGTGTCCCTCCTCCCCCCCCCCCCCCCCCCTCAAATGAATTGAAAATAAACACCTAACTTTTTTCAAATTTGATTTTTGATGTTTGAATTATCAAAGCATAAAGAGGAGAAATGACATTTAATATCTTCCCCATCCCACATTAGTGACTTAATGTGTTAAAGAAAAGTGATTAAGTAAATTTTATGGATTGATTCAGTTCAAATCATTAAGCAATCAATTTAGTTTTTCTTCCCAAAGCTTCTTTAATTTAATTAACTACTTAATCGTGAGCATCCAATGATATGCTTATGAGAATTTAAAATTTGCAAGGCACCTAAAGGGACCTAATGTAATTAGGTGCATGCTTCAAAATTAATTGGATTAAAGAAAGAAAGAATCTAAGTTAAGTACTCTTATGATTTTCTCACACCAATGGGTTAACCATAAGTTCCTTAATAACTTTATGATATTAAACACATAAAGGGAAAATTAAAAATTTATATTTAATTTATCTGAAACAACCATTAGCTTAATTTGTTTTTTATTTCATTATTAATTTCCTAAATAATAACTAATAAGTACACATTTTAATTAACCTTCCTACGAAAATGCATTTAGAAAAGTAATTAGGAAAGAGGTCATAATTTTTCCCCTCACCATTCTCACTATTCAAGATGATTAATTATTTAATTTTTAATGTTTGACAATTTTAATGAATATTAAATTCATTAATGAGGATGATTAGGATTGAAAATGATACATTCTTTAAATTACATGACCAATAATTCCAAGATAATTATGGGAGGCAGAGGACATCCCCTAGAACTACTCCACCAAATTTGAAATTAATTAGCCAAGTAATTAATCCCTAATTAAGGTAATTATCCTAAATTTAAAACCCTAATTAAGCATTATTCACTAATCAAATAATTAAGATTTTCTTATTAAATTCTCCTCTGCCAAACCTTTCCAAAATGGGCTTATTTATATTTGTTTGCTTTTTCTATAATTAGTTATAATTTTTTGCAGTTCTAGCCATTTAATTACATTTTTAAAGCCAAATTAACCACTTAAACTGTCGGTGCCACATGAATGCTGATGCAGCAATGCTTTCCACATGGCGTTGTGACATTGGTTATATAAAATGTCCAACATAACAACTGACTCAGCAATGGTGGATGCTGTTTCATCTTGGCCATCCGATCTCAGATCGAACCTCTAAGATTGATCTTGTGGTTTCAAAAGAATTAAACCAAAAATCAATTAATCATGGTCATCCGTTCAAATCATGTGAAATGTACGGTTGATGATCCATCGTCCCCCTAGCACAGGAAGACAGACACCATCCACCTTCCACTACTAAATATGAGCTCAATGGAGCTCAATTGATGGTGAAATTGACTCCAAAATGATCAGGGAGAAAATCTAAGGGGATCCTACGAGAAAAATTACATGAAATGACATTTCACTTCGAGAAAGACCAACACCTAAGGGGAAAATCTATGCTTGCCAATTTTTTACCTCGTCAAAGCTAGAGACTGACAATCCATTGACAGAAGTAGCTTCATTTTGAAGAGATGAAGCCCTGTTGAGAAGATCACGAGCTACCTCCTCGTCGTTCTCTCTGTGGACCAAATGCCATCATGAAACTTACCGAAGTTTGTCTAGCGATACCTTTTGGTGATCAAATGGCTCAAAAAATTATTTAGTTTGACTTATTGGAGTGACGGGGATGGTATGAGGTTAATTTGGGTTTGGTTGAGTTTTGGTGATGTTGGACGGACAGGGCTCTCAGTTTTGTTTGAGGGTTGGTCTCACCGATGGTGTAGTGCATGAGGAGCTCAAGGAAAGGCCTCGGACTGTGCAAAATGCTCTGAAGAAGGTGTCCATGAAGTTTGAATTATTGGGGAAGAGTATACTCTCCTCCCCAACTGAACCAAGGGCTGAGATTGGTTCAGCCTTTGGCAGTCGTCTGACCGGGGTAGGTGGCTAGAGGTGGCAAGGGACTATCGAGGTGGAGGTGCTTTAGTGGCCAAGTGAGTGGCATGGACTAGCATGGGGTGTACTACCTTACCTAGCTGGACTAATTGAGTGCCATAGGTTAACTCACCCTCTCATGGCCAAAGGCTAAACCCAACAACCTTGGGTTAGGTTGGGTCAATGGTCCTCTTATCCAAGAAGAGCCAAAGGTGATTTCCATTAGGTAAGGAGATGGAGAACTCATCCAAATGGGTTTGACCCAAACCAGGTTCACCATGAGTTGGCTCCACTTGGGTAGGCCCATGGTGACCCAAGGATGAGTCATGCCAAGTTTGGTTGGGTTTGGCTTAATTTGACCCATATGGGTCAATTTGGGTTCAATTGTGTTAAGTTGACCAATTGGCTAAATTGGGTCAAACCAAGGATTTCGGTGAATTCAACTAGTCATTTGGAATGCATTGGTACAATGGTTTGATTTAATTTGAAGTGGATTTGGATTTGGTTCATTTGAGTTCATTTAGGCCAAATGGGTTAAGTTGACCAAGTTAGTCAAATTGACCAAATTAGCTTGGGCATGGGTTAGTTTTAGGTTCAATTGATCATTTGGGATTGATTGTAGGTGGTTGTTTGAATTATTTTGGATTAGGGAATGGTTTGGTTCAATTGGACCCTTTAGGTTAATCTAGGCTATGTGGGTCTATTGGGTTGGTTTAGCTAAATTGGGTTTAATTGAAGGTTGGATCATGATCAATAATCAATTTATGATTGGTTAGAAGCAATGGTTTTAACCAATTTAGCTTAGGATTTGATTTGACTCAATTTGGCCTTTTAGGTCAAATTGGGTCAACTTAGGTCAAGATACCAAATTGGCTTGGTTAAGTTCAATTAGTGGTTGAGACATGTTCAATACTCAATTTATGGTTGATGGGAGTCATTAATTGTAATTAATTTGGCTTCGAACATGATTTGGTCCAATTTGGTCATTTAGGTCAATTTGGGTTAAATGGTCAAATTGGTTTGATTTGGCCCAATTGATTGCAATTAGGTAATCAAAGATAATCAATAATCATTATTGAGGGGATTGGATGAGTGGATTTAATGTAATTTAGATTGGATTGAAGTTTGAATCAAATAGGTCATTTTGGTCACATTGGGTCAAGTGAACCAATTAGGTTGATTGGGTTGAATTGGGTTGAGTTGGTGTCAATTAGGTGTTGAAAGGGGTTCAACGATGGATTTATAGTTGATTAGTGGCCTTGATTGTAATTAATTTAAGTTTGATTAGGTTTTGGTTCATTTGAACTTTTTGGGTCAAATTGACTAACTTAAATTGATCAAATTCATTTGATTTATTTAGTTTGATTGTAAGTGTTGGAGGAGTTTAAAAGACCTATTAAATGGTTAGAGTGATTGAGAAAATCAAATTGGATTTAGTTTGCTTGAATGGGCTTTTGGGTTGGATCATAGGATCATGATGGAGTTAACTTAGGTTATGGCCTAAGTTAATTTGGCTTGGAGCTTAGATTAGAAAATAAATTCAAGTGAGGTTAATTGAGTAAGCTTGAGGTTGGTCATGTCTCATTCATATGAGTTTATGTTTGGATGAGTTAATAGGCATGGGTCTTGGTTAAGGCCATATGATAGGTAGAACCTATTTGTCCAAGGCATATCCTGGGCTTAGGGTATGCCTCCTAAGTCTCTAAGCTTGAGTTTAGTTTTTCCTTAGTCACTAGAAGTGTTTTATCACTAAGGAAATCCAAGTGCCTAAAAGGTTCTTAAGTTTAAGAAGAGGAAGGTCAATCCTCACTCCAAAAGAGAGGTCAATAAAAGGTCCCCAAATAGGTGTTGTGTAACTAGAAAGGCACAAATACTAATGATGACTATCCATACCTCAGTGGAGAGGTAAATGGAATTATAGTCCTAGTGCAATTTGGTTCGAATCATCCAAGGGCATGAATGAGGGCCTTGTTAAAAGCAAAGGAGATTTGTTTGGAATTAAATTGGTTTGATTGATTTAGTTAGTTAATTGGTTTGATTAATGAACTTTTATTTGTTTAACTTCAATGGTTTGTGTTGATTTTATATAAATTAGTTGAATGAGTCTAGACCCTATTAGATTGTGATGAACTGCACTAAGGAGGGGCTATGTGAGCCTGAACATGCTTTAGATTTACCAGCTCAAAGGGGTAGTCTATTGGCCATATAGTAGAGACTATCTAACCTAAGGGTTGCTCGTCAATTTGCAATGGTTGCACTAAGAAGAAAGCTTAGGGATTCACATCTTCCAAAGTAGAATCATCCATTGGGGTGACTCACTGATGGTATAACAAGTCAAGCCTGACCTAGGGCGACTACTAAGTGAGAGCCTCTTGGGATCTTACCTCAGCTTGAAGTAGTCAAGGAAATTTCTATAGGGAGTTTTGCTGACACTACCTAAGAAGATAGGATGTCTACTTAGGAAGAGGTGTCTCTGGGGTCTTATCATAATCTTTCTTTCAAACCTTCGAGTTCTTCTAACTGATGCTTGACATTCTGCTCAGTAGTGATTTTACTACCCACAACTATCTGTAGCAATGAGAGCTGAACCTCTAAAGGTAGAATGGCTTCAGACCCATACACTAAGAAGAATGGGGTAGATTGTGTTGAAGTTTTGTAAGTAGTATGGTAAGCCCACAAAGCTTCAACTAAATGCTCATGCCACTGTCATTTATTATCATTAAGCATCTTCTTGAGTATTTGAATGAGAGTTTTATTGAAGGCTTCTGCTAAAACTGTTCACCCGTGAGTAGTAGATGGTCGAATACCTCTAATCTTTGTGTCTCTAGGCAAAGTTGTCTTCACCCCAAGTACTTGGCATTGGTGGCAGCATTTCGCTACATCCATGCAATCTGTGATCATTGTTGGCCAGTAGTATCCAAGTCTTTCATTTTGGCCTTCATTTGGGGACCAAATTGATAAGATCCACATAATATTGAGTGTACCTCGATCAAAATCTTATGGGCTTCATGCTTGTCTATACAATGTAACCATATATGATCGAATGACCGTTGGTATAAGACACCATCCATGAGGGCGTAGGAGAGTACCCTCTGCTTTACTTGTTGTGCTTTTTCTCTTGAGGTAGTTTTCTTTTGTTCAGATAATCAATGAAGGGTTGCCTCCAATCCAACACCTTGTTCTTTTTGGCAATGGCAATGTATTTATTGATGAGTTCAATATCGATACAAGGCAAAACTTATCTATTATGAACATTTATCGATATAGGCTCATCTTCCGGACATGTCAATTCTTTGACGAGCTTGGCTAAGGCATCAACTATGGAATTTTTTCCTCAGGAAATCTTATAGATTATGACCTCTAGGATTTTGGCAAGTAACTCTATGGTATACTTATGGTAGTGATGGAGTTTGGGCTTTAGGACCTTATAGGACCTAGCAATCTAGTTGACAACTACTGTGAAATCCCAAAGATATTGATTCTTTGAATGCCTAGTGAGATGGAGAGCTCCAAACCAATGATCAGAGCCTCATATTCAGCTTTGTTGTTGGTGCAAGGCTAGGATAGATGATATAAAAATTTCATTACATCATGATCTCATGTGAGGAGGACTATCTCTACCCCTGTCTTGCTTGGGAGAGTGGACTGTGGCTCTTCTCCTCTTTGACAGGAAGCTGCACTATCAAAGTATATCTCCCAGTGTTGGATGTTTGCATCCCCTAAGTTCATGATTTGTTGATCAGGAAGATCGTGACTGAGCAGGGAATCTGCAGGAAGTGGATGCACCACTAGGAAGTCCGCGAGTGCTTGTCCTTTCATCGCATGGAGGGGTACGAATATGATATTTAACTGTGATAAAATAATAGACCATCATGTCAGCCATCCAGATAGCATCGGCCGTGTCATGAGGTATTATAGTGGGTTAACTCTAGAAATCAAGTTCACTTTATGAGAGAGCATATAATGTCATGACTTCTAGGCTATGAAGATTGAATCTAGGCAATGCTTCTCAATGGGTGGATAGTTCACCTTAGTAGATATCAGAATATAGCCAAGATGGTAAAGTGCATTCTCTTTCCCCTCATCATTGGCTTGGGCCAAAATAGAGCCAAGGGAGTCATCTAACATAGTAGTATAAAGTATAAGAGGTTTGCCCAAGATAGGGGTGGTTAGTACTGAAGACATCATGAGATATTGCTTAATGCTTTTAAATGCATGTTGGCATTTATCATCTTACTTGAACTTGGCATCCTTCTTGACTAATGCTCAGAATGGTTAACATCTATCTAATAGGTTGGATATAAATCATGTTAGATACACCAACCTCCCATGGAATGATCTGAGTTGGGTTAGACTTTTAGGGGATGGTATTTCCAATATCGCTTTAATCTTCTCTAGATCAATTTTAATTTCATAGTGTCAAATAATGAACCCCAAAAATTTCCCTAATGTCAGTCTGAATGCACATTTCAGAGAATTCATTTTAAGGTTATAGCATCTTAACCTATCAAAAACTACTCTCAAGTCAAAGATGTGGTCTTTCTATTCTTTATTTTTGATAGCAAGATCATCGACATAGCATTCAACTTGGTAGTGAATGAGTTCGTAAAAAAAATTCAGGTCATGACCTACTGATATGTGGCATCATCATTTTTTAGGCTGAAAGGTATGACCTTATAACAATAAATTCTGATCAGGGTTCTAAAAGCAGTGTTCCTTTCATCTTTATGTGCCATCTTTATTTAGTTATATCGAGAAGAACCATCCATGAAAGAGAAGACTGCATGAGATGAGGTAATGTCCAACATTAGTTCTGGTATTGGCAGTGAAAATTCATCTTTTGGACATACCTTATTAAGATCCCTAAAGTCAACACATAGAATTTGGTCATTTTTTTCTTCATTGGAATGATGCTAGCCAACCAGATGGGGTATTTTCTTCCCAATGAAATCAGTATCAATCAATTTCTTGACTTTAGAAATTATCTATTGTCCAATTTCCAATCGCATACGTGTAGGAGCTTGCTTGATGGGGTTAGCATCAAGTTGTATTGCTAGCTTATGAACTACTACTTTAGGAGCTAATCCAGGTATCTCTTCATAACTCCATGGAAAGCAATCCTTAAACTCAGTGAGTAGCCTAACTAACGCATTGGTTTTAGATTCATTAAACACGGAGCTGACATATGTTGGGTGTGTATTATCTTCAGTCCCCAAGTTAATTTCTTTAAGTTCGTCGATGGTTGATTTAATTTCTTCTTCAAATTTTGAGGGTGCATCTTTGACTTGGAGATCATATGGATCATTTGAAGTTTCTAAACACATCTCCTTATATGAGTTAATGTTATTTGAGAAGAACCTGTAAGATTACAAATGATTAGTAATGACCAGATAGTAATCATCATCATCTGCTAGGCCTACTATATCAAGGCCTAGTCTAGGTCTTGATTGAGAGTTTTTGCGCTTGTTGTCCCATAATATTTCAAAATACTATGGCCTGTGCGTAGATTGTGTATTTGGAATCAAACCTTTCTTTGCTAAATTAAGAACACAAGGAAAGTACCAATCAAATGATAGTTATATTAATTCTTTAAATGATTCATCCTTAAGCATTATATCAACTTCTTAGCTTGAGGATGTTGCTCTTGGGTAAAACCTTTGGGGTTTAACATTCATACATATTTTGGGAGCTTCCTTAACTACCAAACCCTCAACTTTTTATGATGAAAGTGGGGTTAGAGCTAAGGCACCCATATGCTCCCTGACAATTTCACATAAAAGGGATTTAGATACATTCATGCTTTGCTTGGGGACTTGGTCTTCATCGTCGTCGGGCTCTAGTGTCACTTCAATAGGATCTGCTGAGAAAAAGTGCTGGTCGGTGTGCTCACTACATAGGACTCATTCTCTGAACTATATTCTAAGTCTTTGTAGATAACATATGTACTCCTAGATGTTGGAACGAACCTCCTAGTAGGTGGTAGGTATGGGAGTCTTCCACCCCTAGGGCTCCCTCTAGACTTGTCTCTTCCTCATCTTGGTGGAGGTCGGGTTATCCTCCCCACTTGTTCAAATGGAGTAACGAATTGTGGATAGAATCTAATCTCAGGCTCTATTTCCTCCCCAAATGTCTTCTTCTCACTCCCTTTTCTTTTCTTTTTCTTTTCTTTCTTTTTCTTTCTTTTTTCTTTTTCATTTTGATTAAGTTCACGAGAGAAGACATTTTTTTTCTTAGGGAGGTAATAGGTTGCGTCCTCATAAATCCCGACCTCATGTACTGCAAATGGTTTAAGATCTCCTTTGGCATAATACTCGATCTAATCCCTGATGAACTTGATGCATTGATGTAGGGAGGATGGAATCATGTTGTTCTCACGAATCCAAGGTCTTCCTAGAAAAGCATTAAAAGATGTATCAAAAATTATTAAGTAAAACTTGGCCTCGATCTTCCAATCATCTATCTCCAAAGGTAACACTATGGAGCCTAAGGCCCTCTCACCTTGTTCATTGAATCCTTTCAACATCATCTTCTCAAATTGGAGTTTAAAGATGTTGATCTTCAAGTAGGCAAGAGTTTTTAGACTCATAATATTTACTGATGCACCTGGATCAACCAATACTCTGGATAGCCTGAACTTGCCACCATCTACATTGATGTAGAGGGGCAGGTTGTGCTCTATTATCCCTAGCAGTAAGTCTTCATCTAAGAACGTGACTCTTAGGATTTTCTTTAAAAATCATGTCTTCTTTCTAGCTGGATTAGTAGCATCCAAATGAGCTAAGAATATTTTAGGGTCAAGCAATGCTTTGACTAGTGGATCCCTCATCTCTTTGGATAAAACATGGGTGTCATATATGCTTAACTTAGCTGGCAACTTTTTTTAAGATGTGCCAGGATATTGTAGTCATCTTTAGGTTGGTCTTGCACAAGCATATCCAAGGGTGGAGCATCTTGTGGAGGGGTTATATGCTCACTCGAACTAATGACATGTTTACCCTTATCTTGAGGTGTTACCCTAGGAAGTAGAACTTTACCACTACGAAGGTTAACTTCAATCACTTCTTGTGATGAAGAACTTGTGGAA